>CM067372.1:17015923-17615923 GCA_034401795.1 Chaetoderma sp. LZ-2023a
GTACTCGTTCTGACCTCATGCTAACAGTAGTCCTATGACCTGTACTCGTTCTGACCCTCATGACAGCAGTGGTACTATTACCTGTACTCGTTCCGACCCTCACGATAACAGTAGTACTATTACCTGTACTCGTTCTGACCCTCATAATAACAGTAATACTATTACCTGTACTCGTTCTGACCCTCATGACAGCAGTAGTACTATTACCTGTACTCGTTCTGACCCTCATGATAACAGTAGTACTATTACCTGTACTCGTTCTGACCCTCATGATAGCAGTAGTACTATTACCTTTACTCGTTCTGACCCTTATGACAGCAGTAGTACTATTACCTGTACTCATTCTGACCCTTATTACAGCAGTAGTACTATTACCTTTACTCGTTCTGACTCTTATGACAGCAGTAGTACTATTACCTGTACTCGTTCTGACCCTTATGACAGCAGTAGTACTATTACCTGTACTCATTATGACCCTCATGATAACAGTAGTACTATTACCTGTACTCATTCTGACCCTCATGATAACAGTAGTACTATTACCGTTACTCGTTCTGACCCTTATGACAGCAGTAGTACTATTACCTGTACTCGTTCTGACCCTCATGATAACAGTAGTACTATTACCGTTACTCGTTCTGACCCTTATGACAGCAGTAGTACCATTACCTGTACTCGTTCTGACCCTCATGATAGCAGTAGTACTATTACCTGTACTCGTTCTGACCCTCATGATAACAGTAGTACTATTACCTGTACTCGTTCTGACCTCAGGCTAACAGTAGTACTATTACCTGTACTCGTTCTGACCCTCATGATAGCCGTAGTACTATTACCTGTACTCGTTCTGACCCTCATGATAGCAGTAGTACTATTACCTGTACTCGTTCTGACACTCACGATAACAGTAGTACTTTTACCTGTACTCGTTCTGACCCTCATGATAACAGTAGTACTATTACATGTACTCATTCTGACCCTCATGACAGCAGTAGTACTACTACCTATACTCGTTCTGACCCTCATGATAACAGTAGTACTATTACCTGTACTCGTTCTGACCCTCATGATAGCAGTAGTACTATTACCTTTACTCGTTCTGACCCTTATGACAGCAGTACTACTATTACCTGTACTCATTCTGACCCTTATTACAGCAGTAGTACTATTACCTGTACTCATTCTGACCCTCATGATAACAGTAGTACTATTACCTGTACTCATTCTGACCGTCATGATAACAGTAGTACTATTACCGTTACTCGTTCTGACCCTCATGATAACAGTAGTACTATTACCTGTACTCGTTCTGACCCTCATGATAGCAGTAGTACTATTACCTGTACTCGTTCTGACCCTTATGACAGCAGTAGTACTATTACCTGTACTCGTTCTGACCCTCATAATAACAGTAGTACTATTACCTGTACTCGTTGTGACCCTCATGATTACAGTAGTACTATTACCTGTACTCGTTCTGACTCTCGTGACAGCAGTATACTCGTTCTGACTCTCGTGACAGCAGTAGTACCTCTGACCCTCATGACAGCAGTAGTACTATTACCTGTACTCGTTCTGACCCTCATGACAGCAGTAGTACTATTACCTGTACTCGTTCTGACCCTCATGATAACAGTAGTACTATTACCTGTACTCATTCTGACCCTCATGATAACAGTAGTACTATTACCTGTACTCGTTCTGACCCTCATGATAACAGTAGTACTATTACCTGTACTCATTCTGACCCTCATGATAACAGTAGTACTATTACCTTTACTCGTTCTGACCCTTATGACAGCAGTAGTACTATTACCTGTACTCATTCTGACCCTTATGACAGCAGTAGTACTATTACCTGTACTCATTCTGACCCTCATGATAACAGTAGTACTATTACCTGTACTCATTCTGACCCTCATGACAGCAGCAGTACTATTAGCTGTACTCGTTCTGACCCTCATGATAACAGTAGTACTTATACCTGTACTCGTTCTGACCCTCATGATAGCAGTAGTACTATTACCTGTACTCGTTCTGACCCTCATGATAACAGTAGTACTATTACCTGTACCTGTTCTGACCCTAATGATAACAGTAGTACTATTACCTGTATTCGTTCTGACCCTCATGATAACAGTAGTACTATTACCTGTACTCATTCTGACCCTCATGATAACAGTGGTACTATTACCTGTACTCGTTCTGACCCTCATGATAGCATCAAAGGCAACTGGTCTCTCAATGTTCTGTTTTAAATCTGTCATGAAGCGGTCACCATCCAGGTCAGCCTACAAGAAGTATAAATGCAACAATTAAAAAATACAAGTTCAAGTTAGTTACTTTTATTTTCAGTTTAAACACAGTATGATAGACATTATAGGTTGCTTGTAATTAAGGTATTGCCTATGAGCCTTACAAGCAACTAGGTTAATATTTGTGTATCTTCACACTATAATACATATATAATAGACATTTAATACTACCAGCAGAAGCAGAGAGAGAGAGAGAGAGAGAGAGAGAGAGAGAGAGAGAGAGAGAGAGAAAGAGAGAGAGAGGGAATGGGAATGAGTGAGTGAGAGAGATGAAAGATTATGATGGCGGAATTTAATAATTACTAACAATGTATCGTTTCAATGATTTTTTTATGTGACCTTTTCCACAGGCGTTGTGCCCTAAAATTGACCTCTACTTCATTCCATGCAATAAGTTATTTTCCTGCTACCCTAGCGTATTCTTGCAAATTGTGTGTGTAGATTTTGTTTTGCGCGCGTGTGGTATTTGTGGATGTTTTCGGTTTTTATGATAATGAGTTGGGTAAGATATTGTGATGGAAGTCACATACCATGGTATACAGCTGCATTCTGCCAATATCTGTCAGCTTTAATAAATTCTCTTTTTTAAAGAGATTTTGGTGTACTTTGTTGTATGTAAATAATTTGATGCTTCTCTTTTCTAATCCAGCCAACTTGCCGAGTTTTTGTGTGTGTGTGTTTGTCCAGATTGCATTGCAATATGTTACCAAAATAAAACTGTAACCGTTTGTTAGTCATGCGTGTGTGCATGCATGCCTTTGTGAGTATGTGTGTGTGTGCTTCATATATGTATATGATGATGTACATAGCTCTATGTGCGAGCGTACATGCATGCGTACATGCATATATGTCTGTACACACGCCCGTATGTTTCTGTGTGCATGTTTGTGTGCTATGGGCATACACGTGTGTAATATCTACCTGGAAGTAGCTGTATTTATACATGTTTCCAGAGGTGAATCTGCATACGTCACTTATTGATGCCACATCGATGTACGAGTTTGGAAAGAGAAATAGGTCAACGCTACATCCAGCTGCGACACAATCATGTCCAAGTTTGGTGTAAAACGGGATATTGGGGCTCAGTAATGTCTGTAAACACAAGATACAGGATATGAGGACTGCAAGAGCACACGATACAGAATGAGGGCTCAGTAATGTCTGCAAGAACACAAGCCACAGAATGAGGGCGCAGTAATGTCTGCAAGAACACAAGATATGAGAGTTCAGTAATGGCTACAAGAACACAAGATATGAGAGCTCAGTAATGCTACAAGAACACAAGATATGAGGGCTCAGTAATGTCTGCAAGACACAAGATTCAGGATATGAAGGCTCAGTAACGTCTACAAGAAAAAGATACAAGATGAGGGCTCAGTAATGGCTACAAGAACACATGATATGAGGGCTAAGAAATGTCTACAAGAACACATGATATGAGGGCTCAGTAATGTCTACAAGAACACAAGATATAACATGTATAAGGGCTCAGCTATGTCTACAAGAACACATGATATGAGGGCTCAGTAATGTCTACAATAACACAAGATATAACATGTATAAGGGCTCAGCTATGTCTACAAGAACACATGATATGAGGGCTCAGTAATGTCTACAATAACACAAGATATAACATGTATAAGGGCTCAGCTATGTCTACAAGAACACAAGATATGAGGGCTCAGGAATGTCTACAAGAACACAAGATATAACATGTATAAGGGCTCAGTTGTCTACAAGAGCACAGGATATGAGGGCTCAGTTATGTCTACAAGAGAACAAGATATGAGGGCTCAGTTATGTCTACAAGAGCACAAGATATGAGGGCTTAGTTGTCTACAAGAACACAAGATAAACAGCTAGAGTACACCTGATAAATATGTAGTCATCATGTTTAATAAACAAAAAACAAAAACATGTTAGTTAGTACAAATTTGAATACACAGCATGAATTATGACGAACATGTAATGTAACTATCAGAGAAGAATGTAAATGCACAGGATGGAACGATGAAGATTTTTAACATTAGACACATCTTTGGGTGGTGTACAATAATCTTGTTAAGTTTCGAACAATTTTCCCTCAAACTGTGGAAATTGCAGCGACAAGGTTTTCGGGACATACTGATTGGCGGATCTACGGATCAATGGGATGGACCGATGAATAAATGTTTAACATTAGGCACATCTTTGGGTGGTGTACAATCTTCCTGTCAAGTTTCAAACAAATCTCTCAAACTGTAGGAGTTGCAGCAACAAGATTTTCGGGACGTACTCTTGGCAGGAGTTACAAATGGATAGGATAGACCGATGAGGATTTTTAACATTAGGCACATCTTTAGGTGGTGTACAATCTTATTGCCAAGTTTCAAACAATTCTCTCAAAACCTTTAAAACCTGAAATCTCAGCATCTCAATTGGAAAGCAAATATTCCAGAGTTAGTTGTTGAATATTTTGAAACTAATGACTTAGGCAGGAACATAAGTCAGCTGCTCAACAGCTCCCACTCAAATTAGTTTCAAAATATTCAACATATTTCATATATATTAAATTAAGACCTTATTGTCTCTAGTCTGTAGACTAGATAGAATTAACTGATGAAGACTAACTGCAAACATGTTCATAAGTGATATTGAAGTAAGATGTGGCTAATATTTGTAATATGTGGCTAACAAAAATTATATTTGGTTAATCGATTGGCTAGAAAATTGCAAAAGCCAGATCTGTCCCTGTACCACTATATATATACACCTGTGCAAAAGTTAAGCACCACCCTATTTTTACGCACATGCGAGGGTATATTCATGTGCTATGAAGAAAGCAATAGGATAAACATTTATGTACCCATCCATCTTAGTGCAAGAGGTAATAATGCAACTAGAGGAATGCTGATTATGATGGTGGGGAAACACTGTATGTTTTTGTTTGAACTTGAAAACGAGGCCTGAATATGGTTACGTTGACACAACTGACAACTGTTGCCCTACAGTTGACACACGTGGCTAGATTGTCATTAATGGTGTCTGAAAACGAAGTTTAACATCTGTGCACGAGTTTGAGACTGTCATTATTAATACCGGGTATATCCACCTTGTGCCTGGATGACGGCCTGGACACGACGTCTCATGCTGGTCACCAACCGACTGATACGCCATTGTGGTATTCGTTGCCATTCAAGATGGAGTGCGTCTGTTAATTCCTGTAGGTTCTGCACAGGAGGATCCCTCCTTCTCACCATGTTTCCCAGAATGTCCCAGATATGCTCAATAGGGTTCATGTCAGGGCTCCTTGCTGGCCATGGTAGGGTTTCTATGGCATTCTGGCGGAGGTATTCATGCACAGCTCTAGCACGATGTGGTCGGGCGTTGTCATCCATGAATATAGGGTGGGTTCCAGGTGCATGATTTACAAAATGAGGGACCACAACTCTATCCAGTATGGAATCTTGATATCTTTGTCCATTTAGTGTTCCAGGTACAGTCAACAGATCCAGCTTACAATCAAATGAGATGCACCCCCATATCATAACGGAACCTCCACCAAATGGAACTTCCTCCATGATGTTACGTTGGTCGTACGCCGTGCGTCTGGACCTCCATACACGAGTTCGACCATCTGTGGCATGAAGCAGGAACCGACTTTCATCGGACCAGTGTACCCGTCTCCAGGATCTCATGTTCCAGTGTCTTCTTTCGTTGCACCACCTCAGACGCTCCTCTTTGTGGTGTGCAGTGAGGAGAGGACGTCTGACAGGTCTCCTAGCTTTCATGCCAGCAGCATACAGTCTCCTTTTGACGGTAGACATTGACACTCTATTGCGCGTTTCCCATTGCTGGCTGAGCACTCTGCTGTTGGTGAATGGAGATCTCCTAACAAGGCGTACTAGGGCTCGATCATCACGGGCAGTAGTCTTCTTCGGTCTTCCAGATCTAGGCCTGTCCTTCACCTCGTTAGTTTGCCCATGTTTTGCAATCAAACGACTGATTACAGTATGGTTAATGTTCAGCTGTCTGCCAATCTCTCTGCATGACATACCAGTGGTATGCATGCCTATGATTTGCCATTTCACACGATCACTTAACCTTCGTCTTGCCATAGCGGTTCACAATCAAGAGCTAATTCTCTCTGTACAAATAAACCACGGTCATGAACACAAAATTCCTAATCTTGTCGCCTAAATCTGTATGTAATGTTCTACACCTCAAACTGGACTTTTACATAACTGAACACGTGTGCTGTTTCCCGCCACGCACGGACATCAAGCGGCGTGAAGTCATGCATGCATGTGCATTTCGTACTTGGAATTATGTCAGCTAACGCGGGGACAAAAAGTATGGCAGCCTAGTTGTACCATCATGTTTCTACGTTCTATTGTTTTTGCTGGTGCTTAACTTTTGCACAGGTGTATATATATATACCTTCTCTTTGTCAGTTCCCAGCAGATTCCTATCATCACGGTTTTTCAGCTTGCCAGGTGCCTTAGCTGTAGGGAGAGATGAGTGGAAGATGAACAGTTTTCCCGGGCATTCGGCTGCCTTCATCGCATCAAGACCAGCCTGTATAACGGGACCAAGTACAATTTCTGTCTCACGAGACTCGGCAAACATGGCAGGTATCTGAGCCAGCAGGCTGTAATGAAGACAACAAAAAGTTAAAAGCAGTCCAATTGTGGACAAGGTCACCTTGTTGCCGAGATGAATACATGCAAAGTGATATCTGGGAAGAGGCCCAATGATACTGAGGTGTATACATGCATATTCAGAGGAGTGCCCATGTTATTGAGGTGAATACCTGGATGAGCCGCCTTGTTGCTGGGGTGAATACATGTAAAGATATATATATATATTATTTGGGATGAGGCCCAATGTTACCGAGGTGGATACATGCATAGAGGTAAGTATGAATGCTTACCTGTCAATGACGGCCTCAGATTCAGACATTTTGACTAGAAAGCCATCGAGTAGCGGCACAAACATATCTTCGAGATCAGAAACAACAAGCATCTGAGGCTGTGCTAATGAACCCTGAATCATAAGTACCATAATAAAGGTCAAGATCAAAAGTAAAGTAAGAGTATAAAGTGTGGGCTGAAGTGATGGTCGTCTTAGTATAGGTCCACCCCCTTCAGACCAAACTTGGACACATGGTTATATATTTCAAACGGATGCACCACTGTCCCATTGAAGTCATGAGGTCAATGGTTACTGTGACCTTGGTATAAAACTGTTTTGTGGGTTAGGTTTTTGGTTTAACGTAACATTTAACATTGTCATATCTCAGGATTGGTTCACACTATTTGAATTAAACTATTGGTCAGAGGGATGATGATGATGATGATGACGATGATGATGATAACAAGAGGCCCAAGGGCCTGTGGCGCTCACCTGGACCATTAGCATTTGAACCATTTGCATTTAAATAGATATGATGGATCATTTCCGGAAAATACAAGATGGCCACCCAAAAAAATGACCAATTAAAATTCTGAATAGATGTCTAAAGTCTACCATGATAGGGTCGTTCTAGACAAATTTGGTTGAAATATGTCAAGCGACTAAGGAAAAGCAACGTATTGACAATTTCTGGTAAATTTGTCATAAAATCTATGATTTTATCCCAAAAATTTCTCAATCAAAATTCCGAATAGAATTTCTAGAGCCTACCACCATAGAATCCATCTACTGAAATTTGTTTGAAATATGTCAAGCAGCTAAGGAGGCGGCGTAGCAATTTGACAATTTCCAGTAAATTTTTCATATCTAAGATTTTCACCCAAAAAACTCATCAATTAAAATTCTGAAAAGATATTCTAGTGCCTACCACCATAGAATGCATCTAGTCAAATTTGGTTGAAATATGTCAAGCTGCTAAGGAGGAGTAGCATTTTGACCATTTCCGGTAGATTTTTCATAAAATCTCAGATTTTCACCCAAAAAATTGATCATTCAAAATTCTGAAAAGACGATCTAGAGCCTATCACAATAGAATCCTTTCAGTCCAATTTGGTTGAAATCTGTCAAAATGGTAAGAAGTAGAGATTTGACAATTTCCAGTAAATTTTAATAAAATCTAGGATTTTCACCCAAAATATTTACGCAACAAAATTCTAAATGGAAGTTCTAGAGCCTATGAACATAGGATTCTTTCAGCCCAATTTGGTTCAAATTGGTCAAAATAGTAAGAAGAAGGAAATTGACAATTTGCGGTAAATTTTTAATAAAATCTAATTTTTTTCACCAAAAATATTTACGAATCAAAATTATGAATGCAAGTTCTATAACCTATGACCATAGGATCCTTTCAGCCAAATTTGATTGAAATCGGTTAAATGGGTAAGAAGAAGCAATTTGACAATTTCCGGTAAATTTTTAATAAAATCCAGAATTTTCGCTCAAAATTTTTACGCAACAAAATTCTGAATGGATGTCCTCGAGCCTATGACCATAGGATTCTTTCAGCCCAATTTGGTTCAAATCGGTCAAAATTCTACGGAGAAGCAATTTGACAATTTCCTATAAATTTTTAATAAAATCTAAGTTTTTCACCCAAAATATTTACGAATCAAAATTATGAATGCAAGTTCTATAACCTATGACCATAGGATCATTTCAGCCAAATTTGATTGAAATCGGTTAAATGGGTAAGAAGAAGAAATTGACAATTTCCGGTAAATTTTTAATAAAATCTAGAATTTTCGCTCAAAATTTGTACGCAACAAAATTCTGAATGGATGTCCTCGAGCCTATGACCATAGGATTCTTTCAGCCCAATTTGGTTCAAATCGGTCAAAATTCTACGGAGAAGCAATTTGACAATTTCCTATATATTTTTAATAAAATCTAAGTTTTTCACCCAAAATATTTACGAATCAAAATTATGAATGCAAGTTCTATAACCTATGAGCATAGGATCCTTTCAGCCAAATTTGATTGAAATCGGTTAAATGGGTAAGAAGAAGCAATTTGACAATTTCCGGTAAATTTTTAATAAAATCTAGAATTTTCGCTCAAAATTTTTACGCAACAAAATTCTGAATGGATGTCCTCGAGCCTATGACCATAGGATTCATTCAGCCCAATTTGGTTCAAATCGGTCAAAATTCTACGGAGAAGCAATCTGACAATTTCCTATAAATTTTTAATAAAATCTAAGTTTTTCACCAAAAATATTTACGAATCAAAATTCTGAATGGAGGTTCTATAATCTATGACCATAGGATCCTTTCGACCAAATTTGATTGAAATCGGTCAAAAGAGTAAGAAGAAATAATTTGACAATTTCTGGTAAATTTTTAATAAAATCTACGATTTTGAGCCAAAAGATTTATGAATCAAAATTCCAAATGTAAGTTCAAGATCCGAGCACAATAGCATCCTTTCACCAAAATTTAGTTAAGATTCTGGCGGACAGATGAACGGACGGACGGTCGCCACAGCATAAGCTCACTTGGCCTTTCAGGCCAGGTGAGCTAATAATGATAATGATGATGGTTGACTGTGCTCTGCGCCTGCTGTTTTGCTAACGAGTTCTTTCAATCGTTCACTGATTTAGTGCAGGATCTTAATGCGATTCTGTCTTAGTTCAGTTTGATGTTCATTTTTACTGCTTTGACAAATACATAGTCGCAGTGTGTTCTGTTCTTCAAACAGCCTTGTAACATGTGCATCCTTTGAATAGTATTCCTGGCTGCACTGTTTTTAGCAGCTGATGTCGCCACACATTTTAGGACTTGACTTAAGGCTTTGTTTTAGGCTTGTGTGATTACGTGATTAAATCGATCGCGATTGTGTTTTAAATCGGGAATTTATGATTAAAAATTAAATAATCGAATAATCGTGAATATTTTTTATTGCATAAAATATTTCAAAACCTAAGTTTCAATTACTTTTTGATGCGATCGGTCATGCTTAGTGAATGTATGTCCATTTGCAGGTCAAGAGAGAGCTATTTTTGAAAATGTATTACTGGAAGGCATTCCAGTGATACATTTTCAAAAATAGTCTTCTCTTGCCCTGCAAATAGACTTTTCTAAACACCATTGTAATTTTCGTCATTGATATTCTTTTGTTGTTATGTTTTGGTAATTTTTATCCAAGCTGATTAATCGAGTAATCACGATTATTTTTTAATAATCAATCGCGATCACTCGCCACAATAATCGCACCAGCCTACTTTGTTTGGTTTACAGTCGAGGTCACCTGTGGCCATTTGCTCAATTATTGTTTTCCTATATGATGCTTGGATGGCCTTGTCATTAGTTAGTTTTGAGCGACCACGGTTGACCTTGGATTTATGATTTTAGGGTCGCTTCTAGATGAGGCACATTTGGTCACACTGTAATCAGGCAATTACTGATTACTGGTTTGTGGTCAGAACTTAGGTCTGTACAACATAGAATCGTGAGTCTCTGAGTAACCCATTCACCTTGCACAGTACGTATTCAATCTGATTAATGGTTGTTTTTCTGGTTTTAGTTGTTTTGTCGGCCGTGTCATGTCCATGTTGTTCAATTATGACAAGGGTGCCCAAAGGCTGTGTTTGTTGCATATACACCAGGAGAGCAGATGAAGGCATCTAATGTATCTCTGTTACTGTTGCATTTTCCCATTCCGTAAGAACCAGCACTCAAATCTAACCCCGTTTGTTTGTCTGTTTTGCTTCGTTTTCTGAGTTTGGAGTTTAAGTCACCACATACATGCGGTAAATTGATAGTTGTGTGTAATTCATCATAGAAGAAGTGAAGGATTGAAGGATTGTTATGTGATTTCTCAACAGTTTACCCTACATGTATAGCAAGTGGATGGAACACAATGCTAATGAGGTCAAAGGTAAAGGTCATTGTAACATTTGTATTAAAATTAGTAAGTATGAGACATTATTGCCTGCCATTAGTCATATTTTCCTTTCAATTTGATATTTATTTTAACCCTTTAATACTCAAAGTTGTCAAAGACAATTTCAATTTTCTCACAGAAAATGACAATTTCCAGTCTAAGAGGTTGATTTGGGAAATTTATCACTGAGTGATTGGCTCGGATAACCAAAGGTAACTTTTAAAAAATTGTCGCCTCTTGGTCTGCAAATGGACATTTCTCACGACCACTGCAGAAGCTGTTTTGGCCAGTTTGAGTGTTAAAGAGTTAAAAATGTCATGTTAATAGCGAGTCAACGACGGCACCAACAACAGATATCATCTACCTTACATAGGCCTTTATGGCACGCACACAACAACAGATATCATCTACCTTACATAGGCCTTCATGGCACGCACACAACAACAGATATCATCTACCTTACATAGACCTTTACGGCACCAAAAACAGACCGTACACAGGTCTTTATGGCATGCACACAACAACAAATATCATCTACCTTATACAGGCCTTTATGGGACGCACACAACAACAGATATCATCTACCTTACACAGGGGCACGCACACAACAACAGATATCATCTACCTTACACAGGCCTTTATGGCACGCACACAACAACAGATATCATCTACCTTACACAGGCCTTTATGGGACGCACACAACAACAGATATCATCTACCTTACATAGGCCTTCATGGCACACACACAACAGCTATCATCTACCTTACACAGGGGCACGCACACAACAACAGATATCATCTACCTTACACAGGCCTTTATGGCATGCACACAACAACAGATATCATCTACCTTAAAGAGGCCTTTATGGGACGCACACAACAACAGATATCATCTACCTTACACAGGGGCACGCACACAACAACAGATATCATCTACCGTACACAGGCCTTTATGGCACGCACACAACAACAGATATCATCTACCTTACACAGGCCTTTATGGCACGTACACAACAACAGATATCATCTACCTTACACAGGCCTTCATGGGACGCACACAACAACATATATCATCTACCTTACATAGGCCTTCATGGCACACACACAACAGATATCATCTACCTTACACAGACCTTTATGGCACGCACACAACAGATATCATCTACCTTACACAGGCCTTTATGGCACGCACACAACAACAGATATCATCTACCTTACACAGGCCTTCATGGCACACACACAACAACAGATATCATCTACCTGACACAGACCTTTATGGCATGCACACAACAACAGATATCATCTACCTTACATAGGCCTTTATGGCACGCACACAACAACAGATATCATCTACCTTACATAGGCCTTTATGGAATGCACACAACAACAGATATCATCTACCTTACATAGGCCTTTATGGCACGCACACAGAGCTGTATCACTTGGTGATTACACATCAACTGTACGTATTGTTAAATGTAATGGATGAATCCGATCCGTCACTCAAATATGACATCATAATCAATTACGTCACATGTAAGCCGGCATCACATCCAAATGAACAATGAATGTCTCTGTCAGGAACATTTGAAATCAGTTGTACGAATTGTATGTCTTTGATAGAGTTACTATTTAATAAACATTTTGTTGAATATTTTGAAACTAAATTTCAAAATAGGTAACAACACCACCGTCAAAATAGTTTTAAACTAGTCAATAGCTTACCTGTACAGTTACCTTGTAATTGGGATTCTGACAATTCTTGTACAGTTACCTTGTAATTGGGATTCTGAGAATTCTTAGTCCAAAGTGTACATATAAATCCATCCAACAATGCGTAAAAAGGTGGACAGAGCTTAGCTAGAAATGGATCTTGCTACTAGGCACTTACCTTTACATTGTAGAAATGTAGTTCATTTGAGTATGTGACAAAACCTACTCTAACTTCAGACTCGTTAGCACCGGCCTCTCTGTAGAGAAAACAAAAAGATACATTCAATGTTATTAAATAGCTCAGTGTGCAGCAAACATTCAAGTATAAATGTATGAATAAAACTTTCTGTGAAACACATTCCAACTGATGAAACTGGCAAATTACATGTATGCAGACATACAGACACGCACGCACGCACGCACGCACGCACACACAGACACTCCAACTGATGAAACTGGCAAATTACATGCATGCAGGCATACACAGACGCATGTACGCACGCGCACACACACACGCACACAGACACACACTCCAACTGATGAAACTGGAGAATTAGAAGCACGTCACACATATACACTCAACACGCACAGACTAACATGCACATACACGACTGCAGATTTTTTGAAAAACTTGATTAAATCACATGAATCCTCATAGAGCTCTTAACCGTTTGACCACTAAGTTTTTGCAGACGACATATTCCAGGGTTTATATCTCTGGACCGGCTAAACAGTTTGAAAACAATTTGACTGAAAGTTGTTGGTGGCTAAGCCACCAACAACTTTCAGTCAAATTGTTTTCAAAATATTCAGCAAGTCAAGCCGTTTTGTTCATTGAAATTATTGTCTGGTGGCTTGCAGCAGCAAAACAATTAAAAGGAAGCTACCTGGGTAAATTGATGAGTATCTCCTCCTTTAAGCGAGAGCATATGAGTTGTACCAGTCCACTTTTCACGCTGTTATATGAGACATCAATCATAAAGATGTAGGCTGGTGGCTTTGGCAGGACACCATTCTGTCACATAAATAACACACAATTAACACTAATCCTTTAATGGTCAAGCCGGACAGAACCGGCCTCGGCCTCGGCAGTGCTCCTGGGAAATGTCAATCTTCAGGACAAGAGAAGACCCATTTTGAAACTTTACTACTGGAATGACTGTCTCGATAATCGAGCCAGTCATTCCAGTGATAAATTTTCAACAAGGGTCTTCTCTTGGCTTGCAAAATGGACATTTTCTTCGAAATTTGAGTGATTAAAGCCTAGTTAGAAAGAAATATCATCTAATGATAAGCCCTGATACATGATGATTATTGACTTAGTTTACAAATACTGTGGCTAATATTGATTGTTCCCAGATATTGCAAGCACAGACCCACACATCCACCAATTAGTTTTTGAGAACAATTCTCATGGTTGGCTAATAAAATCCCAAAATAGGCTAATATCTAAGAACACAGTTAAAGGAAAAACAACCTCATGTAACCATACAGGTAAGCTGTTGAATATTTTGAAATTAATTTGACTGGAATCTGTTAACTATACACCTGTGCAAAAGTTAAGCACCACCCTATTTTTACGCACATGCAAGGGTATATTCATGTGCTATGAAGAAAGCAATAGCATAAACATTTATGTACCCATCCATCTTAGTGCAAGAGGTAATAATGCAACTAGAGGAATGCTGATTATGATGGTGGGGAAACACTATGTTTTTGTTTGAACTTGAAAACGAGGCCTGAATATGGTTACGTTGACACAACTGACAACTATTGCCCTACAGTTGACACACGTGGCTAGATTGTCATTAATGGTGTCTGAAAACAAAGTTTAACATCTGTGCACGAGTTTGAGACTGTCATTATTAATACCGGGTATATCCACCTTGTGCCTGGATGACGGCCTGGACACGACGTCTTATGCTGGTCACCAACCGACTGATACGCCATTGTGGTATTCGTTGCCATTCAAGATGGAGTGCGTCTGTTAATTCCTGTAGGGTCTGCACAGGAGGATCCCTCCTTCTCACCATGTTTCCCAGATATGCTCAATAGGGTTCATGTTAGGGCTCCTTGCTGGCCATGGTAGGGTTTCGATGGCATTCTGGCGGAGGTATTCATGCACAGCTCTAGCACGATGTGGTCGGGCGTTGTCATCCATGAATATAGGGTGGGTTCCAGGTGCATGATTTACAAAATGAGGGACCACAACTCTATCCAGTATGGAATCTTGATATCTTTGTCCATTTAGTGTTCCAGGTACAGTCAACAGATCCAGCTTACAATCAAATGAGATGCACCCCCATATCATAATGGAACCTCCACCAAATGGAACTTCTTCCATGATGTTACGTTGGTCGTACGCCGTGCGTCTGGACCTCCATACACGAGTTCGACCATCTGTGGCATGAAGCAGGAACCGACTTTCATCGGACCAGTGTACCCGTCTCCAGGATCTCATGTTCCAGTGTCTTCTTTCGTTGCACCACCTCAGACGCTCCTCTTTGTGGTGTGCAGTGAGGAGAGGACGTCTGACAGGTCTCCTAGCTTTCATGCCAGCAGCATACAGTCTCCTTTTGACGGTAGACATTGACACTCTATTGCGCGTTTCCCATTGCTGGCTGAGCACTCTGCTGTTGGTGAATGGAGATCTCCTAACAAGGCGTACTAGGGCTCGATCATCACGGGCAGTAGTCTTCTTCGGTCTTCCAGATCTAGGCCTGTCCTTCACCTCGTTAGTTTGCCCATGTTTTGCAATCAAACGACTGATTACAGTATGGTTAATGTTCAGCTGTCTGCCAATCTCTCTGCATGACATACCAGTGGTATGCATGCCTATGATTTGCCATTTCACACGATCACTTAACCTTCGTCTTGCCATAGCGGTTCACAATCAAGAGCTAATTCTCTCTGTACAAATAAACCACGGTCATGAACACAAAATTCCTAATCTTGTCGCCTAAATCTGTATGTACTGTTCTACACCTCAAACTGGACTTTTACATAACTGAACACGTGTGCTGTTTCCCGCCACGCACGGACATCAAGCATGCATGTGCATTTCGTACTTGGAATTATGTCAGCTAACGCGGGGACAAAAAGTATGGCAGCCTAGTTGTACCATCATGTTTCTACGTTCTATTGTTTTTGCTGGTGCTTAACTTTTGCACAGGTGTATATAATATAACAGATCAATGCAATTTGAGACAAGATCAGTATCCCTTTCACATTTGGCTAATAAAATCCCAAAATATGTAAATTTCCTAGCTAAGAGATTTAATATTTGACTACGAAAATCCCAAAATAGACTAATTTACTGGCCAATAATTTCAGATGTGTAGGTCAGTCCCTGTGTTGTCTACCATCTCATTACACGCAACCACAGATTTTAACATTTTTAGTTGCAATCGAAACTAGTTATAGTATATAAGTCTATATGTTTGTCAGTCAAATGTTTTACATTTCTTACAAAGCTGCCTAGGTCACAACTACAGTGTTGTGTGTGTGTGTGATTCAGAAATTCTAGAATACTGCTCAGAAATAGTTTGTTCATGTTTCGAAAACAAAAACAGAATCTTGTTAGTTAGCAAGAAATATTCTGTGGAATATTTTGCACAGTACATATTACTAGCCATGTCGCTAGCATGGAGTGCTGGGAGTGCTGGGTGTTCTTGTGCTCAAGACATTTTTAACAAGCATTCTGTAAATATTGCTTTGCAATACATGTCCCCTACCTGGTGATATAAATCTTTAGAGATTGACAGTCAAATACTCCATTAAAAATTGACAGAAGCAGCTGAAGCTCGAACATGATCTGTAACTTCTCATAACATGGCAATAAACCAAGTAAGTCTCAGTTATATATGGTGAAGGAGAAGGAGTCTTGAAAGCTGATATGTTTGTAGTTCATAAATCGAAAGGGGACATAAATCCATCAAAGAATGACGCATACGTCTGAAAACCCACTTGGACTGCAATTTCTCAAAATAAAGTAATGTACCAATTCTCAGTTGAATAACTTGAAAGACTGCGAGAAAAAGGGCTGAAAACTAATATTTTTCGTATTTCATAGGTCGAAAGGGGGCATAACCTCATAAAAAATGTACACATATGCCTGAAACTCCAACTTGGTCTGTAACTTCTCATACCAAAGCAATGTCGCAATTCTCAGTATAATATCTTGAAAGACTGCGAAAAAAAGTGCGGAAAACTAACATTTTTCGTATTTCATACGTCGAAAGGGGGCATAACTCCATGAAAAATTGACGAAAATATCTGAACCTCGAACTTGCTATGTAACACCTTATACTAAAGCGATGCACCGATCTTCGCTTAAATATCTCGCAGGAGTGCGAAAAAAGGTGTGGAAAGCTAATATTTTTCGTATTTCATGTCGAAAGGGGGCATACCCCATGAAAAGTTGACAAAAATGTCTGAAACTCGAACTTCCTCTGTAACTCCTTATACTAAAGCGATGCACCGATTTTCGCTTAAATATCTTGAATGTGTGCGAAAAAAAGTGCGGAAAGCTAATATTTTTCATATTTCTTAAGTCGAAAGGGGGGCATAACTCCATCAAAAATGTACGCATACGCCTGAAACTCGAACTTGGTCTGTAACTTCTTATACCAAAGCAATGTAGCAATTCTCTGCTTAATCTCTTGAAAGACTGCGGGAAAACTAATATTTTTCGTATTTCATAAGTCGAAAGGGGGCATAACTCCATGAAAAATTGACGAAAATGTCTGAAACTCTAACTTGTTCTGTAACTCCTTATACTAAAGCGATGCACTGTTGTTTTCTTAACAGCAACATTGTTTTCAAAATAAGTTGGTTCGACTGGAAAGGGGTCCCGTAGAAGTATACTAATGCTGGGCTCAAAAGTTAAAACGCAACAGCAACATCTTTCAGCAACATTATTTTCAAAGTAAACACTTGTGACTTCACGGTGGTTTGCTTTGGAAACATTCTATGTAATTTCAAAGCTGTACTTAGTAGATCCATGGCATCAAGATACACCTCATGTATTGACTAAATTGAGTCATGTTAAATGAATTTGAGTGCGACTTTTGCGAGTACCAGAAAAAAAAAACCCTCAAATTAGTCAACAGAAGGGATCTTACATTGCAAAGAATATATTTCCCTACATATAAAGTATTGAAATGGCTACATAAATTGCTGTAAATAATTTATGCATAAATTATATGCATCTGAGAAAATATTGATGAATTTACTTAAACCTATAATGGTCCAGACAGCTGAAACTCGCCTCTGAAGTTTGGAAATTTGCCACTGAAATGTCTGGCCAGATAATTGAGCCAATGATTGTAGCGCTACATTTTTAATGAGATGGACAGCATCCACGTCGAGCACTAGTTTTTCCACATATCACACACCATGTGTGGCAGTGTCACAAAATTATGATTTATTAAGATAGTATACCCCCTTGATAAATCAAATGTCTACCGAAAAACTCTTAACATTCTTCTAATTCTTGAAAAGGAGATCAGATAAGTCCTTGATGAGTTAAATGTCCACTGAAAAACTTACATTTTCCTAGTTCTTGGTGCAAAATAAGTCCAAACAACGTAAAAATATGGAAAAAATGTGAAAATCATTTAAATTATGACGGCGACTAGATGTAATGATTGTATAGATCAAATCTGTAAAGTTTTATTAAGATCGGATAAGTCCCTGATAAATTAATGTACCTTGAAAAGATTTAACATTTATCTGCACGCCACACACCAGCAGGGTTTGATCTCTAGTTATGTTCGCTAGTCCGAGACTACCTGATTCTCTTACAGACTACTTATAGTCTGTTGGTCACAAGTCCGGTGGACTAGTACAAAATTTCTGTCAAAATTATCCATTAGACTCGCAAAAACAAAATATTCCATGACATTGAGAAAACTAATGCATAAATTTCTTGCAAACACGCAAGCTTGCACGCTTAAAATTACAGCAGAAGCTATATATGTTAAAATCTATGATAGCAGTGCCTGTTCATAGTCGGCAACCATTCTGGAGCATTTGCATTTAATTCACGCTCAGATTTTTTCGGTTTCTATATGATAGGACATAACATATCCGAAGACAACTGAATTGCGAAATCGCTTAATGTGTGCAAAAGTGCTGACATCGTAAAACGAATTACTTGGTCAATTCAGCCTAGAGGGATACAAGAATTGCTCATTGCCTCGTAGCTGAGTTGCATGGCTTATGAATTGATCGGTAATTATGGAGAATTCATAAAATTGATTTTGACCGATACTTACATATCTGGCATATGTATATGGCTTGGAAACTACATATAATATAGTATACCAATTACATCAACGTGAATATCTGTACACTCTACATTTAATAATTAAACTGTATACTGATGACATATTTTGCCGAGGAACATATACACCCCCAACGTTCCCGACGAATTGAAACTTCTGGTTCATTTTGTCATAGAGGGGTATATGAGAATTCCTATTATCCAGGAACATTGTCGTGTCGAATTTAGTAATGTCTATACAGTATCAACCGATTTTGGGACAAATGTTATGATAAAATGCATTAAATTATCACTAAGCTACTATTAGAACATCGTGAGCACGCTTTCTAAACAATACAATTCGATATTTAATCATTTTACAGCTTGAATTGATGACTTTTTAAAGACAAAATGGCGGTAGAATAGCAATAGTCAGAACTGAGAAAATTATGCCATTACACATACTCCAATTCAGTGACTGACCGTCTAAGAGTCTGTTTTAGATAAAATATCACAGCGCATAGTAGCTACACGGCGCATGACACCGTGTAGCCTGGTTCCCAAATAAATGCCCCAGGGAACCAATCTACCGCAATGGTGCAGTTCTGAATGCATTAACTTCCTGGTTAGTGTGCTATAAAAATATGTGCACGTGTGTCAAGATATTGTCATGACTTGTAAAATAGTAACACAATTTGGACAAGTAATATGCTAATTCTTCTTAGATGCACCAAATTTTTTATCATACCGCATATTATTTAAGATGTGCAATGCGTTAATCCTGTATTTTGCTCAGAAATTTAAAGAAAAAAATCTTATTTAACATGACTGCGCATATACATATATATATTCAAACGCGTGATTTGCTGATTACTGGAACTACACAACAAATTACATGTGGTACCTGGTTCCCTGCACAATATAATTTTATAGCGCTAAAAGAATTGATAGCGGTTCCAAACTAATTATGCAATATCAAATCAAGCGATAAGAACGTAATTATAAACATATTCATTTCATGTTCGTGTCCTCAGTTCGCGATTTCTATGTATTTTATGTGATGAAACTTTGATATTGGGTGCTTGCTAGATGTCTTACACACGAGGCATCAAAAAGTGAATGTGGACGAATTTAGATTTGGCGATTCCTTTTATTTGGCTGGATGTGTTTCTTAATTTCATAATGACCCTTCAGCTCTAAAGTGTTAAGGAAGCTGTTAAAGAATGTCCTACCTTACAATAATCTTTGGTACCGACAAACTCATATGAGCCGAGACACAGCTCCGCTCTCTGAGACCAATCAACCCGTCTCCCTGTGTGATCTAGATGGTTGAAGTATTCATTTGGCACTGTGGAAGAAAACAGATGCTTGAATTAGTCACTTGGCACTGCCTAAGAAATGTAACTATGATTTACTCAAGAGTAATGGACCTTTCCATTTTTTAGCTATGCCCCGCCCACCACTAGCTAAGCTCCACCCACACCTCGCCGTGTTTGGATTGATCGATCCCCGAATGCCCTAGCTATCAATTTCCTGAAAACTATACAGGGAAGCTGTTGAATATTTTGTAACTAATTAGACTGGGTGCTGTTGCTGCCATAGGCAGCAACAGCGCCCAGTCAAATTAGTTTCGAAATATTCAACAGAATATTTATTAAATAGTAAAAGCAAACAATTTGTACAAGAGCCCATAGACCGTCTTCAAATATGTGTTCGTGACGTACTTATCGACGTCATTCATTATGACATCATTGTACACACCACGCAGTTCATTATGACGTCATATGATGGGTGGGTACTCTGGAAAGGACCATTAGAACCTCATACTATACCTGCTTGCTCATATTAGCTCATAACAGTCATATAGCTTGCTTAAAATGACAACCCTGCATGATATGCCAATTAAATGTTCACAATTTAATCTTAAAAACTTAGCACCATAACCATTGGATTTCCAGTCTCTCAATTTCAAGCAAGATAGTTAAATATTTTTAAACTAATTTAACTATAACCTATTGCGATCATATGCAACAACAGCATCCATTCATACTGAGTTGCAGGTACAAAATACTGTATTTACCCAAAGGTAGTCCACTAGTGTGTCTAGTCCACACCACTAAATTTGACCCCAAATGGCCTAAAAATGTGTTTTCATTTATACACCTGTGCAAAAGTTAAGCACCAGCAAAAACAATAGAACGTAGAAACATGATGGTACAACTAGGCTGCCATACTTTTTGTCCCCGCGTTAGCTGACATAATTCCAAGTACGAAATGCACATGCATGCATGTCTTCACGCCGCTTGATGTCCGTGCGTGGCGGGAAACAGCACACGTGTTCAGTTATGTAAAAGTACAGTTTGAGGTGTAGAACATTACATACAGATTTAGGCGACAAGATTAGGAATTTTGTGTTCATGACCGTGGTTTATTTGTACAGAGAGAATTAGCTCTTGATTGTGAACCACTATGGCAAGACGAAGGTTAAGTGATCGTGTGAAATGGCAAATCATAGGCATGCATATCACTGGTATGTCATGCAGAGAGATTGGCAGACAGCTGAACATTAACCGTACTGTAATCAGTCGTTTGATTGCAAAACATGGGAAAACTAACGAGGTGAAGGACAGGCCTAGATCTGGAAGACCGAAGAAGACTACTGCCCGTGATGATCGAGCCCTAGTACGCCTTGTTAGGAGATCTCCATTCACCAACAGCAGAGTGCTCAGCCAGCAATGGGAAACGCGCAATAGAGTGTCAATGTCTACCGTCAAAAGGAGACTGTATGCTGCTGGCATGAAAGCTAGGAGACCTGTCAGACGTCCTCTCCTCACTGCACACCACAAAGAGGAGCGTCTGAGGTGGTGCAACGAAAGAAGACACTGGAACATGAGATCCTGGAGACGGGTACACTGGTCCGATGAAAGTCGGTTCCTGCTTCATGCCACAGATGGTCGAACTCGTGTATGGAGGTCCAGACGCACGGCGTACGACCAACGTAACATCATGGAAGAAGTTCCATTTGGTGGAGGTTCCGTTATGATATGGGGGTGCATCTCATTTGATTGTAAGCTGGATGTGTTGACTGTACCTGGAACACTAAATGGACAAAGATATCAAGATTCCATACTGGATAGAGCTGTGGTCCCTCATTTTGTAAATCATGCACCTGGAACCCACCCTATATTCATGGATGACAACGCCCGACCACATCGTGCTAGAGCTGTGCATGAATACCTCCTCCAGAATGCCATCGAAACCCTACCATGGCCAGCAAGGAGCCCTGACATGAACCCTATTGAGCATATCTGGGACATTCTGGGAAACATGGTGAGAAGGAGGGATCCTCCTGTGCAGAACCTACAGGAATTAACAGACGCACTCCATCTTGAATGGCAACGAATACCACAATGGCGTATCAGTCGGTTGGTGACCAGCATGAGACGTCGTGTCCAGGCCGTCATCCAGGCACAAGGTGGATATACCCGGTATTAATAATGACAGTCTCAAACTCGTGCACAGATGTTAAACTTCGTTTTCAGACACCATTAATGACAATCTAGCCACGTGTGTCAACTGTAGGGCAATAGTTGTCAGTTGTGTCAACGTAACCATATTCAGGCCTCGTTTTCAAGTTCAAACAAAAACATACAGTGTTTCCCCACCATCATAATCAGCATTCCTCTAGTTGCATTATTACCTCTTGCACTAAGATGGATGGGTACATAAATGTTTATGCTATTGCTTTCTTCATAGCGCATGAATATACCCTCGCATGTGCGTAAAAATAGGGTGGTGCTTAACTTTTGCACAGGTGTATATAAGCCGCTGTGAGTGAGAGACTTAGGAACAAAAACCAGTAACAAAGCAACTATTGTGCTTCGCATATTTTTTTCTTATACAATCCAGTTGTTAAATTGTTAATATATATTTAATTTTTTTACTTACGGGTATATCATTTGCTTAGTCTTTTATCAACTATTTCATATTAAATCTTATAAATTACTCAAGCCAGTCATTCCAGTGGTAAAAAATAGTCTTCTCTTGGCCTGCAAATGGGCATTTGCCAAGAGCACTGCAGACACCAGTTGTGGCCGGCTTGACCATTAAAGGGATAATATCATCCTTATTGTATGCTAGCAACGATCAGTAGACGAATATCTGGCTTAATTTATGTAATATTGGCATTTGGTTTCTAAACATAGTGAGAAAATGGATCATATATGACTGGTTAAAATGTGAGGAAACATAACGGAAAAAAATGTTAGGCTAATCTATGGGTCTATACGGTATTGAACATAGTATTCATTATAGCATAGAGAATTCGTCATTTCTGCTCATTAAAGGTTAACGGTCAGCGATGGGTTTTGAGAATAAAATGTCGCATTGCTGATCAATGACCCTTTTTTTTAAATCTACCTCTAAAATGGCAACGAGCAAACAAGTCATTCAAGTTGTAAATTTTCAAGTCTTCTCTTAGCCTGCAAATGAAAATTCACACAAAATGTTTACCAAACTTGACTAGAAATTTCAGCGATTCTCATAAACTCAATATAAAAATCAATTTCAGCTCAGAAATAAATTTGAAATGAAACCATACAACATTGTGCGAAGGGAAGAAAGGTTTTCTATAGGCATGACGGTGCACAGGTTTTCTATAGGCATGACGGTGCACAGGTTTTCTATAGGCATGACGGTGCACAGGTTTTCTATAGGCATGACGGTGCACAGGTTTTCTATAGGCATGACGGTGCACAGGTTTTCTATAGGCATGACGGTGCACAGGTTTTCTATAGGCATGACGGTGCACAGGTTTTCTATAGGCATGACGGTGCACAGGTTTTCTATAGGCATGACGGTGCACAGGTTTTCTATAGGCATGACGGTGCACAGGTTTTCTATAGGCATGACGGTGCACAGGTTTTCTATAGGCATGACGGTGCACAGGTTTTCTATAGGCATGACGGTGCACAGGTTTTCTATAGGCATAACGGTGCACAGGTTTTCTATAGGCATAACGGTGCACAGGTTTTCTATAGGCATGACGGTGTACAGGTTTTCTATAGGCATGACGGTGCACAGGTTTTCTATAGGCATGACGGTGCACAGGTTTTCTATAGGCATGACGGTGCACAGGTTTTCTATAGGCATGACGGTGCACAGGTTTTCTATAGGCATGACGGTGCACAGGTTTTCTATAGGCATGACGGTGCACAGGTTTTCTATAGGCATGACGGTGCACAGGTTTTCTATAGGCATGACGGTGCACAGGTTTTCTATAGGCATGACGGTGCACAGGTTTTCTATAGGCATGACGGTGCACAGGTTTTCTATAGGCATGACGGTGCACAGGTTTTCTATAGGAATGACGGTGCACAGGTTTTCTATAGGCATGACGGTGCACAGGTTTTCTATAGGCATAACGGTGCACAGGTTTTCTATAGGCATGACGGTGCACAGGTTTTCTATAGGCATAACGGTGCACAGGTTTTCTATAGGCATAATGGTGCACAGGTTTTCTATAGGCATGACGGTGCACAGGTTTTCTATAGGCATAATGGTGTACAGGTTTTCTATAGGCATGACGGTGCACAGGTTTTCTATAGGCATGACGGTGCACAGGTTTTCTATAGGCATGACGGTGCACAGGTTTTCTATAGGAATGACGGTGCACAGGTTTTCTATAGGCATGACGGTGCACAGGTTTTCTATAGGCATAACGGTGCACAGGTTTTCTATAGGCATAACGGTGCACAGGTTTTCTATAGGCATGACGGTGCACAAGTTTTCTATAGGCATGACGGTGCACAGGTTTTCTATAGGCATGATGGTGCACAGGTTTTCTATAGGCATGATGGTGCACAGGTTTTCTATAGGCATAATGGTGCACAGGTTTTCTATAGGCATGATGGTGCACAGGTTTTCTATAGGCATAATGGTGCACAGGTTTTCTATAGGCATGACGGTGCACAGGTTTTCTATAGGCATGATGGTGCACAGGTTTTATATAGGCATAATGGTGCACAGGTTTTCTATAGGCATGACGGTGCACAGGTTTTCTATAGGAATGACGGTGCACAGGTTTTCTATAGGCATGATGGTGCACAAGTTTTCTATAGGCATAACGGTGCACAGGTTTTCTATAGGCATGACGGTGCACAAGTTTTCTATAGGCATGACGGTGCACAGGTTTTCTATAGGCATGATGTTGCACAGGTTTTCTATAGGCATGATGGTGCACAGGTTTTCTATAGGCATAATGGTGCACAGGTTTTCTATAGGCATGACGGTGCACAGGTTTTCTATAGGCATAATGGTGCACAGGTTTTCTATAGGCATGACGGTGCACAGGTTTTCTATAGGCATGACGGTGCACAGGTTTTATATAGGCATAATGGTGCACAGGTTTTCTATAGGCATAATGGTGCACAGGTTTTCTATAGGCATAATGGTGCACAGGTTCTCTATAGGCATGATGGTGCACAGGTTTTCTATAGGCATAATGGTGCACAGGTTTTCTATAGGCATGATGGTGCACAGGTTTTCTATAGGCATGATGGTGCACAGGTTTTCTATAGGCATAATGGTGCACAGGTTTTCTATAGGCATAATGGTGCACAAGTTCTCTATAGGCATGATGGTGCACAGGTTTTCTATAGGCATAATGGTGCACATGTTTTCTATAGGCATGACGGTGCACAGGTTTTCTATAGGCATAATGGTGCACAGGTTCTCTATAGGCATAATGGTGCACAGGTTTTCTATAGGCATAATGGTGCACAGGTTTTATATAGGCATAATGGTGCACAGGTTTTCTATAGGCATGATGGTGCACAGGTTTTCTATAGGCATGATGGTGCACAGGTTTTCTATAGGCATGATGGTGCACAGGTTTTCTATAGGCATAATGGTGCACAGGTTTTCTATAGGCATAATGGTGCACAAGTTCTCTATAGGCATGATGGTGCACAGGTTTTCTATAGGCATAATGGTGCACAGGTTTTCTATAGGCATGACGGTGCACAGGTTTTCTATAGGCATAATGGTGCACAGGTTCTCTATAGGCATAATGGTGCACAGGTTTTCTATAGGCATAATGGTGCACAGGTTTTATATAGGCATAATGGTGCACAGGTTTTCTATAGGCATGATGGTGCACAGGTTTTCTATAGGCATAATGGTGCACAGGTTTTCTATAGGCATGATGGTGCACAGGTGGTGCAGAAATGACGTCAGGCTACATTTAAATTAGAGAAGCTAGAAGTGTCCATTGTTCCCTTCCCACACAGCAGGATTCTCTCCCAATTCCTATGTTGGCAGGATAGGCATAGACTTGCACACCAATGAATGTGCTATAAAGAGCGTTCATATTCCATCCTCTGTGTCAACACCCATGACAATTCTATGACCTGAACTAAGACCTTTAATCATCTCCGCAAATAAATTAATAACTTTAATAAGTGTTATGGTTGAATAGTTTGCTACTAATTTGCCTGTACACTGATCCGGCTTAGATCCAACACTGTTACTGGTCCAAACAAATTATTTTTGTAAGATTCGCAAGACATATACCCTCATGATGCTCACTTTTGGCTACTTTAAATAAAAGACTTCTATAACTTTCCATGACCTTTGATATGTTTGAGAAACCGTGAATTGGCTTTTCTAGCATTTACAAGTACTACAGGTAAACATTCAATTTTCATGACCTATACAATCTCTGTATTGTATATCACTCAGGGGTTGAAACAAGAAATTGTTCTCCATGTACAAAGACAATCTACAAGTAAATAGATTGATATTCTCGCATAATAGCCAGAAAAGTGCATGTATCTTGTGCACCCGGGATTGCAGAGGTTACTTCACTGGCTATGTTTTCATCTGCATAGTGCATGTAAAAAGGCAATATTTAATGGCCATGATATAGCTTACCATCAGTTGCAGTATCAGCTCGCTATAACACACACAGCTTACTATCAGTTGCAGTATTACTCTGATATAAAGCACACAGCTTACCATCTGTTGCAGCATTACTCTGCTAACAAAGACAGCTTACCATCCATTGCAGCATTACTCTGTATAACACACACAGCTTACCATCAGTTGCAGCATTACTCTGTATAACACACACAGCTTACCATCCGTTGCAGTATTACTCTGATAACACATACAGTTTACCATCCGTTGCAGCATTACTCTGCTAACAAACACAGCTTACCATCCGTTGCAGCATTACTCTGTATAACACACACAGCTTACCATCAGTTTCAGAATTACTCTGCTAACAAACACAGCTTACCATCAGCTGCAGTATTACTCTGATAACACACACAGCTTACCATCAGTTGCAGTATTACTCTGCTAACACACACAGCTTACCATCAGTTGCAGTATTACTCTGCTAACAAACACACCTTACCATCAGTTGCAGTTTTACTCTGATAACAAACACAGCTTACCATCAGTTGCAGTATCACCCCGATAGCACACACAGCTTACCATCAGTTGCAGTATTACTCTGATAACAAACACACCTTACCATCAGTTGCAGTATCACCCAGATAACACACACAGCTTACCATCAGTTGCAGTATCACCCTGATAACACACACAGCTTACCATCAGTTGCAGTATCACCCCGATAACACACACATCTTACCATCAGTTGTAGTATCACCCCGCTATAAACACACAGCTTACTATCAGTTGCAGTATTACTCTGATATAACACACACAGCTTACCATCAGTTACAGTATTACTCTGATATAAATCACACAGCTTACCATCAGTTGCAGTATTACTCTGATAACACACACACCTTACTATCAGTTGCAGTATTACTCTGATATAAAACACACAGCTTACCATCAGTTGTAGTATTACTCTGATAACACACACAGCTTACCATCAATTGCAGTATTACTCTGATAACACACACAGCTTACCATCAGTTGCAGCACTGCAGAACGCACACTGGAATCTCTTTCCTCCGTCTATAAACTGCATGAAGGAATTCATGTAAGCCTTACAGCGTGTACATCTTACAGGCCCGATCTCACCCAGGTCCACCACAGGAGGTGCTTGCTGAATAACAATAACAACAACACATATATCTTACAGGGCCGATCTCACCCAGGTCCACCACGGGAGGTGCAGGTGTTTGCTGATTAACAACCTGTATCGCTCACCTGGAATTATTGGCCACTGGCATAATATAACAAAACGAGATGACCATTGGACAAATTTACCAATCAAATTTCTGTGAAGATGGTTTAAAATTGGCTCAGTCATTAATAAGTAGTCTTTTTATGATTTTCTAAGGAATTTGCAGAAAATACAAGATGTCTCCCAAAAATGCTAAATTCTGATTGATTCATGGTGAACATGTGTTTTTGACATATCATATTTCGGCCCGATTCAGCGGTTCTGGCGGTCGCTTTCACGAAAATTAGGTCATCCAAGATGGCCACCGAACCATTTGGCAAATCAAGTTCCCTCAAACAAACATTGTTCAGCTCTTGCCATATACCATATTTCATGAGGTTTGCATCGATCCCCCAAGCAGTTTGGTTGATTTTTTAAGACGTTGCTAAGTCAGCCAAATCTAAGAAGGTCACCGGCTAAATCAGCCGATCATCTTCCTTTGAACAAACTTGTACCACTATGCCATAAGGATGCTTCCTGTTAAACATAGCTGAAATCGGCACAGTGGTTCTCGAGAAGACATTTTAAATTTCCCATTGCTTTAGTATGGGAGCCTTTGGCGGGAAAATGATCAAAGCTACCCATCAAACCGTTTATGCGACAGCTTCGACAATGGCAAATTTGAAATCAGAATACCAAAAAAAACATATAAAACCAATTTCGGCCTTTAAAAATCCATCAAATAAAAAAAATCTGATATGCCAGACAAACATGCTAGATTTTGATACCCCACAGTGGCTATGTTTTTACGAATCACCTTCCTTTGAAGAAACTTAAATGTCCATTATTCACTCGATCTCACCCAGGTTCACCACAGGTATTTGCTGAATAACAATAACAACAATTAGTGTTGTGAATCGGAAAAAGAAAATTTTCTGGAAAATTTACCAACATATTTTTCCAGAAAATTTTCGGTCACCTAAGGATGCAATTGCAAATTTTTATTTCCCTATTGCATTAATACCGGTGCTTTTGCTACTAATATAAGTAAATAGATTTAGATTTGTGTCATGTATTGCCATGGCTGAAATGGCTTGCGTCACGTTACACTATCACTATTGTTCAGAAATAACAAATTTCCAAACAATGCTGTTAAATATCTTGAACCCAATTTGTTTGAAAAAAGCTATCGTTGCTACAGGCAGTAATGGCTTGGCAGCAATGGCTTCCTAGCAAATTGTGTTCAAAATATTCAACCAGAAAGTTTTTGCACATCATTCAAAATTGAAGAAAATTTTAATTCTGTGTACTGTTACCTTATTTCTGGGTTCAACTGTACACCAGCTGCATGGAATCGTGAATGATGCAATATCGCATCAGCATAATATTGCATCATACACTGCATCATGCACATGCTGGTCTGGTGTAAATTCTTATTCATTGTTGTAAGTCAGTCAAGTGGTTACTGGTTATGCAATAACATTGTTTAAATTTTAGTGTATGTTAATTATTTAGTTTCTGCAAATTCCACTTTTTGCCAGTTAAGGCAGTTATCAGTTAAAGCTCCTAAACATGCCAAAAAGACTTGATATGAAAGCATGGAATCATTTCAACAAAGAAATTTCTGGAAAAAATAATTATATAGGAAAATGCAAATATTGTGATAAGACCTGGACCATAGGCATTTATCAACAAGATGGCCACCGAACCATTTATCCGACAGTTTCGAAAATTGCAAATTTGAGATCAGAATACCCAAAAACACATATAAAACCAATTTCAGCCTCAAAATCCATCAAATAAAAGTTAACTATGGACACCAAACATGCTATGTTTTGATTGGCCCATGGTGTCCAGGTTTTTTTGAGGGATCAACTTCCCTTGAATAAACTTCAATGGCCCTTAGTCCCTAATCATACCTGCCAAATTTCGGCCCGATCCCTTCCGCGGTTCTGGAGACAGTCATTTTCGCTATAACTAGGTCAACCAAGATGGCCGCCAAACCATTTTACCAATCAAGTTCCCTTGAACAAACTTGGCTCAGCACTTGCCCTAATCCTTTTTCATGAGGTTTGCATCAATCCCCCAAGCGATTTCGGAGCAGAAGATTTTTAGACGTTTCTAAAAATCGGCCAAAATCCAAGCGGACGATCGGCTTCGTTTGAACAAACTTGAATCTCTATACCCTAAGGATGCTTTCTGCGAAATAGAATTGAAATCGGACTAGTTGTTCTCGAGAAGAAAACATTTTAAATTTCCCATTGCTTTAGTACGGCAAGATGGCCGCCATACCGTTTATTCGACAGTTTCGAAAATTGTAAATTTGTGATCAGAATACCGCAAAACACAGACAAAACCAATTTCGGCCTCAAAATCGATCAAATAAAAAAATCCAATATGGCCGCCAAACACGCTATATTCGCTACAACTAGGTCAACCAAGATGGCCGCCGAACCATTTGACCAATCAAGTTCCCTTGAACAAACTTGGTTCAGCTCTTGCCCTAGATCATATTTCATGAGATTTGCATCAATCCCCTAAGAGGTTTTGGAGAAGATTTTTAAAGACGTTTCCTAAAATCGGCCTGAATCCAAGATGGCTACCAGCCAAATTGGCCAATCAGGTTCATTTGAACAAACTTGGATGCCGATGCCCTAAGGATGCTTCGTGCCAAATATAATTGAAATTGGCCCCAAGGTTCTTGAGAAGAAGCCGTTTAAAGGAAAAGTTGAACGACAACAGATGACGGACAGACGACGGATGGTTGCCACGGCATAAGCTCACTTGGTCTTTCAGGCCAGGTGAGCTAGAAATGTGAGCACAGAGAAATCAAGCATTAAAGTAGCTTGCCTTCCACTTATTTCAATGTAATTTTTGTTAGTTATCTGTTTGTTTAATAATCACATATTTGACGAAATTCTGCTTGCTATTGCTGGTATATACCCTAAGAAATAACATATCCAAAATTTCAAATTTTATCAAAAAATGCTGCGGAACCGAAAATAGACCACTTCATGAATTGCATCATGTATATATATATATATATCTGTGAATAAAAACATACACGAATATTTATTTGTTTTAATACATACCTCTTGTGCATCTGGCTTGGCAAATGGTGATATAGTTAAGACAAATGGTATATGGCTGGTTTTCAACATGTCTGAATTCACAGGTACGTTATACATCGTGGAGCGTATGTAGCGTGGACTGCAAACACCTATGCAAGAACAAACACACACATTATACGCGTGGACTGCAAACACCTATGCAAGAACAAACATACACATTATACATCGTGCATCATATGTAGCGTGGACTGCACACACACACCTAAGCGAGAACAAACATACACATTATACACGTGGACTGCAAACACCTATGCGAGAACAAATACACATTATACATCCTGCAGTGTATGTAGCGTGGACTGCACACACCTAAGTGAGAACAAACATACACATTATACGCGTGGACTGCAAAGACCTATGCGAGAACAAACACACACATTATACATTATGCAGTGTATGTAGCGTGGACTGCATACACCTATGCAAGAACAAACATACACATTATAAATTACAATCACTATATACAGCGTATAACGTACTGTGTTAATGACATGATCCTGATACTTGGTATATCATCTGATATGATTTCAAAGGTAAGCATGCATAATCTGCTCAAATCAAATTGGGGTATTATATATGAATCCTGTTAAGTCTGTCAATATCACTATCATAGCCACATTGGTTAGTTATCTTCCATTGCTAGCGTATGTAGGTAAGGTGAGTCTATCCAAGCCTACAGCTTATTGTCATTCAGATCAAAGTGTATCTATAATTGCCTAGAGCTTACTGTCATTCAGATCAAAGTGTATCTATAATAACCTAAAGCTTATTGTCATTTAGATCAAAGTGTTTTAAGATAGCCCAGAGCTTGTTGTCATTCAGATCAAAGTGTATCCTTAATAGCATAGAGCTTATTGTCATTCAGATCAAAGTGTATCTATAATATCCTAGAGCTTATTGTCATTCAGATCAAAGTGTATCTATATTATCCTAGAGCTCATTGTCATTCAAATCACAGAGTATCCATGATAGTCTAGAGCTTATCACCATGCAGATCACAGTGTATCTATAATAGCCTAGAACTTATTGTCATTCAGATCAAAGTGTATCTATAATAGCCTAGAGCGTATTGTCATTCTGATCAAAGTGTATCTATAATAGCCTAGAGCTTATTACCATTCAGATCAAAGTGTATCTATGATAACCTAGAGCGTATTGTCATTCAGATCAGTCTTCTAGGCCTATTGTCATTCAGATCAGTGTATCTATAATAGCCTAGAGCTTACTGCCATTCAGATAAAAGTGTATCTATAATAACCTAAAGCTTATTGTCATTGAAATCACAAAGTGTATCTATAATAGGATAGAGCTTATTGTCATTCAAATCAAAGTGTATCTATAATAGGCGAGAACGTACTGCCATTCAGATCACAAAGTGTATCTATAATAGGCGAGAACGTACTGCCATTCAGATCACAAAGTGTATCTATAATAGGCGAGAACGTACTGCCATTCAGATCACAAAGTGTATCTATAATAGGCAAGAATGAACTGCCATTCAGATCACAAAGTGTATCTATAATAGGCGAGAACGTACTGCCATTCAGATCACAAAGTGTATCTATAATAGGATAGAGCTTATTGTCAATTCAGATTAAAGTGTATCTATGATAGCCTAGAGCTTATTGTTATTCAGATCAAAGTATATCTATAATAGCCTAGAGCAGTCCTCCAGATAACTTTCTTCACTTGAGAGTAGGGTACTCCTTAATTTTTCAACTGACGCGTATGACATAATTGATGAGGAGGTCAAGACTTTTTCGTTTTTGACCACTGGTGTCTTCTCCTTTAACCCTCAAGTTTGTTCAAGAAAATTTCTACATTTCATGACATTTATATTTTGATACTGAACAAGAGGCGCAAGGGGGCCTGTATCGCTCACCTGGACCATAGGCATTTCAACTAGAATGCGCTTTATCAACAAAATGGCCACCAAACCGTTTATACGTCAGTTTCAAAAATTGCAAATTTGAGATCAGAATACCGAAAAACACATAAAACCAATTTCGGCCTCAAAATCCCTCAAATAAAAAAATCCAATATTGACGCCAAACATGCTATATTTTGATTGGCCCATAGTGTCCAGGTTTTTTGACGGATCAGCTTACCTGGAGCAAACTTTAATGGCCCTTGGTCCCTAATCATATCTGCAAAATTTCGGCCCAATCCCTTCAGCGGTTCTGGAGAAGTCGTTTTCGCTACAACTAGGTCAACCAAGATGGCCACCAAACCATTTGACCAATCAAGTTCCCTTGAACAAACTTGGTTCAGCTCTTGCCCTAAATCATATTTCATCAGGTTTTCATCAATCCCATAAGCGGTTTCGGAGATTTTTAAAGATGTTTCTAAAAATCGGCCAAAATCCAAGATGGCCACCGGCCCAATTTGCTGATCGGCTTCGTTTGAACAAACTTGAACCTCTACACCCTAAGGATGCTTCTTGCCAAATATAATTGAAATCGGCCCAGTAATTCTCGATACGGAAACATTAAACATTTCCCATTGCTTTAGTATGAGAGATTTTGGCGGGAAAATGATCCAAGACGGCTGCCAAAGCGTTTATCAGACAGTTTTGAAGATTTCAAATCTGAGCTCAGAATACCCCAAAACACATACAAAACCTCAAAATCCATTAAATAAAAAAGTCCAATATGGCCACCAAATATGCTATATTTTGATTGGCCCACGGCAGCCATGTTTTTTGACGGATCAACTTCTCTTGAACAAACTTTAATGGCCCTTAGGCCCTAATCATATCTGCCAAATTTCGGCCAGATCCCTTCAGCGGCTCTGGAGAAGTCATTTTCGCTACAACTAGGTCAACCAAGATGGCTGCCGAACCATTTGACCAATCAAGTTCCCTTGAACAGACATGGTTTAGCACTTGCCATAAATCATATTTTATGAGGTTTGCATCAATCCCCCAGCGGTTTCAGAGATTTTTAGACGTTTCTAAGAATTGGCCAAAATCCAAGATGGCCACCGGCCCAATCGGACGAGCGGCTTCGTTTGAACAAACTTGAATCTCTTTGCCCTAAGGATGCTTCTTGCGAAATACAAGACGCCCAAGGGGCCTGTGTCACTCACTTGGAGCACCATAAATTTTTGTCAAAATTGTTGGTGTGTGGTTTAGTAGTCGTTTAAATGAGTTTGTGGACATTTTTGCAAGTACAATATGGCTGCCAAACATGCTACATTTTGATTGGCCCACGGCGCCCAGGGGTTTTTTTATGGATCAACTTCCCTTGAGCAAACTTTAATGGCCCTTAGTCCTTAATCATACTGCCCAAATTTCGGCCTTATCACTTCAGCAGATCTGGAGGAGTCGTTTTCGGGAAAACTAGGTCATCCAAGACGGTCGCCGAACAATTTGGTCAATCAAGTCCTCTTGAACAAACTTGGCTTACCTCTTTGGCCTAGATGAAGATTCCCCAAGCGATTTCGGAGATTTTTAAAGACATTTCCTAAAATCGGCCGAAATCCAAAATGGCCACCGGCCAAATTGGCCGATTGGGTTCATTTGAACTAACTTGGATCCCTATGCCCTAAGGATGCTTCCTGCCAAACATAATTGAAATCGGCCGAGTAGTTCTCGAAAAGCCATTTTAAACTTCACATTGCATGGGAGCTTTAGACGAGAAAATTATCCAAGATGGCCGTCAATCTGTTTATCCGACAATTTCAAGAATTGCAAATTTGAGCTCAGAATACCCAAAAACATAAATAGAACCAATTTTGGCCTCAAAATCCATCAGATAAAAATAGCCAATATGGCCGCTAAACAGGCCTCATTTGGATTGACCCACACCGGCCATGTTTTTTTACGGAGCAAATTCCCTTGAACAAACCTCAATGGCCCTTAGTCCCTGATCATATCTCCCAAATTTCGGCCTGATCCCTTCAGCGGTTCTGGAGGTCATTTTCGGGAAAACTAGGTCATCCAAGATGGCCGCCGAACCATTCTGTCAATCAAGTCGTCTTGAGCAAACTTGGCTTACGTGTTTCCCTAGATGAGGTTTCGTAAGCTTTGAATCGATTCCACAAGCGATTTTGGAGATTTTTAAAACCATTTCCTAAAATCGGCTGAAATCCAAGATGGCCGCCGGCCAAATTAGCCGATCGGCTTCATTTGAACAAACTTGGATCCCTATGCCCTAAAGATGCTTCCTGCTAAATATAATTGAAATCAGCCGAGAAGTTCTCTAGAAGTTCTCTAGAAGAAGACATTTTAAATTTCCCATTGCTTTAGTATGGGCGCCTTTGGTGGAAAAATAATCCAAGATGGCTGCCAAACCGTTTATCCAACAGTTTTGAAAATATCAAATTTGAGCTCCGAATACCCAAAACCATATATATAGAACCAATTTCGGCCTCAACATCCATCAAATAAAAAAATCCAATATGGCCGCTAAACACGCTACATTTTGATTGGCTCATGGCGGCCATGTTTTTTGACGGATCAACTTCCCTTGAACAAACTTTAATGGCCCCTTAGTCCCTGATCATATCTCCCAAATTTCGGCCTGATCCCTTCAGCGGTTCTGGAGGTCGTTTTTGGGAAAACCAGGTCATCCAAGATGGCCACCGAACCATTTGGTCAATCAAGTCTTCTTGAACAGACTTGGCTTACCTCTTTCCCTAGATGACGTTTCATGAGTTTTGAATCGATTCCTAGTGTTTTCGGAGAAGATTTTTAGACGTTTCCTAAAATCAGCCGAAATCCAAGATGGACGCCGGCCAAATTGGCTGATTGGCTCCATTTTAATAAACTTGGATCCCTATGCCCTAAGGATGCTTCCTGCCAAATATAATTGAAATCAGCCCAGTGGTTCTTGAGAAGTCATTTAAAGGAAAAGTTGACGGATGGACGACAGATCGACACACGACAGATGGTCACCATGGCATAAGCTCACTTGGCCTTTCAGGCCAGGTGAGCGAATAAATAATATTGAATCTTGAATCTTGAATCAGAGACAATGTCCAGTTGTACACTGCAGAAGCCATTTTTGGCCGGGTTTAGTGTTAAGGCGATAAACTAGTCACCCCCCCCCCCCCACCCCCAAAACCCCTCCATGTTATTTCCTACGGCCAGAAAAGTTACATGTTATGGTTGGGGCAAGGTGTTTGGGACCCATTGCTATTGATCAACTAACTAGTCAGTCGTGCCTACCAGATTTTAATTCTGAATGAAAATACGATTAGCCTATAGAGATACACTAGGATTCTAAAGACTATCTCTGTGACATAGTGGCAAACAAATAAATATTATTGCTATAATAATGCTCGTCATTCTGAACTCTGAAATTTGTTTTAAAGGAGGTAAGTTTAGAAGCTAGTTTCATTGAAAAAAATTACAGACAACAATTAACCACTTACAGAAGTTAGTCAAATTGTTTTCAAAATAATTAGTAGAGTTTCAACTATAACATACGGTAGGCCGACATGTATCATTGACATTGGCTATAAAATAGGAAAACTGTTAACACTCCACATTCTCATGGAGAATTTCTTTAGGCAAATGCCTAAGTTTTAAAGAAGGCAAACTCCAGTTTTTTGCTTCCTATTTGATTAAGATGGAACTATGTATAGAAGTGCTGACAAGACAAGTTATTGCAATTAGAATACTGTTCATTTAATCTTGGCAAGTTTCTTACTAAAAATATAATCCAAGGTTAGAAGCGCTAATATATTGGTTACTGTAATAAGAGAACAGATTTGCCCTGTAGGTGGGGCTTAGAATACACCTTCCGTATCCTCTGCGTGTCGTAAGAGGCGACTAAAGGAGGTAAGGGTGAGGTAACCCTGACAGAAACCTCGAGTGCTGAAGACGGAGGTTCCAGGCCGCACGGCGCACTCCAATAAAACATGGATCCACGCACTTAACGCTTATGATCATGTCAATAGTCACTTACAGGACTGGCGGTATGATCAGCGAACGAAAAGAAGAAGAAGGTAAGAGAACAGATCTTTTAATATTTGCCGGTAAACTAAATCAGGTGAAGAGAACTTGCAGTTGTTATTGGCAGAGTAATGCTTTTAGCCTACCTACGGAAATTGTTGTAAATTTCATATTAAAAGTTATTGGTATAATTACCTCTCCAATTAAAATATGTGTGAAAGAACCTTTCACAAATATTTGTATATTTTGCCGTATCTAATAAAATATTTACAATTAAACAAGAATGCTGAAGCGTACAATGTCTCGCCTGTAAAGCCATGGATAGTGTGGATTGCCAAAGCAAACTTGGTTTGGTTCGGAATATGCATATTCAGTAAGGCACCAACAAACCAGTGTAACAAATCAAACATGGACAATTTTCCCAAACTGTTGAGTCTGATCTTGAAGCTAGTAATGATGCAGATAGTACACCTGCATAGTATATAACTCTGCTGCAAAATTGTGTTGATATCTGGTGAGCCATTGTTGAAAACCAGTGGTCCATAAAAAACTATCCAAAAACAAGAGGTATCAGAAGATACTAATATCTAGCATTTTTAAGTTACCGCAGGATCCGACTGCCGCAGGACCCAGTCTGCCCAGGACTAAATATTCTGCAAAAAAATAATGTCCAAGCCATGCACATATATAGAATTAGATTGCCCATTTGACCTCTGGCCATTGCCCTCAGATTGACTCAAGAACAAAATAATTTGTTGTACTGTTGTCTACTAACCACAAGCTTCAAAATCATGTGTGACATGACTACATTTGATCAAATTTATTTTCTGCCCACCATTTCCCTCACCCCTGCACATGGGGGTGATATAAAAATTCCAATGTGTCATGCACATCCCTGGCCATATGTGTAATCATACAGAAAGTTTCAAGTTTCTATGAGAAATGGTCTAGGAGTTGCGTTACAATCGATTGGTGCCCACTTTTGACCAACCCCCTACCCTCAGTTTGACCCAAGATCAGAATAATTCCTTGTACTGCAGTCTACTCATCATTGACTTCAAAATGATGCGACATGATCACCGTTGGAAATTTTTTTGTCCCACATTTGCCACCCCCAGCCCAATGTTTCAAGTTTCTATCTGAAATGGTCTAGGAGTTGCATTACAATCGATTGGTGCCCACTTTTGACCCCATCAGAAGACAGCAAATAGCTTACCTGTATGTATTTTTATTTTATTGACGCACTGGCAACGTGCGGCTTCAATTTCCATGTGCTAACTTAGCCGACAGTGCTGCACCCGTTAGTTTAATTTGTTGATCACCATCTCCCGGTCGCGGGATCGAGCCGCCATCCTGCAACTCCGCATAGCATCAGCAACCAGGCATCTTTCCACTGGACCACCGCACCAAGACAAAAGTCAAGGATTGGCCGACCAGCTTTCACATGTCTGATATACTGACACACTGACGATTCATATGGGACTATCTGTGGATGCATCTGTCACAATCAATCCTAGGCTTTTACGCCTATTGTACTCTGACTCCAGCACGGCTCTGGCAGTATATGTATTTTTATTTTATTGACGCACTGGCAACGTGCGGCTTCAATTTCCATGTGCTAACTTAGCCGACAGTGCTGCACCCGTTAGTTTAATTTGTTGATCACCATCTCCCGGTCGCGGGATCGAGCCGCCATCCTGCAACTCCGCATAGCATCAGCAACCAGGCATCTTTCCACTGGACCACCGCACCAAGACAAAAGTCAAGGATTGGCCGACCAGCTTTCACATGTCTGATATACTGACACACTGACGATTCATATGGGACTATCTGTGGATGCATCTGTCACAATCAATCCTAGGCTTTTACGCCTATTGTACTCTGACTCCAGCACGGCTCTGGCAGTATATGTATTTTTATTTTATTGACGCACTGGCAACGTGCGGCTTCAATTTCCATGTGCTAACTTAGCCGACAGTGCTGCACCCGTTAGTTTAATTTGTTGATCACCATCTCCCGGTCGCGGGATCGAGCCGCCATCCTGCAACTCCGCATAGCATCAGCAACCAGGCATCTTTCCACTGGACCACCGCACCAAGACAAAAGTCAAGGATTGGCCGACCAGCTTTCACATGTCTGATATACTGACACACTGACGATTCATATGGGACTATCTGTGGATGCATCTGTCACAATCAATCCTAGGCTTTTACGCCTATTGTACTCTGACTCCAGCACGGCTCTGGCAGTATATGTATTTTTATTTTATTGACGCACTGGCAACGTGCGGCTTCAATTTCCATGTGCTAACTTAGCCGACAGTGCTGCACCCGTTAGTTTAATTTGTTGATCACCATCTCCCGGTCGCGGGATCGAACCGCCATCCTGCAACTCCGCATAGCATCAGCAACCAGGCATCTTTCCACTGGACCACCGCACCAAGACAAAAGTCAAGGATTGGCCGACCAGCTTTCACATGTCTGATATACTGACACACTGACGATTCATATGGGACTATCTGTGGATGCATCTGTCACAATCAATCCTAGGCTTTTACGCCTATTGTACTCTGACTCCAGCACAGCTCTGGCAGTATATGTATTTTTATTTTATTGACGCACTGGCAACGTGCGGCTTCAATTTCCATGTGCTAACTTAGCCGACAGTGCTGCACCCGTTAGTTTAATTTGTTGATCACCATCTCCCGGTCGCGGGATCGAACCGCCATCCTGCAACTCCGCATAGCATCAGCAACCAGGCATCTTTCCACTGGACCACCGCACCAAGACAAAAGTCAAGGATTGGCCGACCAGCTTTCACATGTCTGATATACTGACACACTGACGATTCATATGGGACTATCTGTGGATGCATCTGTCACAATCAATCCTAGGCTTTTACGCCTATTGTACTCTGACTCCAGCACGGCTCTGGCAGTATATGTATTTTTATTTTATTGACGCACTGGCAACGTGCGGCTTCAATTTCCATGTGCTAACTTAGCCGACAGTGCTGCACCCGTTAGTTTAATTTGTTGATCACCATCTCCCGGTCGCGGGATCGAACCGCCATCCTGCAACTCCGCATAGCATCAGCAACCAGGCATCTTTCCACTGGACCACCGCACCAAGACAAAAGTCAAGGATTGGCCGACCAGCTTTCACATGTCTGATATACTGACACACTGACGATTCATATGGGACTATCTGTGGATAGTTTGACCCAAGATCAGAATAATTCCTTGTACTGTAGTCTACTCATCATTGACTTCAAAATGATGCGACATGATCACCGTTGGAAATTTTTTTGTCCCACATTTGCCACCCCCAGCCCAATGTTTCAAGTTTCTATCTGAAATGGTCTAGGAGTTGCATTACAATCGATTGGTGCCCACTTTTGACCCCATCAGAAGACAGCAAATAGCTTACCTGTATGTATGTATGTATGTATGTATGTATGTATTCTGCGGCTGTAGTAGTACAAACATCCTACAGCTGCAATCAGTCCTTCACTTTTGCCCACTGTGTCTTGTTCTCAGCTGAAATCCTTAGCTTCCTCAGGTCCACTCTTGACTTGAGTGTACCGAGTCCTGCCTACCAATACTGTATATTAATTGTACATCACAGGATATGATGGACCACCCGATACAGTATCATTTTGAAATTTGACAATCAACATGCTGATTCAAAACACCCAAGGTATTACCCATCGGGCAAGCAGAGCTTTGCTTGGAGACTGAACCATTAAGCCTTTCTGGCAAGTTGTAATGACAACTGGCACCCTGGGGCTAACCGAAAGGCAAATGGTCCAAACATAAGAAAAGTTCATAGTCGGAAAAAAAGAAGCATTTTCAAAACCAATCAGTATAATACATATTTGGATGCGAAATGGTCTCGGAGTTAGCTATTACGCATTTTACACCATGCGATAATGGTTAAATGAAGTGGCACACTTGACACATGCGTATTGCCAAATTACTTAGCCGACTCAAGACACAGTAATAGCGTGTGTAAATATATATTCCAAGAAAACATATGATATGATAATATTGCCAGAATCACATAACCGATTGTAATAATTCTGATACCTACCTGTAGCTGCAAATTCGAAGATTTATCCAATGCTAGGTATGTTAGAATCGGCCTAGTGGTTCAAGACACACTCTGCGGGAAAGACTAAAGCCAGCAAAATTTCAAACAAAAATTTCAGGATCTGCTCTAACCATCATCCCATATCAGAATGAGTATTACAGCTACAATGGCAGAATTTGTTGTGCCGAAGCTTTACAATGTTATCACATAATGGGAAAAATTCCATCAAAATATCTTAATTATTGAAATTACTACAGCTTGCCGGGCATTATTGATCGGCGATGAAAATTCCCAGATTTTATGTCAAAATGTTAATTCATTTAGTGATATCTCTGGCAATATTCACGTGAGCAAGATTATAATTGGTCAGGAAAATAGCCATTTCTTTCAGCTTTAAGCACACTCCAATTTAATGACAATACGCAAAGATAGTCTGCGAGACAAAAACCATCTCATGCTGAATTTTACCAAAAACAGGATAACATATTCTCAGATGAATAATTTTTTTTTATATATTTCAGTCTTTTGAACCTCTTGTTCGATATTAACATCCATTATATCATGCTAATCCTGAGGTTGGCACATATTTAGAGATCCTAGAATCATTGGAATCGCTTCAGCGGTTCGTTTGCTATTATCATTTACATATACTTCCTTAAAATATATACCCGCATCTATATTGGCCTCGCTCCTCCTGCGGCGCTGACGTGGCTAGACGCGATAAAATGGCAGCGCCCCAATGTGCGAAAAATTCTCAATTTTACCGACTTTATCTAGCGATAGTTGGTTACGTTATTTCTGTCTGGTTATTATTGTAATAATCTTTCAAATAAAGCAGACTTTTTATCATCCTGGAATTGCCCATTAACGGAACACATACAATATAATATAATCTCATATTAACTACTTCAAATTTCACTCTGAACTCTCCTACCGACGACGACTGAGTAAATGTAAACACGACAGGATAAGCTATGTCGTTGATTTAAATTTAGGAATATATACTAACTAGTTATGAAATACATTTGTAAATTTGCATGATAAAATATGTACTCCACAAATTCTTGTGATAACAGATCAGTCAAAACAAGTTATTAGCAATGAAGCGTAGAAATGAGTTTCAGAAGGTACTAACATACCTTGATCCTGCGTAGTAAACTTTGTAGTAACAAGCGGCGGTACAACACCTTTCTCCGTCTGAAACAAGCCTTCTCGACTGTTACGATCATCTTCAATCACCTGAATCTGGACACAAAGAGCAGTATCACAAAGCATATGTAACTAAACAAGACGCCCAAGGGGCCTGTATCGCTCACCTGGAGCACTATGCACTTTTGTCAAAATTGTTGGTGGGTGATTTAGTAGTCTTTTAAATTAGGTTGTGGACATTTTTGCAAGTCCAATATGACCACCAAACACCCTACATTTTGATTGGTCCACTGCAGCCATGTTTCTGATGTAGCTCATTCCCTTGAACAAATTTTAATGGCACTCAGTGCCTAATTATATCTCCCAAATTGCGGCCCAATCCATTCAGTGGTTCTTGAGTTCTTTTGGGAAAAAATTGGTTATCCAAGATGGCCCCCAAAACCATTTGGTCAATCAAGTTCCCTTGAACAAATTTGGTGCAGCTCTTGCCGTTGATGATATTTCATGTGTTTTGAATTGATCCTCTAAGCGGTTTCAGAGAAGATTTTTAAACACATTTCTAACATGCTACATTTTGATTGGTCAACGGCGGCGATGTTTTTTGACAGATTACCTTCCCTTGAAAAAACTGTAATGGCCCTTAGTCTAATCATATCTCGGCCAAAATCTAAGATAGCTGCCTTCCAAATTGGCCGATTGGCTTCATTTGACAAAACTTCAATCCCTATGCCCTAAGGATGCTTCCTGCCAAATATAATTTAAATCGGCCTAGTGGTTCTTGATAAGTCGTTTAAAGGAAAAGTTTTCGGACGACGGACGGACGATACCATGGCATAAGCTCACTTGGCCTTTCGGCCAGGTGAGTTAATAATGGGTGTTGCGGAATATATTCTGGTAAATATTTTGGAACTACATGTAATTTGACTGTGAGCTATTAATGCCTATGGCAGCAAAAGATTCCAATCAAATTAGTTTTAAAATATTCAAGTCTTGAAATTGAGAGTAGCAATACTACAGGGAAAGCACATGTAGCAATTCGGCGGATAATTTATAAATATATGGACTATAGGAAGTCATATTTTTCACTGAGATTAAAATATCTTCTGAGCAGATGATAATTTTACAACCATTAACAAAACAACAATTGTGACGTTATATTGTACAACACCATATTCACACACATATAATAATATAACAGATATATAACAAGAGGGCCTGTATGTGCGGCAGACCTGCAATTATTGCCCACTGTCACAAGCGAACAAAATGAGATGACCACCGGGAAAATTTACCAATCAAATTTCTGTAAAGAAGCGTTAGCCAAGTTTTACTAAAATTGGCCCAGTGGTTAATAAGCAGTCGTTTTATGATTTTTGCAGAAATTTGCAGAAAATACAATATGTTCGCCAAAAAACACTAAATTTTGGTTGATTTATGCCGGACATGTTTTTCTGACATAGTAACTTTCCACGGACAAATTTTAATGGCGTTTCGGCTCTAATCATATATGCTAAATTTCCACCCAATCCGTTCAGGGTTTTCGCAAAAACTAGGTCATCCAAGATGGTTGCCGACCCATTTGGCAAATCAAGTTCCCTCAAACAAACTTGTTTCGGCTCTTGCCATAAATCATATTTCATGAGGTTTGCATCGATCCCCCAAGCGGTTTCGGAGATTTTTAGACATTTCTAAAGGTCGGCCAAAATCCAAGATGGCAGCCAACGGCCGATCATCTTCCTTTGAACAAACTTGTATCCCTTTGTCCTAAGGATTGTTCCTGCCAAACAGGTGTCAAAATGTGCACTCTTCCCTACTCATTTTCCAGACCTCAAATTGCTATGGAAGTCCTCAATTTTAGATGAGGTCATTCATGGATGAATTTAAATCCTGGAAATTTGCATTGCCTAAATGATAACCCCAGTTCAGTTTGGATGACCTCATTAAATGTGAGATCATTGCCCTGGATGGCTCCAAATTTTCCAACATTTTGACCCCTGCTGCCAAATATAATTGAAATCGGCCCCGTGGTTCTCGAAGACATATTTGTGATCAGAATACCCAAAACATATATAAAACCATTTTCGGCCTCAATATCCATGAAAAAAAAAAAAATCCAACATGGCCACCAAACACGCTACATTTTGATTGGCCCACGGCGGACATGTCTTTTGCCCGATCCATTCAGCAGTTCTTGAGAAGTGGTTTTCGCAAAAAAAATAGGTCATCCAACATGGGCAACGAACCATTTGGTCAATCAAGTTCTCTTGAACACATTTGGCTTAGCTCATGCTCTAGATGATGTTTCATGAGTTTTGAATCAATTCCCCAAGTGGTTTCGGAGATCGGCTTTGTTTGAACAAACTTGGATCTCTATGCTCTACCGATGCTTCCTGTCAAATATAATTGAAATCAGCCCAGTAGTTCTTAAGTCGTTTAAAGAAAATCCGGATGCCGGACAAAGGACGCCGGCCGGTCGCCATGGCATAAGCTTGCTTGGCAGTTCTGGCCAGATGAGCTAATAATGTAACGCATATATTTAATAGTTTGTTCAGATTTAAAGAATTGCTACATTACACTTTAGCTGCTGTTGCGGAAATGTAATGAATTTATCCACAATTGAGCAGATGATTACATCACTGGGTACATACAAACTAATAACTTACTGGACTGGGTATCTGGTCTGGGTCGAGGCGTCGCTGGGCCTGCGCAGGGCCAGACAGTGGTCTCTGTTGTGCAGCTCCTGCAGGACCAGGAGGGTAACCATACCCAGGCTGCGTTTGTTGCGCAGGATCGTAAGACCCAGGACTGGATGGTTGAATCGCTGTAGGATCAGTACCCATGTACGGTTGACCATACTGCGGAGGACCGCCCTGTGATGCTGGTGGTCCAGCTAAAGGCTGTCCATATTGTGCTTGACCACCTTCTGATGCTGGTGGATGCCCATACTGAGACATATGAGGTTGTGCTGGTGGTGGAGGGGCTCCTGGGTATTGTGGCCCGCTGGAGGGTGGTGGCATTCCATGACCTGGGGGGCCTGCTGGAGGACCAAATCCTGGCTGTGGTCCTAAAGGCTGTGACATGTGTGGCTGGGGATGCATGGGCCCAGATGCTCGATTCAATGGTGGCATGTTTGTAGCAATTGGCCCAGCTGAAGGATCAATGCTTTGAGAAGGTGGCCCTGGTTGCGGCTGTCTCATCATAGTGTTAGGTGGTCCGACTAGTCCTGAAGATGGCTGGCCACTGTTCATTGACATGCCACCAGGTGGTCCCATGCCACCAGGAGCCATCATAGGTGGACCACTCATGCGTGACGGTGGCATATTGACACCTTGAGGTGCGGCCATCGAGTGTGGTGGCATCCCGGCAGCATAAGGACCAGCTGCAGTTGATGGCGGTACACTAGCACCATATGGTGCATTCACAGTTGAAGGTGGCATGATAGGCCCATGTGCATTGCTCATGCCTGGGTGTGATGGAGGCCCAGCACCATACACCCCACTCATTCCTGGCAATGGCTGACCACCAACCCCAATCATTCCTGCATGTGGCTGGCCAGGATCCCCAATCATTCCTGCAGGTGGCGGGCCAGTACTGTGTGATGGAGAAGCTGGTCCTCCAGCTGCAGCAGAGTTTGGCGGTGCAAATGTTTGTTGATTCTGATGTGCATTGTAGCCAGCACCTGGCGGAGGCAGTGGTCGAGAGGCACCTGTAGGACCGGCTGGAGGCATCTGCATAAAAGTAAAACAAAACAAGCAAGCATTAAGTATACAAGTTCATTGTAGAATGGCCAATGGACAAAGTTATGAGCAATGACGCCACACTCTTAACAGGATAAACATGGTCAATAAGTGATTATGTAACTACTGTGCGATTAGCTCCAGCTATTAACAGAGTTAACATTTCGCTATTTTAGTATTTTAGCCAACTGGTACATACTAATCTATAGTTCTGTATTTTAGATGCTATTTCCATGTAAACTATGGACGATTCATAAGAGTAGGCAGGTCTGTATAAGGCCCACATACATGAATCTCTCTATCATGTCTATGTTATTGTCTTGTTCATATTTCCACAATATCTAGATTACCTTGTGTGCATTTGACAGGTTCATGGCCGACATAGGGTTTGCAAGCTGCAACAGAAATAACAAGAAATGTATATATATAGATTCATGATTATGCAAACCCAGGGTTAGCAGTTTCCTCCAAAGTACATATTTTGCTGTGTGTGTGTGCGTGCGTGCGTGCGTGCGTGTGTGTGTGTGTGCTCAAGTGCACTTGTGCGCACATACGTGCGACTCGCGCATGCATGTATGTGTACATGCTCTCACAGTGTGTGCATGTACACACATCTGTAGTCATATTGAGAAGACAAAGACCACACCAGAAACACACATGACTAAACGGTGAGTGCGCCCTATGAAAACTATGTCAGTTCTGACGGCTTACCAGGGTCGTCAATTTCCAGGGAAATACTTGTATTTCCCAGGGCAGTGGGAAATACTGGGAAATATTGGGAAATACTCAGATATCAGGTGGCAAGTTTATATATTTAAGCTCATGGATATTTACCATGCTTAAAAGAACACTGACAAGCATTAGTAAATATAATCTGGTGGCATATGCATAAGTTGCAAACCTATGTGTAAGGAACAGAGTCATCTAACTGTTAAGAAAATGGCTTCTGCCGTACTAGTCTTTGATAAATGTCCATTTGCAGACTGAGAGAAGACACTTTTTGAAAATTTACCACTAGAATGACTGGCTTGATAACTGAGCCAGTCATTCCAGTAATACAGTTTCAAAAATAGCATTCTTGATCTGCAAATAGATATTTTCTATGAGATAAATGAAATTTGCTGGAACAAATTTGATTGTTAAAAGGTTAAATAACTAACTCACTCTCTGGGATGCCACTATATATATAAGTTAGTAGGGCTGCAACGATTCATCGATGCATCGATGGATCGCGATACTTTCCCCACGATACGATACATGATACTGGTTTTCCGAATCGCGACACGGCAAAAACAAAATTTCCAGTGAGATTAATTCAGTAAAATCGGATATGACCATTGATTTTAGACGTTAAACACTCTAAATAATATGCGGATACAATAACCTTTTAAAACTACGATGTAACTTTACCTCGAGGAGGGATTTTAGTGCAGAAAATTTAGGGACAAGTCACGACTTAGTTACCAAATCTGGAAACGCCACATAAATTTTACAACATCGTTCTTGGTCAATTCTCGCAATATTTTCAATAAATTGTCGCAAACATATTTAGTTCGGTCTTTAAACACTTCTACAACGATGCCGGCAATGAAAATTCCTTAAATTTAATCCAAATTTCTCGCGATAAATAACCGCGGTGGGAGGCAATGAACCAGCTTTTACTGTTTATGTACTATAGAAGAAAAATCGCTTGCTTTTGTACGATGCGAAGGGTGTCTACAGGATCGGCGTGAAATACGAAACTACGAGCGAGTGAGATACGAAAATGAGGCATCAAATTATTAAATCAATGAGCGCCTGACGCACGTAATATACACTATAGAGGAATTTCATTTACAAATGCACACTAATTGGAGTTCCATAAAGGGTGATTCCAACAGCATCCAATCAGATTATTCCGCTGGCTACTACGTCATTAGACATTAGCTGTTTCGTGGCTTAGTTGAACTATTTTATTTTGACTCTCGTAATTGCTGCACATTTGCGTGGAATTTTAAGAGGTGGTAAGTAAAATATAAAATGCCTGTACTTAAACAGTCTCAAATTGCCATAAATATTTGTAAATATGGCATTCAGAACCGCTGCAATCGGCCATCTTACGACATTAGCCTAGTCACCTGGATATAAAAAATATAAAGCAGATTTCACAGAGCTACTGATTGGATGGTTTTGGCCAATACAATTCGCTCGTTTTACAACGCCTGCTAAAAATATTTTACTTTTTCATTGTCATAGCTGACATGAAGTATCGCGATGCGTATCGCATCGTGACAGGAGTATCGTGACATGTATCATATCGTTGCTTAGTGTATCGTTGCACCCCCATAAGTTAGTGCTATGCTGACTGAATACATTCATTTCATTGTGAAGTTGCAGAAATGTTAAAATTGTAATTGCTATTTAAACCTTAAACAGAATAGGTTGAAAATAATGTGAAAGTCTGTGTGTGCAATCGCATAGTATGTAATCAATAGAGAACCTGGAATGAGGTCACTTTTCATATCACTATTATGGACCGAGTTGAAAATTATCAATTTGCACGAGCTATAGCAAGTGCAAAATTGATAATTTTCAACGAGGTTCATAATAGTGATATGAAGTGACCGAGTTTGAGATTTTATTTATCATATAAACTGTAATTTTGAAATATTTGCCAATAGTTGCTGATCTGAGTTTTATTTGATTTCTCATTGTTGATTTTCGTGAAATCGATACCGCCCCTGTGATGCACCACTACTTGATAACAGATACTGAATGCGCAGCAAAATATAGTGACAAACACAAAATCTGGCGATGTCAGCCGTAAGCTACAATTTTCTTCTAAGACTATCGCAGAGCCACGGCCATCAATCGTTACTTCGCTGCTGACTGATAAACTGTCAAACGTTGACATTTTGCGATGACGTTTCATGAATGACAAATCGTAGTAAACAAATCGTAGTAAAACATTAATGCATAGTAATACCTACGCGTCACACTCACATCAATCGATGTTTTAATTGGTCGATTTAAATGTGTTGCGCACCCAACGGGCTAAAAGGCTTGTTTATATGATATTGTATAAATACTAAATAGTTAATAATATTAGTATATAACAGAATGAAATGTGTTGTCATCTCAATCAGTTAATCCCCAATTAGACAGCTTGCTGTCTTTCCATTGTGAGACAATATCACACATGTACATGAGCTGAGTGTGGCAGACAGCCTAGCTTAGCGCATTGATTTATATAGAAATCTACTGAAGGCTAAATAATCAATACTTGTATACACATGTACACGTACTTGCAATTTGGTAACCTAAGCTTAAATCTCTATTTTAAGTCAATATTCTGATAGGATGAGAATTCAAGGCAGTATAATGGATTTGTATTGTATGGCACAATATGGACAGCATGCTAATGCATTGTATATCAGTTTAAGTAACCCATTCATGACATGAGCTGTTTATTATTTTGTTGTTGCAGCCTGTACTGTAAATGTTTTCTAAAAATTCCACCAACATTGTTTGTGCAATAAATAGTAGGTGTTATATCTGCTATGTAGAATTCATGTTGCTGCCTTTACTGAAAATGGTTTCTAAAAATTCCCCAACATTGTGTGTGCAATAAATAGTAGGTGTTGTATCTGCTATAGTAGGTGTCGTATCTGCTATAGTAGGTGTCGTATCTGCTATAGTAGGTGTCGTATCTGCTATAGTAGGTGTCGTATCTGCTATAGTAGGTGTCGTATCTGCTATAGTAGAGTAGAAAAGGAATTAGATATGCTATGATGTGCCTATATTGCCTATTTGATTTAATATGTCAACCTGTATTAGATATGCGCTTCTATATTAGCCCCTCTGGTTAATATATCTAAGATGTTTAGTTTAAAATTTACCACTTCTGATGAGTATTGGAATATTTCCCAGTATTTCCCGGTATTTTCCGGCATTTCCTACTTTTTAGAGTATTTCCCGGGGCGGTATTTCCCGCACCGGGAAATTGCTGCCAACCCTGCAGCTTACAAAAATGAACAAATTACGTAAGCTTATATCTTTGAAAAGGAATGTCTAGCAGATATTGACAGGACCTAACAAAACATGAACCTGACCACTAACGGTACTCTGAAGAGTAACTTGACATCAGGTAAACTAATATCAAGAGCTCTATAGTTCCAATTTGTCTCAAATCCTAACCTCTAGGCCAAGTTATTGCTCATAAATGAATAAATGACAAATGTCTGGATTAAATCAGGCAAAGATTAACTCTAAAACAAGAGCACTTGCCTTTCTAGTATAAACACTTTAACCCTCAAATTTGTTCCAAAAAATGTCATTTTCCTCATAGAAAATGTCTATTTGCAGATGGAGAAGACTATTTTTGAAAATTTACCACCTGAATGACTGGTTCTGTTATCGAGCCACTCGTTCCAGTGGTAAATTTTCAAAAAAATTTTGGTCTCCAAATGGACATTTCTCAAGACAACTGCAGATGCCTTATTGGCTGATTTGAGTGGTAAAGGGTTAAGCTAATATATTCTGAACTTGGCTAATATCTGTTTAAGTCTAACACAAGTTATGTAGATGGAAGCGAACAAGTTCACCCTTCTTTTCAATGATGAAAACTCCTCAAGGGCAATAACTCTTGCAAAATATTGATGAAAATTAACGGCGCATGGCCCTGATCTCCAGTTTCTATTGTGAAGCTATTTGAATTTTGTTCAAATCCATTTAGTCTTGTACACAACTGATTTGCTGGAAATGAACATATAAACCATTCTTTTAAGGGCAATAATCGCGACAAATATTGATCAAAATTAACGGAACATGACCCTGACATCTTAATATTATTAAGTGATGTACCAAATTTGTGTCAAATCTGTTCACTTTCCCAGAAACGAAGAGATTAATAATTCAATGGTGATAACTCTTCAAGGGCAATATACTGAACTTGGGTCAAATCTGTTTGGCCTCAGACATGTCAAACACAAGTTACTGCATGGAAAATAATTAGTCATGTACAAACACACTTACAAACAGGAACATTCATATACCGTGTCCAATGAAATAAGCTTAATTAGAAAATGTTCTTTGTACACACTAGAAATTTCAAAATTATTTTAGCATAATGCAGATTGGATGTAATCATTATACATAGGAAAGTTGTGCTTTTATTGAAATTGTAACAGTGCTCTGGCACACCAGGTGAGTCCAATGAAGTCACCTTGAAACAGTGCTCTGGCACGCCAGGCGAGTCCAATGAAGTCACCTTGAAACAGTGCTCTGGCACACCAGGCGAGTCCAATGAAATATCCCTTGTAACAGTGCTCTGGCACGCCAGGTGAGTCCAATGAAGTCACCTTAAAACAGTGCTCTGGCACGCCAGGTGAGTCCAATGAAGTCACCTTGAAACAGGGCTCTGGCACACCAGGTGAGTCCAATGAAGTCACCTTGAAACAATGCTCTGGCATGCCAGGTGAGTCCAATGAAGTGACCTTGAAACAGGGCTCTGGCACACCAGGTGAGTCCAATGAAGTCACCTTGTAACAGTGCTCTGGCATGCCAGGCGAGTCCAATGAAGTAACCGTGTAACAGGGCTCTGGCATGCCAGGTGAGTCCAATGAAGACGCCTTGAAACAATGCTCTGGCATGCCAGGCGAGTCCAATGAAGACACCTTGAAACATTGCTCTGGCATGCCAGGCGAGTTCAATGAAGACACCTTGAAACAATGCTCTGGCATGCCAGGCGAGTCCAATGAAGACACCTTGTAACAGTGCTCTGGCACACCAGGCGAGTCCAATGAAGTCACCTTGAAACAATGCTCTGGCATGCCAGGCGAGTCCAATGAAGACACCTTGTAACAGTGCTCTGGCATGCCAGGCGAGTCCAATGAAGTCACCTTGCGACAGGGCTCTGGCACACCCGGTGAGTCCAATGAAGTCACCTTGAAACAATGCTCCGGCATGCCAGGCGAGTCCAATGAAGACACCTTGTAACAGTGCTCTGGCACACCAGATGAGTCAAATGAAGACACCTTGAAACCATGTGCGCCTGGCTCTCACTGAAGACAGTGCTCTGGCATGCCAGGTTGATTCCAATCAAGACGCCTTGTAACAGGGCTCTGGCATGCCAGGCGAGTCCAATGAAGACGCCTTGTAACAGCACTCTGGCACACCAGACGAGTCAAATGAAGACGCCTTGAAACCATGTGCGGCTGGCTCTCACTGGAGACAGTGCTCTGGCATGCCAGGTTGAGTCCAATCAAGATGCCTTGTAACAGGGCTCTGGCACACCAGATGAGTCCAATGAAGATGCCTTGAAACCATGTGCGGCTGGCTCTCACTGGAGACAGTGCTCTGGCATGCCAGGTTGAGTCCAATCAAGATGCCTTGTAACAGGGCTCTGCCACACCAGATGAGTCCAATGAAGATGCCTTGAAACCATGTGCGCCTGGCTCTCACTGGAGACAGTGCTCTGACATGCCAGGCGAGTCCAATGAAGACGCCTTGAAAGCCTGTGCAGCTGGCTGGCTCTCACTGGAGACAGCACAAGCAGCTTGATACCCTCAAAATACTATGCAAAGATGCTAACAAACACCCGACTTGATATGAATAATCACATCACGTTTAATCAGTTACCTCGCCCATCTGGTTTGGTGGTCCTGCACCATGTTGTGGCTGTCGCATTTGTGTTCCTGTACCATGCTGTCCAGCAGGTGCACCAAACTGACCAGCTGGCTGTCCTGGCATGGGTGGCCTGAGAGAAATAAAAACAACGAAAACATTCATATATATGGATTCACTAATTAATCGGTGTTCATTATTTGGCAGTGCTAATAGATGCTGTGTACTGAGTTTAATGACGTTAATATTCTGGAAAATTTTCCAAATGTAGTGTTTCATATTTGTTAAAAGGAAACAAGTTAAATACTTAATTAGAATTATTCTTTTCAAATCAGTGAACAAACGACATCATGTGCATTATGCATATTAAATTACAAAATATTTAGTGATAAATGTATATAGTTAAAGAGCTGGTGGAATGAAAGCTGGTGGTCAGAAATCCAGTTTTAAAGAACTGGTATAAGAAAGACTGGTGTGCATTTTAAAAACAATTTGACTGAAAGTTGTTGCTGTCTTACATGTAGGCCCTGTAAGCATTATTAATCCTTTTAATGCTACAGTCCCAGAAAACTGAATTTCAAGACAATGATACAGGCAAACTGTTGAATATTTTGAAACTAATTTGACTGGAAGCTGTTGCTGCACCAACAGCTCCCAGTCAAATTAGTTTCAAAATATTCAACAGAATATTAATTTATCAACTAGGTGTATACATGCATTGTTAGGTTTAATCATATGTAAATGTAACAAAAGTAGGTCACACCTGGTTCTGCAATTCAATATGATCAACTCTTTTAATCCCCAACAAGTATTGGACTCATTGGAGTATTAGTATTAACATAAAACATGTTGCTTGTGCACTTTTTCTAGTAATTAGTTTATGTTAAAAATAATTCTAAGAATAAATAAGACAATTTACGCAATGAGATGGGAAATTAAGTTTCAGATAAAAACTGGAAAACTTTCAGGAAAAAATGTCTGGGTAACTTTCCGGAAATTTTTCCGACTGAGTTGCATGTGAAAAGGTTGAATGCGCCCGTATTGCTCGCCCATTCTGCAACATCGGTACTTGAACCTTAAGACTGTGTACCGTAAATCTCCTATTTGAAGCCGCGTCATTAACAGATATTGTATGCCAATTTTCGAGCTCGAGCCATTTTAATTTCTTAGCAGCATTAAACAAGCAAATGCATATTTTAGAAATTCCAGCAGTTTGCGTAAAGAAAAGATATCGTTTGCGAGTTAACCCTTAGCACACTGGTGTCAAGATTTTTAATTTTCAAATTAATTAAAAGATGGACTTGTATTCATTTTTCAACAAATTTGGTTGGAGATGGTTCTGTCACAGACACCAACATTGCACACCAAAGTTGTAGAAAAATGTACACCAGTTTCTTTGATTTTGACACAGTAAAAGATAGAATATTGACATCAGAGTGGCAATGGTTAAATAACTTATAAATACCAAATAAAGTGAAATTTGAATTTCTTTTGCAATAACTTTTCAAGAAAATAGCATCCAAGACATGACACCATGGTCAGCTCATTAAAGCTAAAGTAAATACACGTAGGGGAATTACTGTACGGTAATACGGACAGGCGGTCAGAATTACTGTACGGTAATACGGACAGGCGGTCAGAATTACTGTATGGTAATACGGACAGAATTACTGTACGGTAATACGGACAGGCGGTCAGAATTACTGTACGGTAATACGGACAGGCGGTCAGAATTACTGTACGGTAATACGGACAGGCGGTCAGAATTACTGTACGGTAATACGGACAGGCGGTCAGAATTACTGTACGGTAATACGGACAGGCGATCAGAATTACTGTACGGTAATACGGACAGGCGGTCAGAATTACTGTACGGTAATACGGACAGGCGGTCAGAATTACTGTACGGTAATACGGACAGGCGGTCAGAATTACTGTACGGTAATACGGACAGGCGGTCAGAATTACTGTACGGTAATACGGACAGGCGGTCAGAATTACTGTACGGTAATACGGACAGGCGGTCAGAATTACTGTACGGTAATACGGACAGGCGGTCAGAATTACTGTACGGTAATACGGACAGGCGGTCAGAATTACTGTACGGTAATACGGACAGGCGGTCAGAATTACTGTACAGTAATACGGACAGGCGGTCAGAATTACAGAACTCTAATCAAATGAGCGTCCATGGTTATATTTGAGCCATAAAAGTCGGCATGACGGAGAAATATTAACTGCAGAAAACAAGGCTACTACATCATGTACATAAGCAAGTGGCCCAAGGGGCCTGTATCGTTATTCAGCTGGAACATAACCATTTCAACTAGAAAGGCTAGCACCTATTATGCCCATAAGCAGAATACTGGAGGTTTTGGTCAGAATTGTAACAAGAACAAGGACACATCCTACCAAATTTGGGTAAAATCAATCCAACGGTTCTTGAAGACATTTTGAATCTTCCAGTGCTTTACTATGAGAGTTTTTGGCAGGAAGAAAACTTCAAGACGGCCACCAACCTGTTTATGACAGTTTCAGAAATGGACAATTTGAAATCGGCATTCCCAGACAATTTCGCCTTCAAAATCAGGCCTGTCAAAATTGAAAATGTGCGTAACCAATTTTGTGGTTATGTTAATTTATTTTAGGCAACCAATTTCATTTTGCGTAACCTTTTGAATATATTTATGTACAAAATACAAAAACTAACACAAAAATAGGTAACGACAGGAATTTTTGCATAACCTCTGCGCAAACTAAAAAATGGGTTTACGCAATTTTGACATGCCTGAAAATCCATCAAATAAAACTTCCAATATGGCCACCAAGATGATGAATTCAGGGCTGTTACCCTAGCGGATGTTTCAAACATGTTTCTAAAAATTTGGCTAAAATCCAATCCGACGGCCTCATTTGAACAAAATTGGATCTCTTTGGCCTAAGGATGTTTTCTGCCAAAAATAATTGTCCCAGTAGCTCATGAGAAGAATAAGATCAAGTTCCGGCTAGGTGAGCTAATTAACAAGAGGCCCAAGGGGCCTGTATCGCTCACCTGGACCATAGGCATCTCAACTAGAATGGTCATTAACAATAAGTAGAACTCGAATGAGTTGAGCAGACTTGTAACAAGAAAACAGAGGCCATGTTTCTTTATGTATCAAGTTCTGTTGAACAAACCGTAATGGCCCTTAGTCATCGATATCATATTTCCAAAATTTCGGCCCAATCCGTTCAGTGGCTCAGGAGATGAAGTTGCTTTCATGAAAACCAAGGGTGGTCCTACAATTTGAGAAATCAAGTTCCCTTGAACAAACTTGGTTTAGCTTGTGCCCTAAATGAAATTTTATGGCTTTTGAATCAATCGCTCAAACAGTTTCGGCGAAGATTTTTAAAGACATTTCTAAAAATCAACCAAAATCCATGATGGCCACCGGCCAAATTGACCGACCAGCTCCGTTTGAAAGACTTAAATCTTTATGCCCTAAGGATGTTTCCTGCCAAATATAATTGAAATCAGTCTTTCCATAGATGAGGTTTCATGAGTTTTGAATTGATTCCCCAAGCAGTTTCGGAGAAGATTTTTAAAGATGTTTCCTAAAATCAGCCAAAATCCAAGATGGCCGCTAGTCAAACTGGCCGATCGGCTTCATTTGAACTGGATCCCTATGCCCTAAGGGTGCCTCTTGCCAAATATAATTGAAATCGGCCTAGCAGTTCTCCAGAAGACCTTTTAAATTTACCATTGCTTTAATATGGGCGCCCTTGGCAGGAAAATAATCCAAGATAGCCACCAAACCGTTTATCCGACAATTTCGAAAATGGCAAATTTGAACTCAGAATATCCAAAAACATATATCGAACCAATTTCTGCATCAAAATCAATCAAATAAGAAAGTCCAATATGGCCGCTAAACACGCTACTTTTTGATTAGACCACGGCGGCCATGTTTTTTGATACATCAACTTCCCTAATTGAAATCGGCCCAAATTCTTCTTGAGAAGTTGTTTAAAGGAAAGGTTGACGGATGGACAATGGAAGGTCACCACGGCATAAACTCACTTGGCCTTTTAGGCCAGGTGAGCTAATAACTGTACAAGTGTTATTTGAAGGAAGGTTAGTAAAATGTGGACAGCCACAGTCACTAGTGATTGTGTATATATATATATATTAATGAGGTAATGAGGAAATAGTAATTATGGATATATGTTAATGAGGGCCTCTGCTAGATCAGGCCGTATACTTTAAGTGTTACCCTCAATAAATTATTATTATTATTATTATTATTATTATTATTATTATTATTATTATGATTGATACCTGACCCTGTTCTCGGGTTGATGTTATGGTGTTGTTCACCCACTTTGCCCAGCAGTTCTTCATATCATGGGAAAGACTAAACCTTCTCGCTTTGGAGGAAGGAATTCTCGACCCAATCATTGGATCATCTCGATACAAACACCGCAGGTTTACAGGGTCACCCGATCCAATAGTCAACAATTAAATCTACCCGTCTGTGTCATGGAATGTGTTTCATTACACATTATACATGTCTTAAGGGGGGGGGGGGGGGGTGTGTGGTGGAGGGGCCTCAATGCGTACACCCAACAAGAGAAAAAGAAAGCATAGTGGATCCATCAAACTCCACATTATGGAACCTCTTGGCCCAACCTTATTAAATGATGCTCCCATATTCCCCTCTACCCACGTTTTAATTGCTGTTATTTGAAGGAAGCATGTACTTGTATGTGAGCAGACACATCATCACATCTCTTACTCTATATCTGTTACCTTGTAGGAAATGCTGCTGCCTGTGCAGGAGGCCCACTAGGAAGACCATTCTGTATGGGACCAGCTGGACCAAGCTGTCCAGGATGTAATGCTGGCTTGGTAGGCATCATACCTGAAATATACACATTTAACATTATGATCATGAAAAAGTAGCATATTATCTACCATAAAACTTATTCTGTTGAATATCTTGAAATATTTGAATGAAATTCATTGCAGCAGGCTGTAGGATTGATCAGAAGGGGTTAGCACTGAAGCAGGCTGGAGGATTGATCAGAAGGGGTTAGCATTGAAGCAGGCTGGAGGATTGATCAGAGGGGCTAACATAGAAGCAGGCTGGAGGATTCATCAGAAGGGGTTAACATTAAAGCAGGCTGGAGGATTGATCAGAAGAGGTTAACATTGAAGCAGGCTGGAGGATTGATCAGAAGAGGTTAACATTGAAAGCAGGCAGGAGGATTGATCAGAGGGGTTAACATAGAAGTAGGCTGGAGGATTGATCAGAAGAGGTTAACATTGAAGCAGGCTGGAGGATTGATCAGAAGGGGTTAACATTGAAGCAGGCTGGAGTATTGATCAGAAGATGTTAACATGGAAGCAGGCTGGAAGGATTGATCAGAACAGGTTAACATTAAAGCAGGCTGGAGGATTGATCAGAAGAGGTTAACATTGAAACAGGCCGGAGGATTGATCAGAAGAGGTTAACATTGAAACAGGCGGGAGGATTGATCAGAAGAGGTTAACATAGAAGCAGGCTGGAGGATTGATCAGAAGGGGTTAACATTGAAGCAGGCTGGAAGGATTGATCAGAAGAGGTTAACATTGAAGCAGGCTGGAGGATTGATCAGAAGAGGTTAGCATTGAAACAGGCTGGAGGATTGATCAGAAGAGGTTAACATTGAAGCAGGCAGGAGGATTGATCAGAAGGGGTTAACATTGAAGCAGGCAGGAGGATTGATCAGAAGGGGTTAACATTGAAGCAGGCTGGAAGGATTGATCAGATGAGGTTAACATTGAAGCAGGCTGGAGGATTGATCAGAAGAGGTTAACATTGAAGCAGGCTGGAGGATTGATCAGATGGGGTTAACATTGAAGCAGGCAGGAGGATTGATCAGAAGAGGTTAACACTGAAGCAGGCTGGAGGATTGATCAGAAGAGGTTAACATTGAAGCAGGCTGGAGGATTGATCAGAAGAGGTTAACATTGAAGCAGGCTGGAGGATTGATCAGAAGAGGTTAACATTGAAGCAGGCTGGAGGATTGATCAGAAGAGGTTAACATTGAAGCAGGCTGGAGGATTGATCAGAAGGGGTTAGTATTGAAACAGGCTGAAGGGTTGATCAGTAGCGGTTAGCACTAAAGCAGGCAGGAGGATTGATCAGAGGGGTTAACATAGAAGTAGGCTGGAGGATTGATCAGAAGAGGTTAACATTGAAGCAGGCTGGAGGATTGATCAGAAGAGGTTAACATTGAAGCAGGCTGGAGGATTGATCAGAAGGGGTTAACATTGAAGCAGGCTGGAGGATTGATCAGAAGGGGTTAACATTGAAGCAGGCTGAAGGATTGATCAGAACAGGTTAACATTAAAGCAGGCTGGAGGATTTATCAGAAGAGGTTAACATTGAAACAGGCCGGAGGATTGATCAGAAGAGGTTAACATTGAAGCAGGCTGGAGGATTGATCAGAAGAGGTTAACATTGAAACAGGCCGGAGGATTGATCAGAAGAGGTTAACATTGAAGCAGGCTGGAGGATTGATCAGAAGGGGTTAACACTGAAGCAGGCTGGAAGGATTGATCAGAAGAGGTTAACATTGAAGCAGGCAGGATTGATCTGAAGAGGTTAACATAGAAGCAGGCTGGAGGATTGATCAGAAGGGGTTAACATTGAAGCAGGCTGGAAGGATTGATCAGAAGAGGTTAACATTGAAGCAGGCTGGAGGATTGATCAGAAGGGGTTAACATTGAAGCAGGCTGGAAGGATTGATCAGAAGAGGTTAACATTGAAGCAGGCTGGAGGATTGATCAGAAGAGGTTAACATTGAAGCAGGCTGGAGGATTGATCAGAAGAGGTTAACATTGAAGCAGGCTGGAGGATTGATCAGAAGGGGTTAGTATTGAAACAGGCTGAAGGGTTGATCAGTAGCGGTTAGCACTAAAGCAGGCAGGAGGATTGATCAGAGGGGTTAACATAGAAGTAGGCTGGAGGATTGATCAGAAGAGGTTAACATTGAAGCAGGCTGGAGGATTGATCAGAAGGGGTTAACATTGAAGCAGGCTGGAGTATTGATCAGAAGATGTTAACATGGAAGCAGGCTGGAAGGATTGATCAGAACAGGTTAACATTAAAGCAGGCTGGAGGATTGATCAGAAGAGGTTAACATTGAAGCAGGCTGGAGGATTGATCAGAAGAGGTTAACATTGAAGCAGGCTGGAGGATTGATCAGAAGGGGTTAGTATTGAAACAGGCTGAAGGGTTGATCAGTAGCGGTTAGCACTAAAGCAGGCAGGAGGATTGATCAGAGGGGTTAACATAGAAGTAGGCTGGAGGATTGATCAGAAGAGGTTAACATTAAAGCAGGCTGGAGGATTGATCAGAAGAGGTTAACATTGAAGCAGGCTGGAGGATTGATCAGAAGAGGTTAACATTGAAGCAGGCTGGAGGATTGATCAGAAGGGGTTAACATTGAAGCAGGCTGGAGGATTGATCAGAAGGGGTTAACATTGAAGCAGGCTGAAGGATTGATCAGAACAGGTTAACATTAAAGCAGGCTGGAGGATTTATCAGAAGAGGTTAACATTGAAACAGGCCGGAGGATTGATCAGAAGAGGTTAACATTGAAGCAGGCTGGAGGATTGATCAGAAGAGGTTAACATTGAAACAGGCCGGAGGATTGATCAGAAGAGGTTAACATTGAAGCAGGCTGGAGGATTGATCAGAAGGGGTTAACACTGAAGCAGGCTGGAAGGATTGATCAGAAGAGGTTAACATTGAAGCAGGCAGGATTGATCTGAAGAGGTTAACATAGAAGCAGGCTGGAGGATTGATCAGAAGGGGTTAACATTGAAGCAGGCTGGAAGGATTGATCAGAAGAGGTTAACATTGAAGCAGGCTGGAGGATTGATCAGAAGAGGTTAGCATTGAAACAGGCTGGAGGATTGATCAGAAGAGGTTAACATTGAAGCAGGCAGGAGGATTGATCAGAAGGGGTTAACATTGAAGCAGGCAAGAGGATTGATCAGAAGGGGTTAACATTGAAGCAGGCTGGAAGGATTGATCAGAAGAGGTTAACATTGAAGCAGGCTGGAGGATTGATCAGAAGAGGTTAACATTGAAGCAGGCTGGAGGATTGATCAGAAGAGGTTAACATTGAAGCAGGCTGGAGGATTGATCAGAAGGGGTTAGTATTGAAACAGGCTGAAGGGTTGATCAGTAGCGGTTAGCACTAAAGCAGGCAGGAGGATTGATCAGAGGGGTTAACATAGAAGTAGGCTGGAGGATTGATCAGAAGAGGTTAACATTGAAGCAGGCTGGAGGATTGATCAGAAGGGGTTAACATTGAAGCAGGCTGGAGTATTGATCAGAAGATGTTAACATGGAAGCAGGCTGGAAGGATTGATCAGAACAGGTTAACATTAAAGCAGGCTGGAGGATTGATCAGAAGGGGTTAACATTGAAGCAGGCTGAAGGATTGATCAGAACAGGTTAACATTAAAGCAGGCTGGAGGATTGATCAGAAGAGGTTAACATTGAAACAGGCCGGAGGATTGATCAGAAGAGGTTAACATTGAAACAGGCCGGAGGATTGATCAGAAGAGGTTAACATAGAAGCAGGCTGGAGGATTGATCAGAAGGGGTTAACATTGAAGCAGGCTGGAAGGATTGATCAGAAGAGGTTAACATTGAAGCAGGCTGGAGGATTGATCAGAAGAGGTTAGCATTGAAACAGGCTGGAGGATTGATCAGAAGAGGTTAACATTGAAGCAGGCAGGAGGATTGATCAGAAGGGGTTAACATTGAAGCAGGCAGGAGGATTGATCAGAAGGGGTTAACATTGAAGCAGGCTGGAAGGATTGATCAGATGAGGTTAACATTGAAGCAGGCTGGAGGATTGATCAGAAGAGGTTAACATTGAAGCAGGCTGGAGGATTGATCAGATGGGGTTAACATTGAAGCAGGCAGGAGGATTGATCAGAAGGGGTTAACATTGAAGCAGGCAGGAGGATTGATCACAAGAGGTTAACATTGAAGCAGGCAGGAGGGATTGATCAGAAGGGGTTAGCATTGAAGCAGGCTGGAGGATTGATCAGAAGAGGTTAACATTAAAGCAGGCTGGAGGATTGATCAGATGTTAACATTGAAGCAGGCTGGAGGATTGATCAGGAGGTTAACATAGCAAGCTGGAGGAGTGATCAGAAGAGGTTAACATAGAAGCAGGCAGGAAGGATTGATCAGAAGGGGTTAACATTGAAACAGGCTGGAGGATTGATCAGAAGAGGTTAACATTGAAGCAGGCAGGAAGGATTGATCAGAAGGGGTTAACATTAAAGCAGGCTGGAGGATTGATCAGAAGAGGTTAACACTGAAGCAGGCTGGAGGATTGATCAGAAGAGGTTAACATTGAAGCAGGCTGGAGGATTGATCAGAAGAGGTTAACATTGAAGCAGGCTGGAGGATTGATCAGAAGAGGTTAACATTGAAGCAGGCTGGAGGATTGATCAGAAGAGGTTAACATTGAAGCAGGCTGGAGGATTGATCAGAAGGGGTTAACATTAAAGCAGGCTGGAGGATTGATCAGAAGAGGTTAACATTGATGCAGGCTGGAGGATTGATCAGAAGGGGTTAACATTGAAGCAGGCTCGAGGATTGATCAGAAGGGGTTAGCATTGAAGAAGGCTGGAGGATTGATCAGAAGGGGTTAGTATTGAAACAGGCTGGAAGGACTGATCAGAAGATGTTAACATTGAAGCAGGCTGGAGGATTGATCAGAAGGGGTTAGTATTGAAACAGGCCGAAGGGTTGATCAGTAGGGATTAACATTGAAGCAGGCTGGAGGATTGATCAGATGAGGTTAACATTGAAGCAGGCTGGAGGATTGATCAGAAGAGGCTAACATTGATGCAGGCTGGAGGATTGATCAGAAGGGGTTAACATTGAAGCAGGCTGGAGGATTGATCAGAACAGGTTAGCATTGAAGAAGGCTGGAGGATTGATCAGAAGGGGTTAGTATTGAAACAGGCTGGAAGGACTGATCAGAAGATGTTAACATTGAAGCAGGCTGGAGGATTGATCAGAAGGGGTTAGTATTGAAACAGGCCGAAGGATTGATCAGTAGGGGTTAGCACTAAAGGGCAGTTTTACAGTCCTGGGCACATTTGAGATTTGACCACTTTCTGTTGATTTGCTTGATAACTCTATTATAATAACGGACATTTACAATTCCACACAATCCATGGGAGTTAGCTGCAATAAAAACCGAAAACGGAATCAAAATATCTTTACCGGTGACAGAATAATGGCCATTTTACCCCTTAAAATACCCCAAAATGGTGTCTCATTTGAGAAATAAGCTACTTAGACATATGTAAATGTGTACATTTGTAATCTTAAACTAAGTCAGTGACTTGTTTATAGCTAAATTGGTGTGTTTTGTAAACAATACAAATCATAATAACAATGTCCTAGGAATTTTTTTACAAAAAAATAGCAATATTGCACAACATACATTTTCCGTCAATTGAAATGTCCTTTCCGACACAAATTCAATACCATTTTAGATCTATAATATTGGATACATTTGGAATTAAAACAAATCCTGCAGCAATTGGAAGGTATTTGTCACAATAAATAAAGTAATGAAAAATTTATTTAATCTCTGGTTAACAACGGACACAATATATAAATTAATGAAGTAAATTTCCGTCAAATTGATGTCCTTTCCGACTCATTAGATTTGTGCATGCCAATCACAACTAAATAGATACATCAAAAGATTATGGTTTAGAATTGTTGCCTTAGGTTGTACTGAACATGTGCAGAACTAGGGAAAGTTCTGTCACATTACTTATTTATTGTTTTAGTATCTTTTATGCATTTAAATTGACTATGTCAAAATGTCCTTTCCGACACACCATTATTTATCACAGTTAATCAATATATAACATGGTCACAATAAGTTTTTTGGTTTCCAATCTATTGCAATAGTATCCTCTATTCTCAACAACAGCTGGAGTTATCATTTTATCGATAAACATTTTAAAAGTTAACTTTTGGGGACTAATAATGTTATTTGTAAGACAATGATGAGCTATGTCTAACATGATTCAATAGATATTCTAATTTGGTGCCCACATGAAATTGACTGACAAAAGGCTGAACATATTCTACTATTCAGGATATTATATAAATACAAATAGAACAACAATATACCAGTTACCAATATGCTGAGAATATGTGTCGGAAAGGACACCCGTTTTGACATGTTAATTACATGTCTCTGCTTTTTGTATTTTCAGAATTCTGATGCATGATCACATGTGTACCTGTTGTGTCTGATTCACATGCATGCTTCCACTGAACCTACCTGCTTTCACTGCTGCTATTGAGTATTGTCTTGAATACATATCCTTTTTGCATTACTCTTGGTAGCCATTAATATATATCTGAATTTATTGTTCAACAATATGGATCAGTATTGCTGAACAATGAAATCAGCCCTGGGTGTATGAACCCTGCCATGTGATCAACTTTAATTCTATTTTCAGATTAAGTAAACTATTCCAATATGTCAAAGTGGTCACTGCCTGCACTTGAGAATGCCTGCAGACAATTGAGGAGTAAGAGTGCTGTAAATGATCAGGTTAGTGCTGCATCTGTGATATCTGGCAGAAGCAGATCTACAGTTTACAGACAAAACAGGAAGCTGAAGGACCCCGAGGCATACACCGAATACAAACAGAAAGACAATGAACGAAAGAAACAAGCATATACACCAGTGGACTCGCTAACTGATGATGCTCAGAAAGAGCAAAGGAGCTGCTGGGCGAAATGGAAAAGAAACATGAGGGAGAAGAAAAAGAAGTACAATCCGGAGAACAAACATGAACATATTGGTATGAGCATGACGGATGATGAGAGACGGGCATACAACAGACAGAAAAAAAGGGAAAGTAGAAGCAGAAAAACTGCACAACATCTCCGGAGAGACAAGGAATTGGACAGAGCAAGGAAAGCATCTGCAAATACGACCCCATGTACGAAGCCTTCGAAACGTCCATGTTCCCAGGAGAAAAGCTCTTCCTCGAGAGCAACTAGATACCGTCAGCTTCAGCAACTGAGGTCCCATATGCCGGCATCCCCAACATCATATGCCCAAGCTGTTGAAACTTTAGTCATAAATGCCACACCACGTAAGAAGAGTAAGCTTTCCGAAAGAGGTATCAACCCAAAGAGGAAGATTTCTGGGAGTCACCAAGAATCTCACGCATACTGCCTCTAAAGAAACGAGTAAAGAAGGGAAAGGTCACACATCTGCTGGAACATTCCTGCACAGAAGAGCATCCAGACACAAAGATAGGCTACTCCATGTTTGTCAAGCTGAAGCCACCAAATGTTCGGACAATCAGATACAATGAAAGAATCATCTGTTGTTGCAAAGTCTGCGAGAATGCAAAATTGATGTTGAATGCTCTAAACACGGTTTGCAACGATTATGTGTACAGAGGTCAATGAGAAGTGCCTGAATCAGTCATGCAGGAGATGTCCTTCTGAAAGCCTCAGAGCTCACTACCAACCATTTGTGGATCTTCATGGTAATAACAATATAATCTACCGTACATGGGATTATAAATCACATACATAACAGAAAACAGGAAAGGTATCCCGAGTACTAAACTTGCTGAGGAAAGAAGCAAAGATGACTGACCTGGTAAATGTCCTTTCTAAGGATGTTTGCAGACTAGGCCCTCATCTCTTCAGGGCCAGATGGCAGCAAAATCAATACAGCAGAGCCCACGAACTGATGCCCCCCAGATCATCGGTTATGGTACTAGATTTCTCTGAAAATTATGCTTGTAGTCTACAAGACGAGGTTCAACTAAACTGTAACAGCTACATGTAATAACTCTGTGCAAAACTATGACCAAAACATTGTCAAAGTCTTATGTCCCTTCCGATACATAATGAGTCGGAATGGACATTTATAATTGACAGTCAAATACACAAAATATACCTGAGATACAGACTTTAAACACTGGTATTGAGACCATTGCCATGCCATAAGCATGTCAATTTGTTTTTGCGTAGATACTATGCCTTATTTTTTAATAACACACAACTTCATGGAGTCATTGCAGAAATTTGCATACCAAGAATCGTGATATTTCATTAAATTCTCATTTATTTACATATTTTGAAACGGTTTTCGATAAAAATCAATCTCAAACAACCATGTCAACAATAAAACAGCTCAATCATTATTCATTATGGTGTTTTAGGTTGCACATTGATAAGTATTTGACATTTTTAATAAATACATTATTTTTCACTTGTTCAACTTCCAGCTACATTTTCTCACTAACCAGATCAGATTTTATAATGCCGTTTGTTTCCCCATATCCTTGAGGGTGTCCTGTATCAGAATAAATTTGAAAAAAATCTAAAGATCAAACTTTATTTTTTATGTCTGTGAGACAATTCTGTACCCAGGATTGTAAAACAGCCCTAAAGCAGGCTGGAGGATTGATCAGTAGGGGTTAGCATTGAAGCAGGCTGGAGGATTGATCAAAAGGGGTTAGCATTGAAACAGGCTGGAGGATTGATCAGAAGAGGTTAACATTGAAGCAGACAGGAGGATTGATCAGAAGGGGTTAACATTGAAGCAGGCAGGAGGATTGATCAGAAGAGGTTAACATTGAAGTAGGCTGGAGGATTGATCAGAAGAGGTTAACATTGAAGCAGGCAGGAGGATGGATCAGAGGGGTTAACATAGAAGCAGGCTGGAGGATTGATCAGAAGAGGTTAACATTGAAGCAGGCTGGAGGATTGATCAGAAGAGGTTAACATTGAAGCAGGCTGGAGGATTGATCAGAAGGGGTTAACATTGAAGCAGGCTGGAGGATTGATCAGAAGATGTTAACATGGAAGCAGGCTGGAAGGATTGATCAGAACAGGTTAACATTAAAGCAGGCTGGAGGATTGATCAGAAGGGGTTAACATTGAAGCAGGCTGAAGGATTGATCAGAACAGGTTAACATTAAAGCAGGCTGGAGGATTGATCAGAAGAGGTTAACATTGAAACAGGCCGGAGGATTGATCAGAAGAGGTTAACATTGAAGCAGGCAGGATTGATCAGAAGAGGTTAACATAGAAGCAGGCTGGAGGATTGATCAGAAGGGGTTAACATTGAAGCAGGCTGGAAGGATTGATCAGAAGAGGTTAACATTGCAGCAGGCTGGAGGATTGATCAGAAGAGGTTAGCATTGAAACAGGCTGGAGGATTGATTAGAAGAGGTTAACATTGAAGCAGGCAGGAGGATTGATCAGAAGGGGTTAACATTGAAGCAGGCTGGAGGATTGATCAGAAGGGGTTAACATTGAAGCAGGCTGGAAGGATTGATCAGATGAGGTTAACATTGAAGCAGGCTGGAGGATTGATCAGAAGAGGTTAACATTGAAGCAGGCTGGAGGATTGATCAGATGGGGTTAACATTGAAGCAGGCAGGAGGATTGATCAGAAGGGGTTAACATTGAAGCAGGCAGGAGGATTGATCACAAGAGGTTAACATTGAAGCAGGCAGGAGGATTGATCAGAAGGGGTTAGCATTGAAGCAGGCTGGAGGATTGATCAGAAGAGGTTAACATTAAAGCAGGCTGGAGGACTGATCAGATGTTAACATTGAAGCAGGCTGGAGGATTGATCAGAAGAGGTTAACATAGCAGGCTGGAGGATTGATCAGAAGAGGTTAACATAGAAGCAGGCAGGAAGGATTGATCAGAAGGGGTTAACATTAAAGCAGGCTGGAGGATTGATCAGAAGAGGTTAACACTGAAGCAGGCTGGAGGATTGATCAGAAGAGGTTAACATTGATGCAGGCTGGAGGATTGATCAGAAGGGGTTAACATTGAAGCAGGCTGGAGGATTGATCAGAAGGGGTTAGCATTGAAGAAGGCTGGAGGATTGATCAGAAGGGGTTAGTATTGAAACAGGCTGGAAGGACTGATCAGAAGAGGCTAACATTGATGCAGGCTGGAGGATTGATCAGAAGGGGTTAACATTGAAGCAGGCTGGAGGATTGATCAGAAGAGGCTAACATTGATGCAGGCTGGAGGATTGATCAGAAGGGGTTAACATTAAAGCAGGCTGGAGGATTGATCAGAAGAGGTTAACACTGAAGCAGGCTGGAGGAGATCAGAAGAGGTTAACATTGAAGCAGGCTGGAGGATTGATCAGAAGGGGTTAACATTAAAGCAGGCTGGAGGATTGATCAGAAGAGGTTAACATTGATGCAGGCTGGAGGATTGATCAGAAGGGGTTAACATTGAAGCAGGCTGGAGGATTGATCAGAAGGGGTTAGCATTGAAGAAGGCTGGAGGATTGATCAGAAGGGGTTAGTATTGAAACAGGCTGGAAGGACTGATCAGAAGAGGTTAACATTAAAGCAGGCTGGAGGATTGATCAGATGTTAACATTGAAGCAGGCTGGAGGATTGATCAGAAGAGGTTAACATAGCAAGCTGGAGGATTGATCAGAAGAGGTTAACATAGAAGCAGGCAGGAAGGATTGATCAGAAGGGGTTAACATTAAAGCAGGCTGGAGGATTGATCAGAAGAGGTTAACATAGAAGCAGGCAGGAAGGATTGATCAGAAGGGGTTAACATTAAAGCAGACTGGAGGATTGATCAGAAGAGGTTAACACTGAAGCAGGCTGGAGGATTGATCAGAAGAGGTTAACATTGAAGCAGGCTGGAGGATTGATCAGAAGAGGTTAACATTGAAGCAGGCTGGAGGATTGATCAGAAGAGGTTAACATTGAAGCAGGCTGGAGGATTGATCAGAAGGGGTTAACATTAAAGCAGGCTGGAGGATTGATCAGAAGAGGTTAACATTGAAGCAGGCTGGAGGATTGATCAGAAGAGGTTAACATTGAAGCAGGCTGGAGGATTGATCAGAAGAGGTTAACATTGAAGCAGGCTGGAGGATTGATCAGAAGGGGTTAACATTGAAGCAGGCTGGAGGATTGATCAGAAGGGGTCAACATTGAAGCAGGCTGGAGGATTGATCAGAAGAGGTTAACATTAAAGCAGGCTGGAGGATTGATCAGAAGAGGTTAACATTGAAGCAGGCTGGAGGATTGATCAGAAGGGGTTAACATTGAAGCAGGCTGGAGGATTGATCAGAAGGGGTTAACATTGAAGCAGGCTGGAGGATTGATCAGAAGGGGTTAACATTGAAGCAGGCTGGAGGATTGATCAGAAGAGGTTAACATTAAAGCAGGCTGGAGGATTGATCAGAAGAGGTTAACATTGAAGCAGGCTGGAGGATTGATCAGAAGAGGTTAACATTGATGCAGGCTGGAGGATTGATCAGAAGGGGTTAACATTGAAGCAGGCTGGAGGATTGATCAGAAGGGGTTAGCATTGAAGAAGGCTGGAGGATTGATCAGAAGGGGTTAGTATTGAAACAGGCTGGAAGGACTGATCAGAAGACGTTAACATTGAAGCAGGCTGGAGGATTGATCAGAAGGGGTTAGTATTGAAACAGGCCGAAGGATTGATCAGTAGGGGTTAGCACTAAAGCAGGCTGGAGGATTGATCAGAAGGGATTAACATTGAAGCAGGCTGGAGGATTGATCAGAAGAGGTTAACATTAAAGCAGGCTGGAGGATTGATCAGAAGAGGTTAACACTGAAACAGGCTGGAGGATTGATCAGAAGGGGTTAACATTGAAGCAGGCTGGAGGATTGATCAGAAGGGGTTAACATTGAAGCAGGCTGGAGGATTGATCAGAAGGGGTTAACATTGAAGCAGGCTGGAGGATTGATCAGAAGAAGTTAACATTAAAGCAGGCTGGAGGATTGATCAGAAGAGGTTAACATTGAAGCAGGCTGGAGGATTGATCAGAAGAGGTTAACATTGATGCAGGCTGGAGGATTGATCAGAAGGGGTTAACATTGAAGCAGGCTGGAGGATTGATCAGAAGGGGTTAGCATTGAAGAAGGCTGGAGGATTGATCAGAAGAGGTTAACATTGAAGCAGGCTGGAGGATTGATCAGAAGGGGTTAACATTGATGCAGGCTGGAGGATTGATCAGAAGGGGTTAACATTGAAGCAGGCTCGAGGATTGATCAGAAGGGGTTAGCATTGAAGAAGGCTGGAGGATTGATCAGAAGGGGTTAGTATTGAAACAGGCTGGAAGGACTGATCAGAAGACGTTAACATTGAAGCAGGCTGGAGGATTGATCAGAAGGGGTTAGTATTGAAACAGGCTGGAGGATTGATCAGAAGGGGTTAACATTGAAGCAGGCTGGAGGATTGATCAGAAGAAGTTAACATTAAAGCAGGCTGGAGGATTGATCAGAAGAGGTTAACATTGAAGCAGGCTGGAGGATTGATCAGAAGAGGTTAACATTGATGCAGGCTGGAGGATTGATCAGAAGGGGTTAACATTGAAGCAGGCTGGAGGATTGATCAGAAGGGGTTAGCATTGAAGAAGGCTGGAGGATTGATCAGAAGAGGTTAACATTGAAGCAGGCTGGAGGATTGATCAGAAGGGGTTAACATTGATGCAGGCTGGAGGATTGATCAGAAGGGGTTAACATTGAAGCAGGCTCGAGGATTGATCAGAAGGGGTTAGCATTGAAGAAGGCTGGAGGATTGATCAGAAGGGGTTAGTATTGAAACAGGCTGGAAGGACTGATCAGAAGACGTTAACATTGAAGCAGGCTGGAGGATTGATCAGAAGGGGTTAGTATTGAAACAGGCCGAAGGATTGATCAGTAGGGGTTAGCACTAAAGCAGGCTGGAGGATTGATCAGTAGGGGTTAGCATTGAAGCAGGCTGGAGGATTGATCAGAAGGGGTTACCATTGAAGCAGGCTGGAGGATTGATCAGTAGGGGTAGCACTGAAGCAGGCTGGAGGATTGATCAGTAGGGGTTAGCATTGAAGCAGGCTGGAAGGATTGATCAGAAACGGTTAACATTGAAGTAGGCTGGAGGATTGATCAGAAGAGGTTAACATTGAAGCAGGCTGGAGGATTGATCAGAAGAGGTTAACATTGAAGCAGGCTGAAAGATTGATCAGAAGGGGTTAACAGTCCCACCCCACCCAACCCAACCCATAGTGTATCACGATGACGAAATGGGGCATAGCATTAGTAACCATGACAACGGTGTGCGGGAAGACATGATGTAAATAATACCAGACTGTAATCTCACAATTCACAAACCTTGGTCATAATTCACAAAGATTTTTGTTGATTTCCACCAAGAGAAATTGTAGCGTGACTGATCACATTTTTATGATATTTGACACTTTCACCCGACACCTGGTCACCACGGGGTCATGAGCTAAATATGCATGTTAGCGCACAACCTGCAGTAACTCATAGGCAACTTACAGAACAAATTTTGCTGAATTCCATCAAATTGTTTCACGGAAGATACATATGTGGTGTGGCAGATGGGCAGAATTCCTAACATATTTGAACTTCCGACCCACTCCTGGCACCCAACCAACAAAGGCAAATACAAAACAACCCCCCACAGACCCCCCTTTCCGGGTTGGTCTGTTGTTTTATTAACCACTATAAAAACATACTTACCGTTCAACCACTACTTGCTAAATCAATTATCTGCATTTTGCTATCAGAATAAGATTTTTCTGCCTGCATACACACCTCCCCCCATGCCTAATCCTATTCCTATGGACCCTCAACCAGGCTACTGGTTGAGCCCCATCTCCAGCCTACCATCAGGTATAGACTGGCACCAGTCTATACTCACCTCATAGTGACGCTTGTCGCTAAGCGCGCTCGCGCCTGCGCATTAGAGCCCGAATAGGAAACAGATTCACTTTTCTAAATTTAAGTGCAAAATATTTAGTCTGATTCTCAAATCTTACCACGCGGGGTGGTTGAGGCCGGGTCGTAGTGATTGAACGGTAAGTATGTTTTTATAGTGGTTAATAAAACAACAGACCAACCCGCAAGGGGGGTCTGTGGGGGGTTGTTATTACACGACAAAAACATCCATTACCGTTCAATCACTACTTGCTAAACCCGTAGATTTGGTCAGTGCCCCATGTCCACATAAGGTGGGAGGAGATTAGAGAATCAATAAACCAGGATAAAAATCAAACCAATCTTATCCCAATGTTAATAACATAACATAATAGTGCATTTAGCTCAATCACACCGTGATTAGCCAATAAGAACAACTTGAACTTAAAGAAATAAATAAAAACCAAAAGAAGACTCTCACCATTTCTCACCGACGCAGTCTTAATGAAAATGGTGGGAAGTGCTTGGTAAATAGTCTTCGGCTTTTTTTGGTTAACAAACAAGGATTAAATTAAACCAATCTTATCCAAATGTTAACAACACAACCTAATAGTGCATTTAGCTCAATCACACCGTGATTAGCAAATAAGAACAACTTGAACTTAAAGAAATAACTAAAAACCAAAAGAAGACTCTCACCATTTCTCACCGACGCAGTCTTCATGAAAATGGTGGGAAGTGCTTGGTAAAGTCTTCGGCTTTTTTAGTTAACAAACAAGGATAAAATTAAACCAATCTTATCCAAATGCTAATAACATAACCTAATAGAGCATTTAGCTCAATCACACCGTGATTAGCAAATAAGAACAACTTGAACTTAAAGAAATAACTAAAAACCAAAAGAAGACTCACCATTTCTCACAGACGCAGAGTCCCAACGAAAATGGTGGGAAGTGCTTGGTAAATAGTCTTCGGCTTTATTAGTTAAAAGTGGAAATGTTACGAAAGAAGGAAGCTGCTGCACTCTGGTCTTTGAGATAAAAGGATGTAAAGGTGTATTCACATTTCCCTCCTGCCACCAGCATGATCTCATCTAAAGACGAACCCTCAAAAAGAGCGAAAGAAGTAGCTATACCTCTAACGTCATCGGCTTTAATAAGGGAGAGATTAATTTGATCCGGTGAGGCTATCTCATAACAAAGCTTAACTATTCTCTCAAAAATCCATCTGACAATCGAAGAATTTGAGACCGGCTTAGATAACTCTTCCTCGTAGGAAAAACATAAATGAGATGGATCGACTCTTATAACATCTGATCGCTGATTGAAGGTTCCTAATGCCCTAATAGGACACCAACATTTTTCGGATGGCGACCGACGAAAAAGATTTTAAAATGATCGAACTAGCAGGATAGCGGTTAGTTTGAGTTTTAGATAAAAAAATCCCTTCTGGGATATAAAACCAAGCCGTCTCCTGAAACTATAAATCTCTCCTTTTCAGCAGAAAGAGCATGAATCTCTTGAACGCCTTCTAGCAGAGGCTGTAGCAACAAGAAAAAACAGCTTTGACAATTAAAAACAAAACCAAGCTTACTACTGGTAGAAGAAATAGGTTCAAAATGGTGACCTGCAAAAACTTGAAGAACCAAAGCCAAACTCCAGGAAGGTAAAGGCTTAGCAATCGGAGGACGAATATTACTTAGACCTCTAATAAAGCTATTAAAAGTCTTAGTATCCTTGACATCGGCATACAGAAGACAAGGAAGGGATGACACCAGAGAAAATCTATACTCCCTGAACGTAATAACTGACAAATGAAAATAACCAAACAGATAAGATAAAAAATCTAATAATTTGGGTATAGAAACAGAATCGGGCACGAAACCTTGGTCTGAACATCATTCACCTAAATTTTTAAGTCGACCCTTGTAAACTCGACGGGTCGAATCCCTTCTGGCAGAGTCAATCATTTCCTGAGATCAGAAGAAACCTTATTCTCGAGGACTTCAGACTCGAGATTCTCCAGACACACAGACTAAAATTTATTGAATTTGGATGCACACAAAGACCTCTTACTTGAGATAGAAGATCCTGGTATACTGGAAGAAGAAGATGGAAATCTACCAGAAAATCTAGAAGGTCTAAAAACCAAATCCTCTTTGGCCAAAAGGGAGCTATCAGAAGAATTTCGCAAACCTGATCCTTGACCCTCTTCAAAACTAACTGAATCAAAATCGTTCGAGAGACGGCATAGGCGAACATTCCTGTCCACTACTGAGACAGAGCATCCACCCCCAGGGCTTGACTGTCCGGAAAAGGGGACATGTAAGAGAAGATCTGAGCATTCAGAGGCCGCGAACAGATCTACTAGAGGACAATCCATAAGACTAAACCTCATTCCTCCTTCTAAAAATGAAAGAAAAACCCCATGGCAATGACTGAACGAATCGAGATTTAGAAGCCTAACAGACAATCCAACCAATGCACAGAAGCCTGGATCTACTTTCCAATGAATAGCCTCTTCTATAGACTCCTTGACAATCATAGACAAACAACAACCCCTCTAAAGCTAATAGCTTCTAATAATAAGGAACAGAAGACCATTTTGGAAGAAGAGACTACCTAGAAGGATTCTAGATCCAAGAATATCTAGCCCTTTTAATAAGGGCCACCCTTAAAGAAGTGTCAAACTTACTATATGCTAAAGAGGACTGCTCATAGAAAACCCATAGATTCCATATGCCATGATGCTCCAACCAAAAATCCGGGGCTATATCATAATGCTTAGGCCTCACTAAATAGGTAACTCACGTTTATTATGGATATTTTAATAATACCGCTTACTCTGAATGGAGACCAAAAAGGGTCATATCAGTATAGCCTAACTTATTAATAATGCTAAAGACTCTGCAAAAATTATAGATAATTTTATTTACAGAGATTTAACCAGAGATTGTGGCAAACCTTTATGCCAAGAGGCAGAAACTTAAAAGATTTTAATAAATTTATTGATTCTTATATTCATAGTCTTAGCATCAATAATTTCATCTTTGTAATAACAAATGACATTGTGTTAGAACTCCCAATAAAAGGAAAGATTGAACACTGATACTAGATATTAACTGATTGAATACTGAATTTTGCAGACGACATATTACAACTGTAATATCTCTGGACTTGCAAAGATTTAGAAAACATTTTGACCGAAAATAGTTGGTGGATGCTTAAATCCAAAGATTCTCGGCCGCTCTCCCCCCCTCCAGCGCAACCCTAACCCCACTCCAACCGGCCCACCGCCAGCCCCCAGACAACAACCTCAACGAGCAAAAACCCAAGACTCACCGAATAGTCTGGGAATAATCCGACCGAAAATTGCCGGTGGCATCACCAACAACCCTCAGCCAAACTGCCCCCAAAATACCCAGCAAATCCTGAGCCCCGCCCCCCGAACCACCGTCCGAAGGCCCGCAGCAACCCAGTCAAAATAGAGCAAAAATTACGCTATAAAAGGAAAAACAAACAAAATCTGGAAAAAATGAAAACAAAACGAACTCACCGAAACTATGTCAAAGCAGAAGAAGAATCCGACTCATATTCCTCCTTCCTGCCTCCTTATCCGATTGATTATCTTTTCTAAGCGAATAATGTACTTGTAGACATTAATCCTGTACTCCTAATGATCCTATGAAACCTTTACTGAATCTAATTCTTTTCAGCGACTGACAAAATTATACTACGATTTACTTAAAAATCAGGGTTATCCCATCCACAAATAAACTCCCTTTGGTTAAATAAATATGTCAACCTGCCGACATAAGAGGTAAAAGGAGCGAGAAAAAAGGCTGCATGGCCCGAAGACAACTGGCCATCTAAAGTTGGATGAAAGCAAAAATCGTATCTCGAAATAATGCGTAGAATACACACTGACTTATCGGCTGATGAAATGCGCATATAAAATAATCTGCAACAAAATCCCATACGGTAACCAGTCAGGAGTCTTTAATTACGTTGAAAATTGTCACTGATAAACAAATAAATGTCTGAATAGACTACAATTCCAAGAGAGATTACAAGACTGGCAATGACTTGGTATGAATATTTTCAGCCATTAAACATTCCCAATATTAAACAAATAAGGAAATAAGACTAATTCTTAGGCAAGAAGATGACTAGATTCTAGGAAAGCGGATGTGGAAAAAGGGAAACGGAAATGCATAAATCGGAAGTATACTACCGGACACTGATCAAAATCCTACAACCCGGATGTACAGAATTACCGGAAGAGGAAGCTGAAAAACTGGAAATGGATGAACAATGAAATGTCGGGTAAAACTGGAAATGACCCTATCCCCGGCTGTACGAAATCCAGATGTGGAAAAAAGGAAAAGGAAATGGATAAAACCGGAAGTAGACTACCGGAAACTGATCAAGATCCTACAACCCTGATGTACAGAATAACCGGAAGAGGAAACTGAAAAAACGGAACCGGAAATTGATGAACAATGCAATGCCGGGTCCAACAGACCCGGATATGCATTCTTCCGGAAGCTCTCCTGAAACCGGAAATGGAAATCGGAAGTCTATCCAGGTCTGGACGACCCGGAAGTACACCCCCAAGACCGGAAGCGGAAGTGTACTGACTAGCGTCCAAACCAGAAACGGAAACGCCTCTGCCGGAATTCGAAAATAAAAGGAGTCCTCAGACTCCGGATATCCGGAATGGCCGGAAGCGCTAATAGAACCGGAACCGGAAGTAGGTACCAGATCTCTAGGACCCGGATGTCCTACATAAACGGAAGACAGACCGGAAGTGGCCGAAACGGAAGTGGTAACCGGATCTTACCGACCTGGATTACCCACTAAACCGGAAGTCCTACTGGAAACGGAAACCACCGAAGAAGGAACCGGATCTTGAAGACCCGGATGTCTTGCTAGACCGGAAGTTCGGACGGAAAAAGACTGAGATGCGGAAAACGGAAGTAAACCCGAATCCACCACAATGGAACTTAACGACCGGAACCACCGTAAAACTGGCATTCTCATAAGGACTGGCCTTATGGACGCCGGTTTCAGCCAACGCCACCACTGCTTGCGGGTTATGCCCGTCACCCTCAAGTCTTATGTGGATTTTATCTGGTGCACTGCTCGAGCACACCTTCTCTTGACTTCTGCTTTGGTGACACTAACCTGCCTCAAGGTTAGAGGGGCCGACTTTCCCCATTTGCGGGAACGCCCGCTAGCCTTCGGGCTATCCTCCGAACTTGAAGAACTTTCTTGCTTTTTTGGCCTCCTTAATAGCAGAAGATATTTGCTCATCGAGAGATTTAGTCAGCACCGAGGCAAAAGATTCGAACCTCGCAAAAAGCGCCAACACGGCGTCAGAATTTCCCGACGAGTTTCCCCCCTCCGTTGCTACCGATAAAGGAACCGAAGATTGAGCAAAGGAAACAGCCTTTGCCTTGCTAGCAACGGAGGAAGGGGACGGACGACCAGAGGGCAGCGATTGTGACAGACAAATCTTTAAAAATAAAAATAAAATGCTTTCGCTACCAAAACCGGCCATCCTCTACAAATTCCACACATAGAATTGGGTGTACAGGATGTACACTTCACACAAATGTGCCCGGCGAACTCGATAGAGTGATGACGATCACATTTTGACGATGAACATTTTGCATTATCTGACAATTTGTTACAGGCTCTAGAAATGGACTGGACATTATTAATGATGATGATGAAGTAAGGATAGGCATAATAATCAAGATACCACGAAGCAAAACGATCTTCGCGAAAACCGGTAATATATAAAATTCGTCTATAAGATACCACTATAAGATACCATATAAACACAATTATACTTCCAAGACGTAACTTAGGGAGGATTGACTTCATATTGGGCATATTCTTCCGAGATATAAAGTCAAAAGGTATCACTGACACAGCGCAAAACACAAAAACTTATACAAATATTTTTAGACAACTATTCTGCCTGCAGAATAATTGAAAAGTGAATCTGTTTCCTATTCGGGCTCTAATGCGCAGGCGCGAGCGCGCTTAGCGACAAGCGTCACTATGAGGTGAGTATAGACTGGTGCCAGTCTATACCTGATGGTAGGCTGGAGATGGGACTCAACCAGTAACCTGGTTGAGGGTCCATAGGAATAGGATTAGGCATGGGGAGGTGTGTATGCAGGCATAAAAATCTTATTCTGATAGCAAAATGCAGATAATTGATTTAGCAAGTAGTGATTGAACGGTAATGGATGTTTTTGTGGTGTAATAACAACCATGGTATTAATTAACTCGCATAACAAATTTGGTTGAATTCCACCAAATGTTTAATGGTTCGGAGAAGATTGCTAGATGGACACACGATGAGAGATGATCAATTGCAATATCTCCCGAGCATTTCTCAAAATGTATGGATAAAAATGTGACAAGAAATATCCAGTTTGTTAGTTTTCGCTTAATATTAAACTATTAACCGGTCAGTGGTCAAGTCAGCCAAAAGCGGACTCTGTTGCGCTACTGAGGAGTGAGAAATGTCCAAGAGGATATTTTAAAGAATTTAGCACTGAAATGCCTGGCATGATAACCAAGACCATCATTCTAGTGGTACAGTGGCAGAGTCCCCTCTTAATCGGCCAAAACCTGCCATTTACAGGCAAAAAGAAGAATTTTTGAAAATTTACCACTGGAACGACTAGTTCGATAACCGACCCAGTCCTTCGAGTGAAAGATTTTTCTAAAATTGTATTCTCTTTAAATTTGACCATTAAATAGTCTCCTCTTAACATATGTATGGACATTCACCATACATACATGGAGATTTTCTTGACCAGTAATCTTAAAAGGGTTAAATATTATCACATACCTGGTTGTGGTGGTCTTGTCGGTCCAGGTGGCTGCTGACCAACACTCGGTCCATTAAATATTGGTTGTGGATGAGAGGTGGGGGGCACATATCCACCTCCATAGGACGGCTGTGGATACATTGTTTTCAGGATTCACCCTAAACAGAGGCAAACATTAGATATGAGATCCATAAACTTGTGTTTTAACCCTTTAACACTCAAATTTGTTAGAAAAGATTTTAAATTGTTCATAGAAAATGGCCATTTGCAGACCAAGAGAGAACTGTTTTTGAAAATTTACCACTAGAATGACTGGCTCGGTTATCGAGCCAGTCATTCCAGTGGTTTAGTCAGAAATAGTCATCTCTTGATCTGCAAATGGACATTTCTCAAGACCAGTGCAGAAGCAGTGCTGATATGAGTGTTAAAGAGTTAATTGTTTATTTAATGCGCAGTATTTACACCCATTTCACAGTCATGCTTGGTCAAGTGATATGATGGTGAGGGTTTGTACATCTTTCAGTATTTGAAATTCCATGACTTTTCCATGACTAAATTAACAAAATACCATGACCTCCAAGAATCAATAGCTCGGTCCAAGACAGGGCATCAATTACATATAGTGGGAGTCCGGGAGTCCTATACTCTCAAAGTTCATGCTTGGATACTCCAAAACAGGGTTAGAAATAAATGAAAAGATGTAGTTGGCCGCCGGGCAACCCATGATGCCATTTCATGCATTTTCAGGTTGGCCGCTGCCGATTAAGGATGCCCGTATAAGTTAAGCTAAATGACAAAGAAAATTAGAATCGCTTTTGTTTTGTCATGTAAATTAAAAAAGTATAGTTATTCAGAAATGGCATTAAGCATATTGGCTACTCTTTCTAATAATTAATTAAATAAATGACTTAAAAAAAGAGTTTGTCAGTAGGTAGCAAAAATACAGAATAGTACTTTAGTCTGAGTATTTGTCACGGTTGCCGTGTGTAGCATTAACAGCCTAAGATTACTTGCCCTTTTGAAAATCAGGTTGCCCCGGGCAACAGGGCAAATGGACATTTCGCTCCCTGAAAAACATATCAAGGAAGTCCTGGATTTCCTATTTTTTGGCGCTGACATCTTTAAAAACAAACATTTTAACCAAATTGTATGTATTTCACCCATTTTAGACGACCGTGTTTCTTGTTTGGACTCCCAATAGCATTAACCAGGAAGTTCCAGACTTCATGGCTTTAAAAATTAGTGGAAGCCCTGGTCAAAGACAATGAAATTTGTTTCAAAATGTTCAAAATTCACTATATCTAGGGCAAAGGGTCAACATGTGACAATTTCTGGTGCATTTTTTTAGTAAAATCTGACGTTTTCACATAAAAAATTGACGAATAGAAATTCTGAATGTACGTTCTAGAGCCCATACATCCTTTTAGCCTAACTTGGTCGAAATCTGTCAAAATGGTATGACCAGTTCTAGTAAATTTAGAAACAAATCTACGATTTTGAGCCAAAAACTTGCTTACCGTTAAATTCCGTGTATATTGCGCACTTTTTTGCTCAAATTACATGTTATAAAAAGCTCCTGCGCACTATATACAAGGATAAATATTTGTCCCATTTTTTTCCTCAGAATTTTTCGTCAGAATCACAAAATTCAGAGCTGAAAATGTGATTTTATGGATCAGGAACCAGTCGGGAATAACGATCGCATTCTAACATGTCTATAATGGTACTAATAGATCGTTGAAATGCCTTACTACTGTCTAAATACTGTGTTATACCTTTATTAAATATCATAGTGTTGTAAAATGATCAAATAAACCATCATTCAACTTTTTTACAACACCATTGTTTCCTGTAATTTGTTCTAAGTTATATATATAAGGGGAGGTTACTCTTGTCTTCCCAAGTTGAACATAGAGAGGTTTAAAATCCATAGATTGCTACACAGATACGGACATAAATGTGTTAAAAAAATAATGATAGGGCCGATGTTTTTCAAGGCGATCTAGCATTTACATAGATATAGAAAGGAATGTTTTCCCACCCGCACTCAAACCCTACCCACAATTGATCACTGTCGATTTTGTAAACGTCAGGCGGTCAGCTCTATCACCTTTGTTTATTGTACTTCTGACCGCGTTAATCCACCCACCCCGCCCCACCACCTGACTACACTGCCTGTGAACCGAGTATTGAAACCACTCATCTACTGCGTCGCCATATGTGATTGATCAAAATCTCATGGGCTCGCCTTTGATATAATTATCAAAATAATTACCGGCACTGTTAGTGAGCCAAAATGGATTTGAGTAGGTTTTTTTTATTAAAATAGATTTTATTCTCTCAAGTATCAGCGCACAACTCATATTTTATGAATTGAAACAAAATAAATATGCAATTTTTATGTTCTAACGACCATTTATGTTAATGAGCACTGCTCAAATCAAATTCGGATTCTAACCTGTTCTGATGGAAATTATATTTGTATTTTTATATCGTTCAATAAAGTTTAATACAAAATATTTGCTAAAAGTGTATGCAAATGATATTTCCGTGATTAAACAACAGAGTAACGCACGCCACAAATGGGATTTTATAAGGAAAGCGTATTCGACACGCAGTAAGTCATTGATTCTTTTGTTACCAGTTTTCGTTCACATGTCTCTCAATCTTACTGCGCACTATACACGGAAAGAAGGTTTTTTCAGGCCGATTTTGGTCAAATTTAGGGGTGCGCACTATCCACGATAGCGCAATATACACGGAAATTAACGGTATTAGCCTTTTAACTCTCACACATGTATCAGCCAAAAGCGGCTTCTGTAGTGGTCTTGAGAAATGTCCATTTGCAGACCAAGAACACAATTTTTGCAAAGTTTTCTAAAATCAGGGTTTGTACACATTTCTGTGTTTGAAAATCCATGACTTTTCATGACCAAAATCAACAAATTCCATGACTTTTCATGGCCAAAATTAACAAATTCCATGACCTCTAAGAATTAATATCTAGCAGATTTGTGTTTATAAATGACATAGATAAGATCTGAGTTAGTCGGCCAAATGTCTGGTTATTGCCTCTTGTAACAACCAAGCTATAGCCTTGTTTTGATAAGCTGTTGCCGTAATTTTTATTGCATAGGTGATTTATGACAACACATTTCTTTTTATTTTACACTACCATTTTCCATGACTTTTCCATGACCTATGATAAAAAACACCAATTTTCCATGACTTTCCAAACCTGGAATTTAACTTTTCAAATTCCATGACTGCAGGATTTCCATTAGCAGTACGAACCCTGTAAAATAGTCTTCACTTGGTCTGCAAATTGACACCTTCTTTGAGAAAATTTTAATTTTCTTGAACAAATTTAAGGCTTTAAATGCTTAAAAGCTTAGGCTTCTATTAGGACAAGAGGCGGTCAACAAAAAATTGAAATCCATTCCCTAAAATGGTTATCATACTGTACTTTCACGAATATATTGCACACTAATAGATAACACGCATGGCAACATTTGACAAAATATGAGCCAAAAAAGCTGTATACAGGTATATATAACACACTCGTAGTTCATAATTATTGCAAACCATATTTTTTCGACGAACGAAAATTGGTAACTTTACCGCTACATGCAAAATAATAATAATAATCGCTTATCGGCTAAATATTTGGTTATTGTTATTAATATTAACAAATTTATTTCATACTTTATCCGTAATAGAACGCAGAAAACCATCTTTGAGCGAGAAATACACTCAATACACTGATACAGGGGAATCCCCATACGCTACCGAGAGCGAGATACCATCGTCATCTATCATAATGTAACCAAGTCGGCCGGGACGAAATCAACCAAGTGAACAAAAATTTCGCCAATAAATATACTGGTGAATGCATATGCCGATTAGGAAATAGTGAATTTATTGCTCAAATTGTTTTAAAAACATCTTCTGTACATACATGTATTTATTATTAATTTTCGAAATTGGCATTCGCAACGTTACAAAACCTGTTTTTATTAGGGAGGCCTTCTTCCAGTCCAGATGTAGTTCAGTGGAATGCCTCCAAACACAAAAGAATTTAATTTGGCCTTCCAGTATAAGAAGCGATCTAAGCTCATTTTATTTCTTGTTGTTTTGGGTCATTTTATGTTGGTCAGACATATGACAATACATGACTTTGCTCATGAATAAAATCATGTTATCGCTGCGGTAAAAAAATTGAAATGGGTATATCCGAGCTTTATTTCCTCATTTTACATTTGTATGCCATCAGATTTTATTTTTATTTAGGGAGATTATCATTTTCCTGACTTTTCCATGACTATGATCAAAATGACAGATTTCCATGACTTTTGCAGGCCCAGAATTTAGATTTCAAAATTCCATGACTTTCCATGACCCGTGCTGCAAACCCTGGCTGGTACTAATTTTACGATAAATGAGCAAGTCATTCAAGCTGAAGGGATAGATTTTCTAAAACAAGAACACTGAAGCGTGCAATGTCTCACTTGTAGATGCAGTGATAGTGTGGATTGCCAAAGCAAACTTGCCATGAGTTGCAACACTTATATTGAGTGAGGCACCAACAAACAACCCAATACCCATCAAACATGAAAGATTTTGCTGAACTTCGGATAGTCTGATCCTGAAAAACTTCCCAAAATAAAATTAGTAATGATGTGAGCAGTACCACTGCATAGTATATAACACGGCTGTAACATTTTGTTGATATCTGGTGAGCAATTGTCGAAAAAGAAGTGTCCATAATAGACATTCACCAAAAAAACATGAAAACCTTCCCAAGTCCAAAAGATCACATGTCACAAATAGCCGTGAAAAAGTGTTACATGTTAAAAATTTACCATTTTTCTACCAGTCAATCAAATATCAGCGCCCTTACAGAAAATGAAATCAAAATTTATTAATCACATGTATTTAACACGATATTAGCAGTAAAATGGTCTTAATTAACTAGAAAATTTATTAAAATGGCTGAACATTTTCCTCATTTTCTCAAAACTGACCATAGTTCTTTAAAATGACATAACTTGCTTCATTTCCATCCAGTTTGAGTCTGGTGTGTGGCATAATCAAGAGTTGATACTAGTGCTCGTCTCGTGAGACCCTTACTGATTCATTTACCATTTTCTACCTGTGCTTTTGCACTGTCCAAAATGACTTTGAAATTTCACCACTTTTTTTTCTGTGAAGACAAAAATCTAATTATAACACTCACAGATCCATCCTCTCAAGTATCCGAGATATGTGGCTGACATTCACAGTTTATGCTGTGAATGAATGACAGCGCAAACTAATGACACTTTATGACAGTTTAAAGAGTGGCTATTGGACACATGATATCCTCATGGTCTTGGTTTCTTAGAATGAAAGTATCATCATTATTTTCCATGAAATCTATACCAACATACATTACACATCCAACTGGAATGACCACATTATCAGAATCCCTGGCTTTATAGAAACAACTTTTCCTGGTTGTTTTACATACTCATAATAGAAGCCCAGCAAAATGTTTGTTCCAGCAGAATACAAATGGCCAGAAGAAGTATGATTATTAGTAGAGAGAACCCCATTGGAAGGGACTTGAAACCAAAAATAGTCACTCAGTGACTCCACATTAGGTCTAACATCAACGACATTGCCTGGAAATATAATTTCTTGCATTGGATTATTGGACAAGGACAGGGTGCGTACCGGACACGGGAAGAATGTCCTACAGCCTTAGGAGTCAGGGACGACACCAGTGTGGGTAGGACGCTATGTAAGAAGCTTTGCATAGCGGGCCCGAACCACGCCGGAGGTGCCATCTCCGAAACCTCCGACTGCAGACGTGGAGCGCCCCAGCAGCTGAAACGGACGCTCCACGATTTCTTTTCGCACCGCCTGACCCCGCATCAGACCCGGCCAAGTCCTTCTGGGAAAGGAACTCAACCAACATCTCGATCGGCCACACTGAACAAACATTACACCTATTATCAACGTTACAGGAAGAACATCGAAAACAGACATGGTCTTTGTAGGCGACTTCCACGAACTTATGGCATTCGGAACAAGATGGCGAGGTAGGCTTGGCCTAAAAATAAGCACAAAACCTAAAATAAGCAAGCGGAACGAAACAGGAACGAAAGGCAGACAAATAATTTTCAAATATTTTGACCATAAATTAATTGTTAACCCTCCAGCACCCCAACCCGCAACGTTACAACAAAGATCGCCTTTTTCTGATGACAAGACAGATAGCGGACATTAATACAGCCATATACTGATCCTGACGGATGTATAACATGCAACCAGGAACCATATCGCATAGCAATCGCGGTATATTTAATAATAAATTTAAAATTATACGCAAACGAAGGCCAAAACGATATGTGAAGAAAACACCAAAATGAAGAAACAAACTGTAGAACACGGTAAATCCGGAGAACACACATCTTAAATCAAGAATTTTGAAACAACCGATCAATGCAAACAGATCGTGATTATCACGCAAAACGTGACATAATTCTAGTTTTCTGGTACAAAAAGTACGCAGCACTCAGAACAAGATGCACAAATTAAAGAAACATTTTCTTCACCATAAAAAATCTGAGAAACAACACGGCTAAGACGTCACTCGCTCTGATAATGCGGAGAACGACGTCAGCCGATTTTCGTATTAAAAACACCATATAGCCAACATCCAATTTCATATTACTACCAATCGTCGTTGGGATTAAAAGGAGGCGATCTATCTGGCATATTTCGTTGTCACCACACATCCCAGATTCGGGGTCAGAAATTGGGACATGCGACACAGACAAAATTTTAGAGACCTAAGTCTCCATACAGATAGAGATTATCATGAAAGACTACAACCTGAGATTCAGAAGATACTTCCATGGTAAATCCAATATTCCGTGAAGCGAAAACAGCTAAACTAAGGCACAGAAAACACTAAGAAATTCTCAAGATATTTCCAAATGCAAAAAGCATGTATAGCTCTTGTTACTATGCAAACAAGAATGAGCGTCACTGCAGCCCTCAAAATTTCAAATATTTGCGAGACCCATTTTTGGGTCCCGTGTTTTCAGGTCTGTGTAACCAATTGCTTGGTTGCGCAAAATCAGTTTGCGTAACCAATTGTTTGCGTAACCAATTGGTTGCGCAAATTGGTTACGCCATTTTTTATCCAAACCTGCTTTATCTGAACATATTTCATCTGTATATTAAGTTAATAATGAATTTAAAGTGCATGTTGCTGAATTATCATTAGCATATTGATTACAGCATGGACTTATCCACCAATTACCTAATTTACGGATAAAATATGTTTAGTTACTCAACTATTGACCTCATAATCAATTACATCACATATAGGTTGATGTCACCAGTCACTATTATAATTGACAGACAATACTAACTCTCATAGTAGTCTGTCAGTAAGTATTAATTGTATGTCTTTGCAATTTAATAAACATTCTGTTGATTGTTTTGAGGGGAAGTTTGTTTCAAAGTATTCACCAAGTTAGCTGTATAGTTACCATGAAATTTAGATTCTGGGACAAAGCATGGAGCATAGCTTAGCTAGAGATGGGTGGGGAATTGAATTGAATATCTTACATTGTTGTGGCTTACCTAGTTGAGCAAGCCTCTCCAGCCCACCCACCACCACCTTGAAAGCAATGGCTTCCAGTCATATTATTTTCAAAATGTTTAAAAGAATATGCTTTAATTTGTAAAGAATTCCACCTGTATCAAAGAACTACCGTCTTAATTGACCCAAAAACAACAGGGGTTGAAATGTTTATAAAATTGTACCCGTGACGGGTAGATTTATTTGTAACTGTTACCAAATATTTGTACTTGTACAAGCACTAGCAGCGTACATTTCTAATTTAAAACAATAACCCGCAAGTCTGCCACAATAAAAAGTGTAACCAGCTCTAAGGCATTTAGTAGATAGCTTGCCCCTTCTTAACTTGTACGCTTTAAACTGACAATTTAGTGCAAATGCGATTTACTTGAAAATAAGAGTTACTACGCACCGGTTTTCCTGATATATAGTCCTGTTTTCTCGGTCGCTCCAAAGCAATGAACCACTTAAATATCAGGTGGTATTACTGTCAGAGATAACTACCGTTCTGGGTTTTGTCACTTACGCGACCATTTTTACTTCACGTAACCGACACGTGAACGAAACGATCGTTCGCGCCAAATTTTGAGGGCTGCACTGGCAGATGGGTACCAGCTTGTTGGGAACCGGGCACCAGGTTCCAGTAAAGCTTTTTAAATCTAGATTCCTAAAGCAGCTAGCTAGCTTGTATTATCAAGAGTAATATAATGGTAAGTATTGATCGAAGGAGAAATTGAGTATATGAAGGACGTTGGTGTAGTACAATGTCATACATGCTTGTTACATAACTCAGGTGTTATGTCATGTTATGACGTCATAAGAAACCATTGTGATTCCACGTCACGACCCTGACAGCATGGAAGCAACTGCTTTCCACAAGGATCGTGAACAATTCTGGATTCATCAATCACATTGCATGTATCTTATATGCATCAATCACGGTGATTGGTAATCTCACTCTACCTCTAGTAGTAAAACAAGAGGCCCAACGGGCTTGTGTCGCTCACCTGGAGCACTGTGCATTTTTGTCAAAATTGTTAGTGGGTGGTTTAGGAGTAGTCGTTTAAATCAGTTTGTGGACATTTTTGCAAGTCCAATATGGCCGCCAAACACGCTACATTTTGATTGGTCCACTTCTGCCATGTTTCTGACTAAGCTCCTTCCCTTGAACAAACTTTAATGGCACTCAGTGCCTAATCATATCTCCCAAATTTCGGCCCAATCCGTTCAGTGGTTCTGGAGTTGTTTTGGCAAAAAATTAGTTATCCAAGATGGCCGCCAAACCATTTGGCCAATCAAGTTCCCTTGAACAAACTTGGTGCAGCTCTTGTCCTAGATGATATTTCATGCGTTTTGAATTGATCCCCCAAACGGTTTTGGAGAAGATCTTTAAAGAAATTTCTAAAAGTCGACCAAAATCGAAGATGTCGCGAAAATACATTTTAAATTTCCCATTGCTTGAGTATTGGAGATTTTGGCGGATAAATGATCCAAGATGGCCACTAAACCGTTTATCCGACAGTCTCAAAAATGGCAAATTTGAAATCACAATACGCACCAACACACATAAAACCAATTTCTGCCTCAAAATCAATCAGATAAAAAAATCCAATATGGCCGCCAAACAAGCTCTATACTGATAGGCCCATAGCGGCCAGTTTTTTTGACGGATCAACTTCTCTTGAACAAACTTATTATATCGTGTCAAACTAAGAAAATTTTAATTAGCCCTTTCAGTGATTAATTCCCACATTTTTAAGGCAACCATACAAAATGCAAATACATTGAAATTAATTTTACTGGAAGCAGTTGCTGCCTAAGACAGCAATGGCTTTCAGTAAAATTTGTTTTCAAAATATTCAACACACTAAGTTTTATATCTTGTCAAACCCAAAAAAATTTTTTTTTAATTAAATATTATTTATGATTATACAAAACAAAGTTTGTTTTTGGACATTTAAAATAAATTTATTAACTGTTCAATAATTATTTTTATTTTCACCCACACCAGTCACCCATCCAATAGCCTACAAAATCTGGTGCTATCCCCTCTTTATACTTATCATTACATTGCCATATAGAAGAATATTTGCACTTTCCCATGATCGCGACGTTTGTTTAACTCAATCTACCATACAAACATTATATAATTATAATTGCGCAGACGTTACTTTCTTGATGGCTATCTAAACACAACTGATTCAATGTTTACAAATTCGTAAAAACAATGGCTCTTGCAATTGACAAGTTGATACACATATTAGTCAAGCCGATGTATGTTCCCGTTAGGGTTACCGTTAACAACGCAGTTTAGCATACACTGGGAACCAATCTGATGTTGCCGACCATAAACTTGAGCACAATAATGGCAAGATTTAAGGGGCTGGCGAGAATTCGTGTTTGATGACGTTTTATACAAGTCGAAGTGTGTTCCCGGTACGGTTAAATGCGCAGTTTAGCTTACAGTGGAAACCCAATGGCGAGATTTTGTGAGACTAGCGAGAATTCGTGTTTGATGACGATTTATGAGAAAATGTCTGCCGGAAGAATTGCAATTGCTGATATTTTAATTTTCCACAGCTTTTCCATAGCGGTAACGCAAAATATAGTTTTTCCACACCTTTTCAAGCCCTGGAAAAGGTTTTCTTAATTTGCTATATTTTCTCCAGACTTCCATACCTGCGTACGAACCCTGCTTATCCTTCAAATTTATTCAAAATAGTTTTTTGTAAACTAAATATTTTGTGAAAATTTAACACTAGTAAATTTTCAAAAACAGTCTTCTTAGATGACTGGCTAGGTTAACATTTACAGCCTCACTACCTGGCACCTACCCTAATTCACCCCTATCCACAACCAAAGAAAAAAATTAGAATATCTTACTTCGTTGAGTACCCAATTTAACCCTCAAATTTGGACATCATTACTTTACCACATACCAGTGCAGAATATTTCCATTTCCCCATGACTGCGACATTCGAGAATTCTTAACCGAAATTTAACTCACCTTACAAACAAAATCATTTCTGCGGACAATAATTTCATGATAGCTGTCTAAATTCAACTGATTCAAATGTTTGAAATTCACGAAAATGATGGATTTTTACGATATTCAGAGAAATATTACTCAATTGTGATAAGTTCCCGGTATGTATCTTGGATAAGATTATCTACGCAGTTTAATGATGTCAGTCTAGCGGTAATCGGGACCTATTCTAAACTTGCTAACCAATATAGAACGGTCTTGCTGCAGCTCCGAGATTTTATGTTTGTTGACATTTTATAAGAAATGGCAGGTATTATTACTTTAGCAAGCTTCCGTAATTCTTAATGCCCGCCTGTATTACCGTAATTTCACACATTTTTTCAAACCATAGTTTTGAAGAGCCGATCATAGTACCGTAATTTGGATGTTATTTCCGTAAAAACTACGGCCAATCCATAATGGTAGGCAGGTCTGCATATGGCCTCTGGTCTAGATAACACTGGATCATGATGACTCGAAAGAGTATCTTTATTAATATTATATAGATCCCTGACGAGCTTGAGTGTTTCAATTAAAAATCTAGAAACCGTCTATTTCAGTGACATTAGATTTAATCCTTCAAGTCTTTCCGTGTAGCTATAGTCTCTGATTTACGGGACAAGTTTTGTTGCTCGGCGAGCAAGAGTGTGAGAGTAGGTGGGCCAATGCTTAAGAGCATGAAAGTAGATGGGGTCAATGTTAGTAAAGGTTCTCTTGATTAGTCCTGTTAGCCTTGGAGATAATGACCGTACCTATATATATATATATATATATATATATTAGGGTTGCACAATTTTTCGATTAATCGCGATTATATAATTCAGTGATCGTGGATGATTATAAAATGAAATAATCGTATAATCGCAATGTTGAAATTTTTGTCAAGACACTTTTACGCTTGTGAAACTCTGCTCGCGTTACCAATCATGGAAACAAACATTCGGCTATCAGCCGAATGTGTGAATGATTAACCCTCTGGGCCCTACCAAGAATTTACAAAAAAGTGCTAGAAACCCTACAGCCAAAAGCTAGAAACTTGCTTAGAAACCTAGCCTGTTAGCGGTAATGGAGTGATAGCGTCGTAGTGCTACCATTCCAGCTATATTAACTATTTTTGGCAAAGTAACAGATCACTATATATAAAACTATATATCATTAGAAAGGGCAATAAAATACCTTTAAGTACATATAAAATGTGTATGAATAAAATATATTTTAGTTAGTCAACCTGCTTCTCAAAATGGCCACACCTTATAGGATAAATACATTGGTCTATTTTTGCAAAGTTTATCTAAGTTTTTTTTAATTTTACAAATGCCATTGATAAATTTAATCACAATGGTATTAAAACTAACAGATACCAAAGTTTTGTGAAGGTTTTCATCCGATAAGATGTGAAAACGACAATTATATTATGTCATGGTACCATAAAATTTCGAGAAATTCCGGTCATTATTTTGGGGGGAGGCCTCATTCAATGTTGAGTAATTCCTTTATACATAATCGAACACATACCAGAGTTTCTCAGCGTTGACAGCGAATAAATGGCAAATTTTATGCTATGTAGCATTGCTGGGTGCACTCAGCCGTTTAAAAAGCGAACGCGAATGTTTTACACTAAGATTCTCTAGCATCGGACATTTTTTCGTAGCGGCGTCCCAAATAGGAATCGTTTATCGTGAAAGATCGCGAGAGAACGACAGGAATTTGTAGAATTGTACCCGTATCTAATATACGAGTAGCAAGCTCATTACCCGTTATTGGCAACACCGTATGACGTACTATAAGATTGATGCGTCTGATTGGTCGGGAATACATGAATATTAATTTTTCCGGCAAGATGGCGACACGATCAGCTGTTTTGCAAAATAGTTGCGTGTTCAAATATGTCAATCTATGCATATTTCTTGTACGCCACAAACTAAGAAGTAGACAGATCACTAGATTAACGATATTGCCAATCGGGAAGTGGGATGCCGATATATTTGACAACTTTCGCATCTCAACTCGGCCTAATTAATGCTAGTAATTTGAAGAGTAAGTTATCTCGGAAATTGTAAACAAAGACACGCATCGATGATTGAGATTATCGGATTGTTTATCTATAACCTTATTGTGATTTCGCGACCAGAGGTAAACGAAATTGATTTATATATTATTGGTTCAGCTGCTCTCTTAACACAATCTATAACTTTCTCGGTTAAATTAGTCATTGAGTAACTGAAAACTTACAAGTAACAGCACATTTACTAATAATCATTGATGACTGGAACTTACTAATAATTCCTTAGAAAACAAATATTTCACTATTGCCCTGGTTACAAACATTCTATCACCATTTACTGTGTGGCCAGTATCCTCTGATCACAGATATAGAGAACCGGGGCCCTGAAATAAACTTGGGTGCCCAAAATCAAAAACAATTGTCACATTTGAACCTGAAATTCCAGAACTCCACATTTACAGTCATTATAAATGTAAGATGTTGAATATTTTGAATCCAATGTGAAGCTGGTGCTGCCTTAGCCAGTTTAATTAGTTTCAAAATCTTCAACAGAATTTTGAAACATTCGTAGCAAATTTATTATTCGCTCTTGTCGATTGAAAAGGTTAATCCAGTAACTAGTAGTCATACTCCCTCCTTGGACGATATATGCCCACCATTTATTTTATTATTCATTTCATTTATGCGCTAAAATCTGAAGGTGGTGTATGACCATAACACCCGTTGTCGGGTCATAATGTTTACCAGTATATCCCTTAGTCTGAGTCTGCTCTGACTCAACCTGCCCCTGTGCCCCTCAACCTGCCCCTGTGACAGATATTTGGACAGAGTGTCAGTCTGTGACAGTCTGTCCAAATATCTGTCACTGGGACGGGTTGAGTCAGAGCAGACTCGGACTATATATACCTATGACCTTGCGCCGTACATGTATATTGTTAACCATTTAACATTTGAGTCAGACCAAAACTGCTGCAGTTGTAAATTTTCCGAACAAAGTAAGATTATTTTTGAAAATGTATCACTGGAATGACTTGCTCTTGGGCTGCATATGGGCATTGTCTGAGAAAATTTAAATTTTCATGAAAAAATTTGACTGTTAAAGTCTTAATATAACACTTCTAGAATTTGGATATTTCTAACTTATCCTTCCTATTTTTTGCAGGTGACTGATGGGCGATGGCTTCTAAACTCTAAACGGACTCAGTTTTTCCTGCTACGCCTAATGGATTTACTAACATGGATTTTATTTTACAGTATATTTGAACTAAAACATGATGATGTACATTCGAAACATGATCACCTACTACACACATCAATGGCTGACAGCTATGCCGGCGGCTGTTCTGGATCGACTGCCGACTGTTATCAACCGTATTCCCGAGGGCTCAGCTAATGTGCATCTCACATAAGCTCTATGTATCATTTAAGATTGGGTGGGATTTGAATCAAATATCAATAAATTAAATTTAATCTCTTAATTATACCCAAACATTTTGAAAAAACTGCAGGGATATTACAATCGCCTCCATCTGTCTGTCTGTCCATCCATCTCCTCAGAAAGCTTTTGGTAGAATTCCATCAAAATTATTGTGTAAATTACCGATATGCTTGTGGATTGGGAGATACCATTTACACTAGGCTCCATTCCCAGAGGGGGGGGGGGGGGGGGGGGGGTAGGGTTGATGGAAGACTGTTAAAGGAATATAACCAAATCTGGTGATTTACCATACCATGGCCCTATGGGTGTAGAATGTGAGACAACCTAATACATTAGGCTGTGACACTGCTCGGGTCGGAAGAGGCTGATGGGGGAGGGGCAAAACGTCAACTGAATTTGTTATGTGAGTAGCAGCGACAGCAGAGTGAAATCTACACAATGTAACATGCACAAGATCAAGGTAAGAGATGAATTGCCCATATCTCATTTTAATGAGAAAAAATTAAAATTTATAAAGGAAAACTGGTGAATATTTTAGAATTAGTTTGCCTTTGCTGACCTGGTGAGTTGGGCAGCAACAGCTTTCAGTCAAATCAAAGTACTTGAAATTGGTTTCAAAATATTCACCAAGTTAGCGGTATCTATGGTTACCATGAAATTTGGAATTCAGGATTCAAAGTATATAAACTGATCCCAACACGCGCAAATCATCGATGGAGCTTATGTAGAGATGGGCGGGGCATAGCTAAAAAATTATCCATTAGAAAATCTAAATTTCTGCTCTCCTTCCTTTTGTCAATTCCAGTTTTTACTATGTTTAACCCTTTCGTGACAAGTCCTTAAAACAATGTGGCATGGCAAATGATGGTTGTAGCCTAATTTCTCAATCCGAAAGAAAATTACATTTTAGTATGATGACTGAATTTATTATACCTACCAACCTTGTCTCTGAGTCCATTCATTATCCCCATACCTACCTTGTCTCCTTGAGTCCATTCATTATCTCCATGTTTTGAAAAAATGGGGATATAATTGCCTCCATCCACTTATCTGTATGTCCATCATGCTATCTCCTCCCAAACAGTCGGGTCGATTTCAACCAAATTTGTTATGGCGGTTACCCATATGATTGCGCTTTGCAAGACAACATTTAGATTTGGCCCCGCCCACTGAAGGTCAGGGGTGGGGTCCAAGGTTCAAATCTTGTTTAGGTTATGTTGGTTTGGTGTGTTAAAATTTTAAACGAATCGGATCAGTAGTTTTTTAGATGCAATACTGGACGCATGCACACACATAATACCCTCTTTCCCCTTAGGGCAAGGGTAATAATCCAGGAATGAATAGCAATAAAGATCAAAAGTACCTGCAATCTAAAGAAACAATCTGTTGAGTATATTTTGACAAATTTAATTGGAATCTATTGTTGTCCAAAACAACACCAGTTTCCAATCAAAGTGGACTTGATATATTCAACAAATCTACTATACATAGTCCAGTCTGACTACCTAAGACGAGATTCTCTCTCTCCCTCTCACTTCGAGTAAACTTTATTTGATATTTACACTGATAGCTTACAAATAATACAGTATTCAACCCTTTAATACGCAAGCTTTACCACTGGAACATGTTGTCACCTAATGCAGCAACATCTTCCAGTCCAATCGATCTCAAAATATTCAACAATTTAATCACCAGTCCTACTAAGTAATATGACACTCTTACATAGAAGAAACTGTATTTGACATACATGTAATTTACAATGGCAGCTTATACAATAAGTGATTCGAAATAAAATGGTACAGTAGATTTACATCAAGCGCATCAGATTTAACCCTTACCACTCTTATGTCAATATTCTATCTTTTAATGTGCCAATAGCCTGGAAAACTGGTACTGTTCTACTTCTACTAATAGAAACTAGTGTACATTTTTTAACAACTTTGGTTTGGTAGATGATGTTGCTATCTACGACAGCAACATCTTCCACCAAATCTGTTGAGACAAGAACACCAGTTCTTTTAATTTAATTTGAAAATTTAAAATTTTGACAATGGTAGGGGTTAATAAAATAGTGCAGAAGATAGGATTACAGAATCATCATTTTCATGAAATCTCAACCAGATAACTGTCCTATTCGCCATATGATCCTGAAGAAAAAAAGAGGAGAAACATTTATAAGATGAAAGAACAATAGAAAACGGAAATAAAACTGGAACAGTCAACAAAGGTGATTTCAAAGGGCAATAGCAAGCTATTATGTCTCATGACTGGCATTACTTTAATAATGCATGTTACGGGCCCGTATTGACCCAGTAGCGACCCCGTAACATTCGTTATCATGATAGATGATTGAGGAACAGAAATTAGACCGTAGACGCACGCCAATATCTCCCTAGAAGCTAAATGACAGGTGTGATATAATGGTATTAATGGGCAAGCTATGTAAGGATGCGCTTTAAATCTTGTAGGCATCAGTGTAGCTATTCAGCTGTATGTAATATTTTACCGACGCAATTATAAATTAGGTTAGACATTCTCACTAAGCGATTCCGGCCATCAGGGAATCGAGTACTCGGTTAAATAAAGGAATCGACACGCTATCGTTGACGATTTTACGCTAGGAATTTCATTCACAGAAAACTATTTATATTTTCCCGTAGAAATTTGTAAACAAACTGAATTGACCAATCAACAGTGGATTTATAAAATTTAATCATCTGACGTAATGTAACGCTAAGTTTGATTGGATAAAACGCCCGTAATGCTTGCGTATTTAGCGATCGAAAACTGGTGCTCTTAAAGCCGTCCAGACGGCGCGTAGTTCTCTACGTCCAATTATTGAAAACCGTCCAGACGGCTCGTAGGTTCCTTAGGGTTAAAAAAACTAAATAAATAACTGATTTGTTTGTATTGACTCATGATTAGTTTTAGATGAATACAGATTGTTCACTTGGTCGCTATTTGTCATTGTTGTTGTAATCACACACGCTTATCCCGCGTTCCCCATTCTCTGAATAGCTATGCGCTAACGGTTTCCCCAAAAAAGTTCTAAAACTGATACCATGGAAATTCAATGCATTTTCTCCCATAAAAATTCCCACCGCCTACGCCTGTTTAATGTATACCTCAAAACATCACCGGGGAAGTGAAATTATTTGATTTGAGCGCCTAAATATTGCGTATCCTTTAATAAAGGTCGCTTATTACATCAAAATTAATCCACAATTTGGTATAAAATGGCGTTGCGAAAAATACAAATCATGTGATTCCCCTCCAATTGAAGAGGTTATTGTAGAGTGAGTACTCGGATATAAATATTCTGGAATCGGGGACTCGGAACTCGGGAATTTCTATATATTATCATCGCGCGATAGGAATTGAGTATTATACCGAGATGAATAACGGGTACCCGTCTGATAAATTCCCATTAGCGTATAATATCTCATGAGAACACGTCGCCTCCCATCGCAAAAGAGCCGCTGTCTCGCCAACTTAAGAAGCCGGCTATATTGTCATTCGTAATAATTCAATTTGGATCATTTAATGTTGATCGGCGTTACAAAATTGATGCGCATTTTCTCCCATACTTGTTTGGTACATAAATTTGGTCTTAAAATATATTTATAAGGAAGCTATCACGCCAAGACTATTTTAGCGCATTTTGACTACAAATGTGTGGAATAAACTTTATTATATCTTGAACATATGTGGCCTACTATTAGTATTAATCTAATAGGTGGTCACGATTTACAAATCTGAGGCCTGTATTGACGTCTAGAGGGGCCGGAAATGTATCAGGGCAGAGATCGGACTGAAGTAGACACACCCTGTGACACGATTGTTATTATTATACACGTTATTCTTACAAATTTTCTATACAATCTGCTGAGTTAGGGGGTGGGCTTCCAATACAGAGTTTTGCCGTTTTGAAACTGCTAAGAAATCATTGGAGCTCATATGTCAATGTTAGGGTGTGGGCTTCTATTAGAGCATAGGCTACAATTTAGCGAAATACGGTACCTTCCGTTATCCGTCTAGAAAAATCTTGATACATTCCTTTGTTTGCAATCAGCAACTGGCGTATTCTGTCCATGTATGTATACCCAAGTGCCTAACCCATAATCTTACAATCTGCAGTAGCATAATAACGTCCTCTAAGCAGCATTGACGTAGTTAATATAGTTCATGATTAATCGTATGATCGAGATTGGTTTTTTTAAATGATCGCGATTATGAAAAGTGAATAATCGTGCAACCCTAATATATATATATATATATATATATATATATATATATATATAGTATTCCCCACGGTTCAGTTCTTGGGGCCCCGCTGTTTCTCCTATATATGAATGACATACCCAAAGTTTGCAAACATCTCTCACTAATACCTTTTGCAGACGACACAAATGCTTTCTGCAGCCATAAGGATATAGAAATTCTATACAAAAATGTCAATAATGAAATGGTGAAATTAATAGACTGTTTTAAAGTAAACAAATTGTCCTTAAATGTATCAAAAACTAATTATATACTATTCACAAAATCTAAGAAACTAAAAGAATGCAGGAAATGCCAATTTCCCTTTCTCCGAGATCTAACAATACTCACCATTCTGTTACTTCTGATATACAGCTGGCCCTGACAGCGGCTCTAGGATTATAGACTTAGAAAGCTTTACCGACTCCTGGGAACCGGGTACCCGGCTCCCCACTGCCGAGTACCCGTTTACCATAGAGCTCATATTGTTTGCATAGCCACCAAACAAGAGAAAACTATGGCTTGCCTCCGTGGGGCTGGGAGGCTGGGTCCGTAACAGAATGGTGAGTATTGTTAGATCTCGGAGAAAGGGAAATTGACATTTCCTGCATTCTCCTTCGATCAATACTCACCATTCTGTTACTTCTGATATACACCAGATTTGATCAGTAACCTGGTGGGAAGGGGCAAGCCATACATGCTAATTTTACCCCTTGGAGAAAGATTTTAGACTTCAAACTTGACTAACGGAGACCTAAAAGGACCGTCAAGTTCACGGAACCGAATCACATTCGCGTCACAGCCCCCCCCCCTTTTTCCTCCTAAGAAAAGGGAGAGAACTAACGAACATGTATCTCGCCTGAAACACCAATATGCCAAGAGGGTTAACTACTCCCTGCATATCGCTTGTATTAGCCTGGGAATGAGCATGAATATATAAGATGAATGAACATGATACATATACATAATACAAAAAACTCTCACTTGTTGAATTACCTTATGATAACAGGACTTCAGACGTACCGTCTACAACCATTCACCGGTTCGGCCATCAGTGACACAATCTGGTTGACATCCTCTCGCTTGACCATGCCTGCTTTAGGTTCTTTTCTTACCAAAGTGAAAAAAGGGGAAAAGCAGTGTGGTCACTAACTATCGTTTCAAAACAGCTAAAGCGAGTGGATTGGCTGAGTCTGACACATCCCTCATATAGTAATCCGTAAATGAGGACTCACAGTGCCATTGTGCAACGGCCATGATGTCCTCTAACGGAACACCATTGTAAAGGGCGGTCGAGGCGGCTATTCCTCTAACATCGTGTGCCCTTACGCCCTGCACCTGGTGCCCAGTCGCCATCTGATGAGTAGTCTGAATGCATTCGACCACCCAACGAGAGATAGTATCCATGGATGAGGCGCCATAAGGCTTTTTATGGCAGATCCACAGATGTCTATCGTTCGACCGTAACGAGTCAGTCCGTTTCTTGTACTTAGTCAAAGCACGGACCGGGCACCAGACACTGGCATCACGATCAAACCTGGTTAACTTCGGTATAATGATCGGTTTGCCGGGATATCTCAAAGATTGATTCTTTGACATAAATTCTGCTCTTGGCAGAAGACGCAGACCTTCTCCAGAAACAATAAATCGGTTCCTCTCTGCCGAAAGCGCATGGATCTCACTGCGCCTTCTAGCTGAGGAAGCTGCCAATAGAAAGACCGCCTTTAGAGTCAAATGCTTTAGACTAGCCGAACGCAACGGTTCGAATGGGTGCTTGGCCAGTACATTAAGCACTAAAGATAGACTCCAGGCTGGAATGACTACCGGTTGTCTCGGGCGGAGATTGCTCATTCCCTTCAACATCACGTTTAACTGGGCCACCTCTGGACTATCCCTGTTGGCTAGACAAGGGATAACTGATGCCAAAGCTGACTTGTATCCAGCAATTGTGACGGGAGCTAGTCCTGTAAAGAACAGCTCACAGAGAAAGTCTGCTATTTGCTGAATAGTGGATTGAAAGGTATCAATACCCTTTTCTTCACACCAGTCTGCAAATCTGTTAACCTTGTTGTTATATGACTTGAAGGTTGACCTCCTTCTCGCAGCCGCGATGAAATCAGCAGCCTGTCGAGAAAAGCCTTCCGACGTGGAACGTTGTTTGACAACATCCACGCAGTCAATTTGAACATTTCGGGACGCTCGTGTAGGAAGCGTCCCTTGGCCTGGGAGATTATGTTCGGAATCTCGGGCAACTGCACAGGATTTTCCACCAGCAGATCCAGAAGATCCGTGAACCACGCCCTGCTCGGCCAATACGGCGCTATTAGCAGGACCAGACACGGCTCCTCCCTGACCTTCACCAATACCTTCGGAAGAAGAATGGTGGGTGGATACGCGTAAGCGTGCATCCCTCTCCAGCTTATCGCCAGAGCGTCTGTATCGACGGCATTTGGATCTGGAATCGGCGAGACATATGTCATGATTTGAGCATTTTCCTTTGTGGCGAACAAGTCCACGTTGGGTTTGCCCCAATGCTCGAAGATCCGTCGCAGAACTGGAGGGTTGAGGGACCATTCTGTTGGCAGGATTCTCTGTCTGCGAGACAAAGCATCCGCCAGAATGTTCAATCGGCCAGGAATATGAGCTGCTTTCAAAACAACCGAGTAATTCCTGCACCATTGAATCAAGTGCCACACCCTGATGCACAGGGTGGGCGACCTGGTCCCTCCTTGGCGATTTATATATGATACTACTGTCGAATTGTCCGACCGTATCAATATCACCTTGCCCCTGATCATCGGAAGGAACTCTTCCAACGCCAGTTCCACTGCCATCATTTCCAACAGATTGATATGCAGCTGACTCTCCGGGAGAGTCCATGTGCCCGAGACCTGGTGTTCTCCCAGGCAGGCACCCCACCCTTCCAGCGATGCATCCGTGTAAACGGACAGCTGGGGGTGGGGTAGGTGCAGCGAAACCCCTATTAGGAGATTCTGACGCTGTTTCCACCATAGAAGATGCGATATTATCGGCTCCAAAACTGGCACCAGTTTTGACAGGGGTTCTGTTCTCTGTTTCCACAGAGACATCAGATACAACTGGATAGGTCTTCGCATTAGAGCAGCGTACGGGATAACCTGCTCCATGGTGACCATCATGCCCAGCATCTGAAGGAACCGCCTCGCCTGAATGTGGTTTCCCACTCGAAAACTCCCGAGGATGGCTAACAGAGACACCACTCTGGGCTCTGACGGGTAAACCCTGCCCTCCTCGAGGTCGAATCGCATCCCCAAATAAACGAAATGTTGAGTGGGCGTCAACTCGGATTTCTCCTCGTTGACTATCCAGCCTAGATCTGAAAGTAACCTCAGAGTCAGAGCAGTATCCACGTTCAACCTGGCTGCCGAGTCTGCCTTGAGCAGCCAGTCGTCTATGTAGGTGTGTAGCGCCACGTTCTCTTTTCTGAGAAACGCTGTCACCGCAAGGACCACTCTTGTGAAAACCCTCGGAGCTGTCGACAGGCCAAACGGGAGAACTGTAAACTCCCATACTTGATTCTGAAACGCAAATCTCAGAAATCTGTGCCAACTCCGATTCATCGGAATGTGGAAATATGCATCTTTCAGATCGATCGATACACACCACATTCCTTTCCTCAATCCCGCCATTACCGACCTCGGTGTTTCCATCTGGAACCGAGGCGTATGGATAAACCAATTTAATGGCCTGAGATTGAGTATGGGTCTCCATCCCCCTGTGCTCTTGGGGACAAGGAACATGTTTGAATAGAAGCCTGGAGTGTTCCGGTTCGCTGGTTTTATTGCTCCCTTCAGAAGCAAACCCGACACTTCCTTTTGAACGGCTTCTAACTTGTCTGGCTCCCTTGTACGGGTGTCCAGACAGGTGCCAAAGACAGATTTTGTGGCGGAAAGTCCCACCACTCCGGCATGTAACCCTGGGATAACCATCCCAGGACCAGACTGTCTGACGTCACACCTCGCCAAGCCTCGACGAAACGCATGAGCCTTCCACCAACCATAGACGCCTCGACGTCTAACGGGGTTGTCCGGCTCGCAGTCCGGCCCCCCCCTTTCTTAACGAGAGAGAGTGAGAACCATTTCGTTCTAGGCACGACGGGTATAACTGGCACCGCTGTTCCTGTCGCACAGGTGCGGTCCAGGCGGATATGAAGGGAGCTTGCGTACCCTCAGGTACGCTTCGGCCCCTTCTGTCCGCCCTTTGAGGCCTTACCCGTACCCTTCCCCTTACCACCTCTAGGGCGGTCCGGAGCAACATTGGGGAGGGTAGGCGCCTCTACAGCCTTCCTGGGTTTCTTCGCCGGCGGCGGCTCCGAGAACCCAGCCGAAACAGACGTCGCAATAGGCCTGGCTTTCGCCTTGCCCTTATGCTTTTTCTGTTTCTTTGAAGGCTGCCTGTCCTGTTAGTGGCTTGCCCACAGCCCCTAGTGCGTGCGCTTGCCGCACTAGCTCTAGCTGTAGATTTACCGCTAACCGATTCTGCGCAATACTGGCAGTGTCCTCTAAGATGGCCCGCGCTTGGCCACCAAAGATGCTAGGCCCTGTCAGGGGCGTCCCAAGAAGACGTTCCTTGACTGCCGTAGCCGGACGCATATGGTCAATGACCATTTGCCTCCTGGACTTCGTCACACGCGCTTGCACCCTTGCCAATGCATCCATTGACAGCACCAAGCCGTCATTAACGCACGATAGCGCCACAGGTGGCACAGGGTGGCCTGCCCCCGCTTCAGCCCACACCGACTGAAGTAGACGATAGGAGTGATTGACAGCGCTCATCGCTGCCCTCACACCCTCATCGCATAGGGCCAGGACTTCGTCCTGGTGTACCTGGGCCTTATCCACTAGTGCCGGACCGGGACCACCCAACCCGGCACTCTGGACGCCCAGTACCCATCGGTCATCCTCCGTGACCGACGGGACTACACCATACCTGTCGTATTCACCCCGCGGAATACGACATCTTGCCCGCACCTCCCTGGAGGCCGCAGGGAGCTGACCCTTGGTCATTAGTTGTTTACTATAAATAGCATCCAACAAATCAATGAACCGTGGATCCAGTCCCACTGACTGGATGCGGGCCGCGGGCAAAATCCCCGTCCTAATCGACGCAACCGACGGACGGGGCGCATCTTCATCGGCCGTGGCCGAAACCACAGACGGGTCTACTCTGGCTAGCCACGCCAGAGCATCAGACCAATCTATCTCCGAAGAAGATACCCCCGCAAACACGTCACCCGTTGACGTGCTTACGGGTCTGCCAGCCATGGCCTCCCGGCAAGGAGCCACGGCTGACACGCCAGGCACTCCGCTACCACATGGTTCCGCCGCCACCCCATGAAACACTCCGGTCCATGGGGTAGGTCCGCACGGAAAACCGTACGGACCCGTAACCGTCGCGGAACCATAGCCGGCCACGGGCGCCAACGGCACCCCATGTCCGGCTGCCGGACCAGGCGAGATAGGTGAGTACCACGCCTAGCCCGGCACACCCGTTCCCTTGACGGCTGGTGACAAACCAAGCCGCGCGGAACCGGTGCACGGTAACGGATTGGCCTCAGCCGCAGGTGGAGCCGCTGACCTGGCTTGCGCCAAACCAGACAAATGGAGGCCGGTTCCGTCCAGGACGGAATCAACCTCCATATTCTCCACCTGCGGCTTCACGGGCCGCAGCAACCTCTCCTCCTCGGCCTCATCGTCTTCAGACTCCGAAGAGCCGTCACTAGACGAATAAACCGTGGAGCCGTCCTGGTGGACGGCTCCCACACCTGACGGACCGGCCACCGCTACTGGACCACCCGGAGGTGGCCGCAGAGAGACAGAACCCGAAGCCAGACGGGACCGCCAGGGGGCCGTACGAGACGGCCCCCTCGGTAACCAGTCCAGAATCCTGTCCGAGGACCGGATCCGTACCAGGCATGGGGAGAAACTGCCCCCCAACCTTTGGTAGCAGGGACGACACCAGTGTGGGCAGAACGCTATGCAGAAAACCCTGCATAGCCGGACCAAACCACGCCGGTGGTGCCATCTCCGCCACCTCCAGCTGGGGACGTGGAGCACCCCCACCGGCCGAACCGGGCGCCCCACGATTTCCTCTCGGACCCCGCGTCAGACCCAGCCAAGTCCTTCTGGGCAAGGAACTTAACCATCGTTTCGACGGACCACACCGCACAAACATTACACCTATGATCTATATTACACAGGGCACACCTAAAACAGACATGGTCCTTGAACATTACACGGACAAACTTATGGCAGTCGTCACATGATGGCGGGGCTGGCTTGGCCTATAAAATAAGCACAAACCTACAATAAACAAGCGGAACGAGACACGGATGGAAGGCAGACAATTAATTTTCAAATATTTTGACTCATAAATTAACCGTAACCTCCCGCACCCCACCACGTTACAACAACGATCGCATTGATTATGACGACAAGTACGCGGCGGGCACAACACACCCATAATAGATCCTACAGGATGTGTAACGGCTCCAGGAACCATATCGCATAGCATTCAGGGTATATTTACTAATCAATATAAATTATACTCCTAACGAACGCAGCACGATATGTGAAGAAAACAACAAAATGTATAACAACTGCTGTCTCACACGGTAAAACCGCAGACCACACATCTACTCAAGAATTTTGAAACCACCGATCATTGCAAACCGATCGTGATCGCACGTAAACTTGATCATTCTAAAGTTTCCGGTACCATTTTTTAGTACGCAGCACCCAGAACAAGATGCGCGAATTAATGAAAAAATTTTTCTTCACATAAACATCCGAGCGACCGGGTGTGACGTCACCCGCTCGGATTCTACGGAGAACGACGTCAGCCGATATTCGTGTTAGAAATACCGTAGCAAACACCTATTTTCATATCTGCCGATCGCCTGTTGGGGTTTAAAGAAGGCGATCGTCTGGCATATATCGTTGTTAGCACACGTCCCAGATTCTATGGGGTCAGAAATCGGAACATGCGACACAACGAAATTTAGAGACCTAAGTCTTTTAACTATGGATAATAAAGAACAATACAACCTGGTTGTCTTGGGCGGTATTCTCCATAGTCCTTAGTTATCCTTTCAGAACACACAAACTATCACTGATTAAAGACTTAGATTCTTTTAAAAACACTAAAATCCTTAATGCGAAAAGCATATATTGCACTTGTTGCTATGCAAACAAGAATGAGCTCTATGGTAAACGGGTACTCGGCAGTGGGGAGCCGGGTACCCGGTTCCCAGGAGTCGGTAAAGCTTTCTAAGTCTATAATCCTAGAGCCGCTGTCAGGGCCAGCTGTATATCAGAAGTAACAGAATGGTGAGTATTGATCGAAGGAGAAATAGCTCTCCCAAACCTCCATATCGACAACCAGATAATTAAAGAAGCACAATATACTAGTTTTTAGGAGTCTATCTGGACACAAATTTAACATGGGAGAAGCATATTGAAATTATTACTACCAGGGTAGCAAAAAGCATTGGCATCATTCGCAGACTGAAACCCTATCTAGCACCTAATATTATTAAAAACCTGTCCTGCACAATGATACTTCCTCACATCACCTACTGCAATGCTATCTGGACTAATACAAACTCACAACACAAGAACTAACCTCCACTCAACACACCACCCAACAAAAGCAGCACAACAAAAACCCTCATACAAAGCAATTCAGTTATGGAATAATACAGACACAAGCACACGCACAGACATTATAAAGCTAGTCTTTTAAGCAGAATATCAAAAAGAAGATTATAGAAACCTACTAGACTCTGGAAAACACTCACCATCATGGTATGCGATTCTCATACTTGCACCCAGTCACCAGAACAAACAATAATAATAATAATATTAATAATAAAAAAATTCTGTCATAATGGTAACTACCAAACTACTACCTCTACCATCATACCCTAAACAAAATTCTAATACTTTGTCAATGATAATAAGAATAAGTATTAATAGAATTATTAACTTAAGCAAGATAAGCACACATCCCTCTGTCATGTCTTTCCCTTTAAATATGTTGTAAATTGTCATACGTCTATTAACTGTTGGACTGCTGCAAGTCACCGGACAATAATTCCAATTGGCAATGACTCTGGATTGGCTGAGTATTTTGTAAAACAGTTTGACTGAAAGTTGCTGGTGGCTTAGCCACCGACAACTTTCGGTCAAATCGTTTTAGAGGTACTCAGCATACCCAGAGTCAGGCTCCATGGAAAATGTAGACTGCAGAGGCTTGGCAGCGAGACAGTTAACTAAATGTATATACATGTATAGGACTATAACATGTTAACCGTATGTATTCAGTATTCTTATGTCCTATATTGTTGTTATATGTTGTATGTAGGGGTCCACCGCCACATAGGCTCTGCCTTTGGTGGACTGACTACCTGTTGTGAAACTGTAAATGTATATTTTATATCAAAATGAATAATCTTGAACTTTATAATTGTATTTATTTTGAGGGTTATTTCTACTGAAATGTAGGACATGCGTTTTATCTTACCACTGCTGTGCTCCTAATTATTGGAGGTTTATCCTCAGTCAACAACAACTTAAACCTAGAGATACAGATAAGAACTCTCTCTCTCTCTCTGATTTCCTTACTGTAAATATTATTTCTGAATCAGTGAATGACAGCTGCAGCTTTCACGGAAATACAGAACAAAACTGTTGTGGCACTTTGCATTAAATAGTTCATTCAAATTTGGGGGAAATAGTAATGACAGGACTTTCACAGAATTTAATTTAAATGCTAGCATTGCATACCTGACGAATTCCTAATGTAGAAAAGGCTGTAAGTAAAATTAAATTTAACGTTCGAAATGAAATATTTTCTGCCACGTACATTTCCTAAAACTTCCGGGATTTGCGCATGCGCAATTCTGACAACTTTCCGATTACACATTACACAGACTCCAGTTCGTAGACCGGTGAGAGGCTGTGTGAGAAACATTGCCTGCCGAACGCCAGGAACCGATCAACCACGTCAACATTTTATTCGTAGTGTTTTCCACGCATTCCATTTCTAAATTTAACTCATGCACCTCACTTTAGAGGAATAGACCTACACGTTGATGTTTGTCAAAGTAAAATATTTTATAATGAAATAATGATAAAAGATGTGAGAAACCCATTCTTAAAGTTTAATTCTGCATATTCTGCACCAATTCAATTCAATTCAATTACTTATTGGCACAATTCTAGATACAAAGATATAGCCAGACATGCAGTGACAGTATACATAATGTACATTACGAGACAGTAGGAATAATGGATAAAATTATATTTAAAGCAATGGATTAAATAATATATATATATATATATATATATATATATATATATATATATATATATATATATATATATATATATATATATATATATATATATATATATATATATATATATATATATATATATATATATATATATAAAACTATGTACATAGCACTGAACAGTATGTATGTTTCAGCCATCGCCTGGACAGACAGAATGGGTGGAATACTGAGTTGACAAATTATGATAATCCAGCATATATACCCAGATAACGCAGGTCACTAGGACATTACCAGGCCATATTGACCGTGTAATAGTCCAGAATCGGCGCCATCCGGCTACACATGCATAGAGTAGAGATCTGAGCGGATCTTAAAAAGTTAAGAAGTTAAAAAGTTATCCACTACCCATTGTGAGTGTACGTATGATTGTGACGTTAGAGGCATTATGACGTGATTAATAATGGGTTTGTAGATAACTTTTCTGGTCGTGGACGATGGATTTACCCTTTAGCGCCTAAATTTATTCCAGAAAATTTAAGTATTTGATTTTTGAATGTCCGTTTGCAGGCCAAGAGAAGACCACTTTTTAAAAGTTACCACTGGAATGACTGGCCCGGTTATCGGGCCAGTCATTCCAGTTGTAAATTTCCAAAATTAGTCTTCTGGTCCGCAAATGGGCATTCCTCCGGACCATCAAGGAGGCCGGTTTTGACCGTTGTCGTCTCTAAAGGATTAAATTACAAACAGTTACATGCGTGCATACGGGATCAGGTACTTAGGCCAATTGATGGGGCAGAAGTTGGATTTAAGCAGTTGTCACGAGCAGTTAAGCATATGTTGACATACTCGATGACTAGTTTCGATATTTCGCAGTCACCATTGTTCTATGACATTAAAAATTCAAATTTTTTACAATTGTCTAGAGAGTTTAAACTGGTGAATAAGTTGAGTTTCTTAAAGAAACTGTCTCTCTCTCTTGGCAGTAGTAGGGGCAGTCCATTAAGAAGTGTTTCTCGTCCTCAACTAGGTTTTGGTTGCAAACCATGCAGAATCACATATTTGGTGGGACCCTTGGAGTTTTATGCCTGTCTACTTCAATTTGTAGAGTGCGTGCGCTAATACGCAGCTTAGAGAAATTTCTTCGTTTTGAAAAATTCTTTTCACTCAACAGATAGTTTTCGATTGAAAGGCTATGCTTAAAAGATTTGTAGCACCTTAACTTAGAGCCAGAATTAGAGGTCACCGAGGTATTTCTATTGATGTAGTCGTGCCAATTGTTGGCATAATTCAATCTAACATATTTGCTCAGGATGGAAACCGTTTTTTTAATTTTCTTGGCACCATGGTTATCCCAAACACCAGCACAATCAAACTTATGCCACAAGTCTTTCATGTAGGTAGCCCAGTTACTGGTTTTATCATGCAAAGTGTGACAGGAAAGGTATGCTTGATAAACAAGGGACGATGCTGGTTTCTCAAGGATTCCAAGCCAATATGTGACAGATTGAGACAACATACTGACCAGTAAAGGATACTGAACCAACTCCCCTCTTACCGCTGCATTTGTGGACTTCCTATTGACCCCAAGAAGGTATTTGTAAAACTTCATTACAACCTTTTCACCTGGGACTTTCTCACTAAGGCTAATCAGATTCTGTGCGTTCAGTCCCTTTAAGTTGAATGGGGCCCAAACCTCACTACAGTAGCTAATGATTGGGATGATCAGTGAATGGAACAGTCTAAAGGCAATTAAAATGTGTTCCCGTACATTAAGCGCTTTGAGTTTAAAGAGTGCTTTTAGGGCCTGATCTTTGAGCCTCTCACATGCGCTGTTAAATATACTAGACGGGGTAAAAACAATGCCTAAGTAACAGTAGGATTGCACAATTTCAACGCTGGATGATTTGAAAGTGAATGTGAATCTTTTAATGACCTTACCACTCTTGTTAAAGATGATAATTTTTGTTTTTGATAAGTTAACGGTCATGTTCCATTTGTCACAATAATCACCTAATTGGTTTAGTGCTCGTTGTAGTCCATGAGGACTATGCGACACAATGGCCAGATCATCAGCAAACATCAAGCAACTTATGGAAGTATTGCATAGGTAGACAGGGTCGCATTCCTTGTCAAAGATGGCCGGAAGGTCACTGATGAAAATATTGAATAACAAAGAACTCAGAACACAGCCCTGTTTAACACCTACACTCGAAGAAATGTAATTACTATTCCATTCTCAAGTTTCACAGCATATTGAACACTAGAATACATATTCTGAATTATATTTAGAAAATTACCACCTATTTCTGATTGAAGAAGCTTAAAAATTAAGGCTCTTCTGGAAACTGTGTCAAAGGCCGATTTGAAATCAAGTTGACGTATTTGTCAATGATTGATTTCAAAGTCAATATATGATCTGCCGTTTGTGAATTGACCCTGTAGCCAATTTGGCATTGCAGGACAAGGTTGTTGATATCAGAAAATTTGGATGCATCATTGAAATTTAATATATGGGCGTTCTCTTAGGATTTCTTAGGATATTTCTGAGGACTCAGGCCGTGTTCAGCCTCTATGTCCGCATCTTCTTCCATTAAAAATGTTCCACGTTCCTGACTTCCCGGCATCCGATATTCGTCCGTGAAATCGTGATTTGCTTGTAGATTTTTGTGTCATCTGCGAAGAGATAACATGTAGATCTTACAGCCTCCGGAAGATCATTAATGTGTATCACAAACATGATAGGCCCTAACACACTGCCTTGTGGGATTCCACTTGTTACTGGGTGGTTTTCTGAAACATGTCCGTTGACCACGACGCATTGCTCTTTGTTTGAAAGAAAGTCCTGTACCCATAGTATTATACGTTCGCTTCGACCATATTTTCTCAGCTTGCTGATGAGTCGCCTATGTGGGACATTCTTCCATAGGCTTCCACTAGAATATAAAGTAAAACAGTTTCAATTTAAATTATTGCACCATATACTGCCCTGCAAAAAGTTTTTACATAAATTAAACATCTCTACAGATCCATTTTGTAGCAAGTGTCTGAATACAGTAGATGGTATATTGTCCATTATATGTTTTTGGTTGTCTAGAAATATATCAATTTTGGCATATATTGTTTAATAAATTTAAACAAATTGTATCTACATTTGATGTAAGTCATAATGAGATTGAGGAGACTGTGATTTTTGGACATTATCCAATATCCAAGTTTCCAGATATAAATTATTTACTTGTTGTCAAAATTTTATATTTACAAATGCCATATTATAGAAAAGAATATTAACATGATGCATTTTAAAAATGAATTAAAATTTTAGATTAAGGTAGTGGGTAAAGTAAGATTGAAATTGAATGAGGAATGCTATAGTTTATTAAATAAACTTATTCATTTGCTGTAAATTATATATATAGTATAAGATTAATATTGTTTCTATTTATTTTTGTCGTTTTTATTTTATTTTTTCTCTTCTCTTAATGTAATGATGAATCACTCGGACAGGGATGGGGCTGGGGGTGGGGGGGGGGGGGGTAGGACAGGGTTAATATTTTTATTGTTGAAATCTATGTATACGTAATTTAGAGAGGAATGGAGTCGTAATTAATACTGCTTGTAATTGTTTTGTACTTAAAGGAAAATAAAAAAGTGCGCGTCAGGGGGCTGGAGGCCTTTGCCTACAGTCTTGTCATGAATGCGGTCCAACGAATCACCCATAACGACCCATAACAACCCATAACGACCCATAACGAACCCATAGCGACCCATAACGACCCATAACGAACCCATAACGTCCCCATAACGACATATGAAAACTTACTTAGAACTTCAGATTCGTTAATAGGAACACAAAAACTTGTGACGTCATGCATTTTTGTGTAGTATATGTAAATATTTATAAACGTCACCCACACACACAGCCACGACAAACCAATCATCACAATCATAGACCCGTGTTCATTTTATTGCCCCCACCCCCACCCACCCTGAAAGTTATATATGGTTGAACACTTCCCGATCATGATTGAAAATCATGAATGTACTCGGGTATGTTTGAAAGCCCTTAAATGCTGATTGCTACGTTAATTCAATTTTTACTAAGTATGGAATAACGATATATGTATTTATTTTTATTTTATTGACGCACTGGCAACGTGCGGCTTCAATTTCCATGTGCTAACTTAGCCGACAGTCATGCACCCATTAGTTTAATTTGTTGATCACCATCTCCCGGTCGTGGGAATCGAACCGCCATTCTGCAACTCCGCATAGCATCAGCAACCAGGCATCTTTCCACTGGACCACCGCATCAAGACTATAAGTCAAGGATTGGCCGACCAGCTTTCACATGTCTGATATACTGACACACTGATGATTCATATGGGACTATGTATGTATTTTTATTTTATTGACGCACTGGAAACGTGCCGCTTCAATTTCCATATGCTAACTTAGCCGACAGTCATGCACCCATTAGTTTAATTTGTTGATCACCATCTCCCAGTCGGGGGATCTAACCGCCATGCTGCAACTCTGCATAGCATCAGCAACAAGACATCTTTCCACTGGAACACCACGCCAAGACTATAAAGTCAAGGATTGGCCGACCAGCTTTCACGTGTATTTATTATGCATAATAAATCGAATATATATATATATATATATATATATATATATATATATAGATGCAATGCTCTCAGGTGTTCAACTGCAGTCCAGAGGACATGTTTACAACTTGAGTGACTGACTTAACCCTTTGACTCTGGAATTTATTCAGGAAAAGTAATTTTCGTAAGAAATATGTACTTAGCCTTTTTGGCCGGTGGAAGGGTTAAATGGTGAATAATTGAGTCAGTCCTTCGAGGGATAGTTTCTTAAAAACTATTACTGCTCTGTAATTGTATTTTTTGGATGAGGAAAACAAAAACTTCAAAGAATTCACTTTAAATAGCGTTGTATTCATTCATGGATTTATGTGAATGTGTAAAGTTGACCCTTCGCACACTGACATTCCTGTGTTATCATCAGTAAATAGTGTTCTCTTCTGACTGGCTTGGATGGGTTGTAATGCTGTTACCACAATAACACTTCAAATATCTGTAGAACGGAACACTGGCACCATTTTTTTTTTAATGTATTGCTTCTTAATTATTTAAGAAATAATCAATGGTCAACTTAAAGGGTACGCATTGTGATGTCAGTGTGCTGAGGGTCAATGAGAAATTATAGATCAGCACTTAAGGACTGAGTTGTAAATGTGCCGGCGGCGATCCTTGCCGGAGGCAAGGCGCAGGTCTGTCTGTCCACTTTTTGTTAAATGTCTCTGGCTCCTCTACTTTTATCTAACTTCTAAACCTTCTGCTTTACCTGCGGCTGGCTCTACAGTGGTTTTGCCAGTGCGGTTCGACTCCGCCTCTCGCTAAAAGAAAAATAAAAGAAAAAATCCTCCGCATATTAAATGGCCTTTAACCTCATCAACCAGTAGCGTTTCACACTCACTAGATTTCACATTTAATTTTATTGAAACAATACGTGACTGCTTTCCCCATCAACTAGTAACAACACCAACCCGCGGGCGAGGAACCGCTACACCATCAATATTGGATTTACTCTTAACAAATAACCCAGATCTAGTGGATGATATACACATTAGTGCACCGCTAGGAAAAAGTTATCACTCTATGATAAAAACCACAGTCCACCTAAGTGACAATACAAATTCTAACCATAAAAGTAAATTGTGCTACGACAAAGCTGACTATCAAGCCATGACTGAGTCCATGAACATAAACTGGAAACAATATCTGAATGGATCCGTTGATATCAACGATATGTTGAATAGAATCTCCCAAATGTGTTTACAAGCAGAAAATAAATATGTACCTGTTCGAAAGATTAATAACAAAAAATAAAAATTTCCTCTTAGCAAAATTACCAGAGCAAAGATAAATAAGAAGATGATTTGGAGGATAAGAAACCAGGTGAATATGGCTACCAGAAAATCAGTAAAATTGTATGAGAAAGATATCTCCAAATATGTAAGACTAAATCCGAAAAAATTATGTAATATCGTCCGAAGTAAGACTAAGGTTAAGTCAGGCATCTCAGACCTACAATTACCAAGCAGCTGCACTAATGATGTCATATATAATAAAGATGACACGGAGAAGGTAGAAGTACTTGCTGATTATTTTTAATCAGTACTTTCTACAGAACCTGAAAGCGAACTTCTATCAATCCCACTTAGAAATTATTGTAATGACCTGGATATTCATATTACTCCGAAAATGGTGACAACTAAGCTTTCTAACCTAAAACCCTCAAAATCACCTGGTCCTGACAAAATCCATCCTCGATTATTATATGAATTACGCCATGTGCTTAGCCTCCCATTTTCCATGCTGTTCAACAAATCCTTGAGACTTGGCAAACTGCCAGATGCGTGGACAGTTACAAACACAGCCATTTACAAAAAGGGGGATAAAAAGAAGCCTGATAATTACCGCCCAATTAGTCTTACTTCCGTTGTTTGCAAAGTCATGGAATCGTTCATCAAGGACGTAACAATGAAGCATCTTACAAATAACAATATGCTATCAGAGAAACCATTTGGCTTCGTAAGTGGTCGGTCCACCACCCTTCAACTATTGGTGATTCTAGAAAAATGGATGGAGACACTCAATAATAAAGGCATGGTCGATGTTGTATATTTTGACTTCATGAAGGCGTTTGATAAAGTTCCCCACAAATGTTTGCTTGCAAAATTACCTGCATATGGCATGCTAGGAACACCAATAAATTGGATAAAATCATTTCTCATCGGTAGAAAACAATATGTGGTTATCAATGGAACCCACTCTAAACCATCTGATGTAACCAGTGGTGTACCACAGTGATCAGTCCTCGGCCCTCTGCCCTTTTTGATATATATATTAATGACCTCCCGGACACAATTACCACTGGATCCGATATATTCCTGTTTGCAGATGACACCAAACTATTTAAGTCAATATTTGATCAAACAGATTGTATTTCCTTGCAAACTGATATAGACGCTATGTGTGCATGGACAAAAAACTCATTATTACAGCTACATCCTGACAAGTGTAAAAGTATACATATTTCTACCCGCCGGACAATCCCGCACAAATACACAATGGACCCAAATAACCATAGTATAGTGACTTCATCAACTGAAAAGGATATTGGGGTCGTGATTGACGAACGATTAAGTTTTGATTATCATATAAATGGAAAAATAAACAAATCTAACCAAATTATGGGACTGATGAGAAGAACATTTAGCCACATAGACAAAGAAAGCTTTAAATATCTATACAAATCCCTTCTCAGACCGCATATCGAGTATGCCAATGTAGTATGGGCATCATATTTGGAAAAAAACCCCATGAATGCAATAGAAAATGGGCAGACGCGAGCCACCAAGCTTATCCCTGGCATGCAAAACCTTCCATACAGTAAACGCATACAAATATTGAGTCTACCGACCCTGGCATTCAGACGACTGCATGGGGATATGCTTGAAATATACAAAATTTTACACAACTATTATGACATGCCCACATCCAAATTTATCCAACTTTATGATGAAAGCAGTGTTAAACGGGGTCATAGCATGAAAATCAAGAAAATCAGAGCTAGATTAAATCTAAGAAAATTTTCTTTTCCGCTACGGTGCACAGACCATTGGAACAGTCTAAATGAAAACATTGTCACTGCCCCATCCATCAATACATTAAAAAACAGACTTGATAAACTATGGAAAGACCACCAATTTTCAATTTTGAATCTGTAGCAGACTTCACCACTGTCTATGACACGGATGTAGACCTGGCGTTAGAGACTTGCTAAAGGCCTACAGTCAGTCGAATTTCATGTTTCATGTCTACATCACACATAGCAGCCTGAAGCGTGCGCTGAGCTTGCCGTAGTAGTACTTTTGACCTCTGTCTACAAATGGTAGCTGGGTGATTTTGATCCCTTGGTCTGTCGCAGATCTTCCACTGGTGGAATGCATTTTTACTTTCTATCACAGCTCTTGCAATTTCGTCATTCCATTCTCAAAATTGCGAAAACTACATGTTTTCTCTGCTATGCCTTGCACCTCAAATGCACACAATTGATTGAGGCAATTGTGTCTGTATACATACCTCAATGAACACTAATCGAAGTAAATCAGACACAATCTAAATTTACCTATTCTTCTACAAGTTATATATGTTACTAACAGAACTTTCTTATTAATGTGAGAATGAAAAGCTCCGCATTCAATTTGACGTTAATTAATTTAATCCTACTCAGTCAGAGCAAATTTCGGGTATTCGTGTGTTTAAGACTGTGCGTTATATAGACATGTCGAAGAACCGTTCGTACCATATGGAATAGGGGTGAGCCCATCGAGGCTGGATTTCCACATACAGATACAGATAGCCAGTGAGATTTGCTTTGTTTATTTTTGGTTGAAATTGGTGCAGCGGCCTGCGTCGCCTTAATCAAGGTATCATGAAGCTTAGCATATGTCAAGCATAGATCGTACATGTATGCTATTCATCTCTGGCTTGTACTCCTGAAGAGACGTTTGCACATAATCGCTGTGGATGTAAATGGAAGGATGGATGTCTGTGTATTTCTATCGTAACCAAAGTCATCTATTATTTATATATTTATATTTGTAATGTGCAATAGTTGGATCCTTCGAAAGATGTAATTTAATGTTTGTATTGTTCGTCTGTCAGCTTCCAGTCAGAGTAATTTCAAAATATTCAACAATCTTCATAAATTGTTGCCTCTGGACTTGAGCGAGATATAGCATACTCATCAGGGAAAGGGTTAATCACCCATAGGTAGACCACTTTAGAAGAACACATGAGGAGGGAGTATGGCTGTGGAAGTCTGATGGATTTACCAATCTCATTAATTTTAGGAAGATCACTACCACCATGGCTCATCATACATTATGGCTCATCATACACTATATTAGTATCATACATTATGGCTCATTATACACTATATTAGTATCAATAATAATAATAATAATAATAATAATAATAATAATAATAATAATAATAATAATAATAATAATAATAATACATCACATACTGGATTACTGTCTTCAACTTCAACTATGATGTAGTCTCCCTGGTTATCAGGGTAATACTAAACTGGTTAGCCGCACTGACACCAAAATTGGTAGTTTTTGCATTTGCTATGTACAGTTCTGTTAGTAGACTTAGCATAAAAGTTCATTCGTACATCTCTATTCACACTACTCTGCAATGGCAATTTTGGTCTTTTGTGGAGGTAGTTAAGTTCGCGGGCTCTGTATAGTGATGGGCTGTGTAACAGAGCCAGCGAGACATTACTTCTATCGTTTCCGAAATTGATGTACTGATGTTGTAGGTACTTCCTTCAGGGGTTGTTAGTGGATTTAGGTTCTGAGAATCGAGGGTCAGTGTTAGAAGCTGCTGTTCACTAAGGGTTGATTGGAGAAGGCTTTCCATATATCTCTTATAGCAGACTGCGCTTGGGTAGACATTTTTGCACCAAAAGAGAAAATGAGCTAAGTCCTCTGGTTCAACTTGACATAAAGGACAGCTATCTGATTCACGCCCGCCAGTGAATCTGTTTCTTGTGCTCTGTAGAGTGTAGCATCCAGTGAGAATCTTTGCTTTAATCGTAGCTCTTTGTACATCTCTTTGTACATGTCTTTTAAGCTTGATGAACGCCCCCCCCCCCACCTCCACAACCTTTTTTCCATTACCTCTAGCAACTTAAAACTGCAGATCTTCTAGCACTAAATGTTAAAAATATAAAAATAATACATATGTACTGTGGGTGCAAGTGGAAAAAATCCACATCTTATATTATTATAATTAACTACTAGTAACTTAATTGTGTTTTTGTGTGCGTTACGTGAAGTGTTGCAATGTTGTTATTTGTAATATGTACAGTAATTTAATGTTGTAATGTCTCTTTGTCTAACATATATTAGGGGTCCATCGCCACATAGGCTTTGCCTTTGATGGACTACCTGTCCTTTGTAATATAAAGGGTGTGTGGGTGGGTGGGGTTGGAGTGGGGCGTGTGGGTTGGGAGGGTGCTGGGGGTGTGGGGATGGGTGGTCTCCTCTTGACCCGCGAATTGACATATTTCCCCTTTGAAATTTAAACTGTTTATGTGGATCAAGGGCCAAAGGGTTAACAAGGAAGTAGTAAATGTAATGTCTGAATTTATAATTGTTTGTGTAAGTACTGGTTTGTCTAATTTATATATACCTGTATATATGTGTGTAAGGTGTCCGCCATAACAATAGGCACTGCCTTAGGCGGACAACCTGGTATGATTTGTGAATTCGTTTATCTTGGAATTATTGAATAAATAATCTTGAGTCTTGAATCTTGAATCTATAAATGCGAAATACTACTATAAAATAAAAACTATTTGAATTGAATTGAATTGAATCTCGGGTCAGCTTTAACTTTGACATTCGCGAGGAAGGAAAATAAACAGAAATTTGACGCAAAGAAAATTTATCACGGGCGACAACGGTATATGAACTAGTAACTTTAATGCACGGTTGCAATTTGCGGTGGCGCTCTAGGTAAGTTTTATACAGATATACGATTCCATTTTCATTGCCCTTTCCGTGAAATGTTTAGTGGTTATTGATTTTACGAAATCTGGTAACAAATCAAGTTCAAGATAAAAAACAAAGTGGCGCATTTGCTCGGTTAACAAAACCGACTATATCTTGATTCTAACCCCTCCTATGGGTTTACTATGTGCTATCGGTTTGCAACGAAATCTGGTTAAAACACTAAAAATATAATTATTTAGTCTAGTCACTGTCCTCTAATTTTCAAATCTTTTTTGTCGGTCTCGAATTTCGTCGATTTGCGATTATGACGTCTTTATTATGATGTCACAGCGTGTGCCTTATCTAAGAAGATGTCGCTTGAAGAATTTATCACGAAAATGTGCACGACACAGGTAAATAATAATATGTTTTGCGATCCCAGTCATACCTCAGAATCGCAGGACTTTTGTTATGTCCAAGCTACACCATGGAGAAGATATACCCAGCTACAAACCAGCTCAACCATCACACAATACCAACACAACTCAAGGTGGCAAGCAAATGCAAGGGAAATCTTAAAGCTTTTTGGAACAATGTCAAGAGTAAAACGGTGCTACGAGAATCAATTAGCAAGCTACGCAACCCATCTAATGGAACTATGACTACAGATGAAAAAGAAAAATCTAATATTCTTAAAAAAAATTTCTCAAGTCTGCCATGAAGCTCATTCTTGTTTGCATAGCGACAAGAGAATACATGCTTTTTGCAGTTGGAAAGTCTTGAGATTGTTTAAGCCTAAGTCTTTTTAATTGTGATAGCTTGTGCGTTCTCAAAAGGATATTTGGATTAATATGGATGCCACCGATGATAACCAGGTCGTATATTTCCATGTTATCCCATAGTTAAAAGACTTAGGTCTCTAAAATTTCGTCTGTGTTGCATGTTCCAATTTCTAACCCCAAAGAATCTGGGACGTGTGTTTACAACGAAATATGCCAGATGATCGCCTTCCTTTAAACCCCAACAGGCAATCGGCAGATATGAAATTAGGTGTTGGCTTATCGGTGTTTTAACACGATTATCGGCTGACGTCGTTCTCCGTAAGATCTGAGCGGGTGACGTCACACTCATGTTTTTCGGATGTTTATGTGAAGAAAATGTTTCATTAATTCATGCATCTTATTCTGGGTGCTGCGTACTTTAATTGGTACCAGGAAAACTTTCAAGTTTTGCGTGTTATCACAATCTGTTTGCAATGATCAGTGGTCTCAAAATTCTTGATTTAGGTGTGTGGTCTGCGGTTTTACCATGTGCTACAGCAGTTTGTTTACATTTTGTTGTTTCTTCACATATCGTTTTGGCCTTCGTTAGGAGTATAATTTATATTTATTAGTAAATATACCCCGAATGCTATGCGATATGATTCCTGGTTCCGTTATACATGGATCCTTGAGGATCAGTGTATGGGTGTATTATTGCCCGCTTCGTTCTTGTCGTCATAATCAATGCGATCTTTGCTGTAACGTTGCGGGGTGGGGTGCGGGAGGGTTACAGTTAATTTATGGTCAAAATATTTGAAAATTAATTGTCTGCCTTCCATTTCTGTTTCATTCCGCTGGCTTATTGTAGGTTTGGCTTTTTATAGGCCAAGCCAGCCCTGCCATCATGTGACGAGTGCCACATATCGTACGGGTTCTATGCAAGGACCATGTCTGTTTCCACTGTACTAAGTGTAGTCTTGACAGTAGGTGTAACGTTTGCGCTGTGTGGTCGGTCGATATGATGCTTAAGTTCCTTGCCAGAAGGACTTGGCAGGGTCTGACGCGGGGTCAGGCGGTCCGAAAGTAAATCGTGGAGCGTCCGTTTCGTGGTTTGGTCTGGCTAGGCAAGGTTTCTTGCATAGCGTTCTGCCCACGTTGGTGTCGTCCCTGCTGCCAAAAGTTGTAGGGCAGTCTCTCCCCATGTTTGATTCAGACCCTGTCCTTGGACATGGTTCTGGACTGGCCACCGAGGGAGCCATCTCATACGGCCCCCTAGCAGTCCCGTCGGGCTCCTGCCTGATGGGTTCTGTCTCTTTGCAGCCACCTCCGGGTGGTCCAGTAGCGGTGGCCGGTCCGTCAGGCATGGCAGCCGTCCGCCTCCTGGACGGATCCGTCCTCCATCTGTCTGGCCTGGCGCAAGCCAGGGCAGCTGCTCCACCCGTGGTTGAGGCCACTCCGGTACCGGGCACCGGTCCCGTGATGGTTGGTTTGCCGCCAACCAACATGGTGACGGGTGTAGCCGGCCAGGCATGGTACTCACCTATCTCGCCTGGTCCGGCGGTCAGACATGGGGTGCCGTGGGCGCCCGTGTTTGGCCACGGTTCCTCAACCGCTACGGGTCCGCACAGTTTTCCGTGCGGGCCTACTCCGTGGACTGGTGTGTTCCATGGGGTGGCGGCGGAACCGTACGGTACCGGAGTTCCTGGCATATCAGCAATGGCTCCTAGCCGGGAGGCCGTTGCTGGTAGGGCCGTGAACATATCAATGGGTGACGTGTTCACAGGAGTGTCCTCCTCGGAGAAGCTCTGGCTTGGCTAGCTAGTGTGGACCCGTCTGTGGTTTCGACCACGGCCGAGGAGGATGTACCACGTCCATCGGTTGCATCGATTAGGACGGGGATCTTGCCCGCAGCCCTGATCCAGTCTGTTGGACTGGATCCAAGGTTGTTATTACACCACAAAAACATCCATTACCGTTCAATCACTACTAGCTAAATCAAATATCTGCATTTAGCTATCAGAATAAAGTTTTTATTCTTGCCTATACACTCCCTAATGCCTATACCATCACCATGTAGACCCTCCACCAGGCTTCTGGTAGAGGGACCCCCTGCATTAGCCCTACAATAGACTGGCACCAGTCTGTACTCACTCCTTGGTGACGCTTGTCACTAAGCACGCTCGCGCATGCGCAGTAGGTCCCAATTGTGAAAACTGAATCACTTTTCAAATATTCTGCTAGCTATACAGTACTGTCAGCTATCAAATCGATATAAAAGTTTTAGCTTGCTAACTAGAAACTTTCCAGTTATCACGAGGTTGACTCAGGAATGCCTACCATGAAGTCTATTCTTCCTAAGTTATGTTTAACTTCTATATCATGGTGTTTTAGAGGTGTTTGTAACTCTAACGTTTGGAGTTACCAGTTTTCGTGTCACTACTCCCGTTTTCGAGGTTAGAGTAACCATGCCTATTATATACCATCAAGAGTGCCATGTGATAATAATAATAGCCAGTACCACTCCTAGTAACGTAGGTCCTACTGCTCTCAAACATTAATCAGAATCATTACTGATTCTTTCCTCAGACACTATTAAAAGCGCCCAAGGCGTAGCCTCTGTGATTTCTCAGGGTTTTCTCAAAGCTAGTTGCTTTATTTCGCATCATTTCTTATTTTTTATATGAAGTGTCATTATCTTCTGAGAAAATAAAGTGTGCGTCGAATAAGTGTGATCGGGTTCACGCTAAGGATTATGCGGGACATGTTTGCCTGAGGTGTACCACCTGCACCCCTTTAAAAATGTGTGGAGTGTGCAAGGGTTGGCCATTGGTCGTATCTAAAGCGTTTTTCAAGGACTTTGTGGTTAAGCCTGCATTGCCCTCAGGTCGCTCTCCCTCCGTTGTTGAAGGTCCTAAAGCAGTATCATCTGCTTCCACCTCTGTTAATACGTCGGTTTCAACAAAGGAGGGGGCCAGCTCCTCTATCACAGATCCGGTTATGGCATTATTCACCAGATTTGAATCCTTTGCAAACGTATTGACTAAATCTTTAGACGAGCGTATTACATCTGCTATTAAGGCCGCTAAAGAGGAGTCGTCAGACTCCGAATTTAGCCCCCAGTCTCGATCTCGTAAGTGGGGAAAGCCGGTTTCCTTAACATCGAAGCAGCAAATCAAGTCTCCCAAAAGTAAGTCCGGCGAGACAAGAAAGAAACCTGGTAAGGCATCCTCTGGTAGGAGCCAGGTCAAAGACCATGTTAGACGTGAGGGCCAGCTTAATTCTCAAGCGGTGGCATCGGGGGCGGAAGCTTCCGATTTGTCACCTCAAGCTAATGTCCGTTTCACAGTGATACCGATTCCCAGGAAGGTGGTAAGATCGCCAATCGCCTCTAAAGAAGCACCCGTCTATGCTCCTGGCTTGCCCGGGCAAGCGGGTTTGCTGTCTGGAATGTCTTCTGGTTTTACCGGGCATCCGGAAATGAGCACTGTGATTGTTTCTGGCCTGGCTGAACATCCGGTGACTCATGAGAATATGGCTTATGCGTCAACATCCGTTTCCGGTTCATCAGTGTCCGGCTATAGAGTTTCCGGTTCCGGGAGGAAGAATGTAGTTCCGGGTCTGTTGGACCCGGCAGTGCATCATATGTCGTCTTCCGTTTCCGGTTCTTCGACTTCCGCTTCCGGTAGTAGTGCTGCTACTTCCGGTAGGAAGAATGTGCATCCGGGTCTGTTGGACCCGTCTATGCACCGTTCCGTTTCCGGATTGTCAGGCTCTTCTTCCGGTAGTAGTGTGGCTACTTCCGGTGGGAATTATGCCTATCCGAATCAGTTGGATCCGTTGTTGCATACATCCTCCTTTTCCGGCCCAGTTTTGGTTAATTCCGGTTCCGCGGGTAGTGTAGACACTTCCGGTTCAACTTATGCATGTCCGGGTCGTTTTGACCTGTCCTTGCAAGCGACTTCCGTTTCCGGTTCCGGGTTTTCTGTTTCCGCTTCTGGTGACAGTTTTTCTACTTCCGGCTTAGGAGATATGAAGCGTTCTATTTCCGGTCTCAGTGGTTCAGTCCTGGCTGGAACTTCTGTTTGCGCATCAAGTTATGAGCTTCCGAATAACTCAGATTCCCAGTCCAGTAATAGGTCTGTTAATTCCGATTAGTTATTTTCGCGCCGGTCCTCCCGTTTTTGATAGACATTATCCTGATCGTTCTTCTAGTTTTCAGTCTGTTTCTGCATCAGATTTTGGTCGTCCTTCCTTTCGTGAGGTAGTATCTCTCTCTCGTTCTTCATCTCCTTCCTTTTTCTCTCAAGCAGGTTCTCAGAAGAGTAGTAGTCATCCGTTCTCTTCTTCTGTATCTGGCTTGTCTGCTAGGGATTTTTCGTGTTCTCATGTTTCTAATTCGTCTTCTCTTTTTCATCCGTCATCTATATCTCCGCCTCCAGGTTTTCTTCATATTCCGGCTTCCCTTCATCAGAATTATTCTGCGGCGTCTCACATACCTTCTTATGATCCGTCTGTCCCTACTTTGCCTTCTTATTCTTCATCTTCTCCGGAGTTTGATCATTTGGATCCTATTGTTTCGGTCGCTCTGTCTCCAGAATTAGAGTTCCAGATAGTTGATATTTCTTAATAAGCATGGTTTATAAAATCAAAATGAATCCTAAATTTGACAATAAATGGCGTCGCGAAAATATATAAATCACATGATATTGATTGCTCTCCTGTTTTTGGAGGCGATGGGTGGTGCGTTCACAAATGTGATAGTTAAATGAGACAGTATACACGCTTTAGCCAGCAAGGTGAACAATCCGAGATGTTTCTGAAGGCTAACTATTATTAATCAAATATATAAATCACGTAATTTTGCTCTCGCTCTCCTGGTTTTGGAGGCGAGAGGTTATGCGTTCACAAAGGTGATAGCTAAATGAGACGGTATATCCGCTTTAGCGAGATGTTTCTGAAGGGTAACTATTATTAGTAAACGGGTACTTGGTAAATGCGGATCAGATCTAAACATTAGATAGCTATGGATCTAAAGTGCATTCCTAATATCACATGTTGTTATTACACCACAAAAACATCCATTACCGTTCAGTCACTACTTGCTAAATCAATTATCTGCATTTAGCTACCAGAATAAGATTTTTATGCTTGCATACACTCCTCCCCATGCCTATTCCTATAAATATGGCCCCTCAACCAAGCTACTGGATAGGTCGATCTCCAGTATATTAACTGATATAGACTGGCACCAGTCTGTACTCACTCCATAGTGACGCCTGTCACTAAGCGCGCTTGCGCATGCGCACTGGAGCCCAAATAGGAAACAGATTCACTTTTCAATTATTCTGTAAGCAGAACAACTGCACAAATATTATCAGAAAGTTTTTATAGCTTTGCGCTGTGTCAGCTTACTATTGAAGGACTTCCTCATGCTAAGATATGCCTACTATGAAGTCTATCCTCCCAAAATTATGTTTTTGGAAGTATTTCGTGGTTATTAGCTCACCTAGCCAGAATGGCCAAGTGAGCTTATGCCATGGTGACCATCCATCGTCCGTCTGTCCATTAACATTTTCCTTTAAACGACTTCTTCTCAAGAACCACTAGGCCGATATAAGTTATCTTTGGCAGGAAGTATCCTTAGGGCATAGGGATCCCAAGTTTGTTCAAACGAAGCCGATCGGCCAATTTGGATTTCAGCCGATTTTAGGAAATGTCTAAAAATCTTCTCCGAAACCGCTTGGTGGATTGAAGCAAATCCCATGAAATATGATCTAGGGCAAGAGCTGAACCAAGTTTGATCAAGGGAACTTGATTGGCCAAATGGTTCAGCGGCCATTTTGGTTGACATAGTTTTAGCGAAAATGACTTGTTCTCCAGAACCGCTGAAGGGATCAGGCCGAAATTTGGCAGATATGATTAGGGACTAAAGGCCATTAAAGTTTATTCAAGGGAAGTTAATCCGTCCAAAAACATGGTGCAGTCGGCCAATCAAAATACAGCATGTTTGGCGGCCATATTGGATTTTTTTATTTGATGGGTTTTGAGACTGAAATTGGTTTTATATAGGTTTTTGGGGTATTCTGATAAAAAATTTGCAATTTTCAAAGATGTTGGATAAATGGTTTGGTGGCCATCTGGGATCATTTTCCCGCCAAAAGCTCCCATACTAAAGCAATGGGAAATTTAAAATGTCTACTTTTCGAGAACTTATGGGACGATTTCAATTATATTTAGCAGGAAGTATCCTTAGGTTGTAGAGATTCAAATTTGTTCAAACGAAGCCGATCAGCCAATTTGGCCAGTGGACATCTTGATTTTTGGCCGATTTTCTGAAACGTCTAAAAAATCTCCGAAACCGCTTGGTGGATTGAAACAAACCCCATGAAATATGATCTAGGGCAAGAGCTGAACCAAGTTTGTTCAAGGGAACTTGATTGGTCAAATGGTTCGGCGGCCATTTTGGTTGACCTAGTTTTAGCCAAAACAGCTTCTCCAGAACTGCTGAAGGGATCGAAATTTGGCAGATCTAATTAGGGATTACGGGCCATTAAAGTTTATTCAAGGGAAGTTGATCCATTAAAAAAACCATGGCCGCAGTGGGCCAATCAAAATACAGCATGTTTGGCGGCCATATTTGATTTTTTTATTTGATGGATTTTGAAGCAAAAATTTGTTTAGTACAGGGTTATGAGTATGCTGATTTCAACCATGCCATTTCTGAATCTATCAGATAAACGGCTTGGCGGCATGTAGTAAAATTGGCATTTAGTACAGGTGGTCTTTATAGCATGTTTAACTGTATTCTAAAACCTTTATAATCATTTGACAGAGTGACCAAACTCACTTAGCAGCAGTTGTTCACTAGTTCAAAATAATAATTTGACTGAAAGTCATTGCTGCCTTAGAATGCAACAACTTTCTGTCAAATAAATATCAAAATATTCAAAGTCATATATGTCAGCATACACAATACATATCTTAGATATTTAGCCAGCATAGGAAAACATTTAATCTTGTAATTTAAAACCACAACTCTAATTCTCAGGATTGAAATGAAATTAATACCCTGTGAGGTAGTGAGCTGATGAAGTGTACCATATTCACATACTGATTCTAAAAGATTTATTTAATTAATTCATCATTAACCCTTTAACACTCATATCAGCCAAAAACGGCTTTTGCAGTGGTCGTGAGAAATGTCCATTTGCCGACTAAAAGAAGACTATTCAACCCTTGTCACACCAATGTCTAAAGATTAATTGTTACAAAGCCAGTATTAGAAAGGCTGGTGTACAGTTTGTAAACACCATTGCTGAAGACAATTGCTGTCATAGACAGTGCTGTTGCTGTTATACAATTGACAGCAACAGCTTACACAACAGCTGTTAAGCAACAGCGTAGCGCATTATTTCCAGTTAAATGCGTTAATAAGATTCGCTTCTAATCAATTTATTATTATTAGCTCACCTGGCTATCGATATCAGAGGACACAATATCTTACCTATTTTGGTAGGTTAGGAAAACAGTTAACCCTTTAGCCATCATATCAGCCAAAAACGGCTTCGGCAGTGGTCTTGAGAAATGTCCATGACCAAATGAAGACTATTTTTGAAAATTTTACAATTGGAATGACGGACTCTTTTTAACGAGCCAGTCATTCCAGTGGTAAATTTTCAAAAATAGTCTTGGTCTGCAAATAGAAAATAGAACGGACGGAGGCGATTACAGTATCCTCGGTCATGATGACGCATGATTGAGTGTGTGTGTTCGTATGTGTGCGCGCATCGGCGTGTGCGTGTCCATACGTGCGTACACTGATAGACTATTTTTGAAAATTTAACCCCGGAATGACTGGCTCGATTAATGGGTGATTTTTTAAAATAGTCTCGGTTTGCAACTGACATTTTCTATGACACAAATAAAATTTTCTTTAAGTATAATTATAGACCACGCAATTCTACTCACGCTTCTACTAAAGCTGAGTAACTTCCTTTGATGTTTGAGCTATTATCCCACTAATTAATCACTTTGATCATTGAGTAAATATTATACGTTATTACAAAACAGTGGATGAATCAAAGAGTTTATCCAATTGCCCCCACGAGCTGTTTGCACGAGCAAATGTGCTAAAAAAGTTGAGTCATCGCCATCATCACCAGCAACAATAATAAAACAATGTTCAACAACATATGTATGAAAGAACAATGTGGGATAAGGAATGAATGAACAATTTGTAAAAATATATTAGATATTTGATTAAAGTATAATGATTTATTAAATTGTTTGTATTATGCTCAATAGAGGAATCCAGTTTACCAATCAAGTATATAACGTCATAGGCAGCAACAGCACCCTGTCAAATTAGTTTCAAAATATTCAACAGCTTACCTGTATAGTTTTGTGGAAATGGAGATCCGGTGGCCCTTAACTAGAGACGGGCAGGACATGACTAAAACTGGATTCCTGGAATGATTATCAAATGAGAAACCACACGATGCGAGTACATGACGTAGAAATCACATTCTCTCAATGCATAAAACATGCGAGAAAGGCGTAAGAATTTGAAAGCTTTGACAAAAGGATCATATATTGTACTGCATAATGTAGCAACAACATTCAGTCATTAATCTGTGTAAATTATTTGTCTATTATTTAGCCGTTATACCACTGGCCTTATCACCGCTTTTGAATCTATGGATTTAACATTAACTAGATTGATCGGTTGATGACGCGTCATCGCAAATCCCCACGTTCACCACTTTGAACGTTTGACACACCCGACAACCCACCGGGGGGAGGAGGAGTCACATGTAAATGTCATTTTGCGCTTCGCGATCATATGGGTAACTCACCTACCCAATTCCATCCAACAGTGTCAGAGGAGTTGCATTACAATCAATTTCATGACCTTTTGACCCCATCACCCACCCCTGTGGGCGGGCCAAATGTAAATGTGCTCATCCACTCCACATTGATATGGGTAACTCACATACTAAATTTAGTTGAATTCGGTCAGAGGAGTGGCGTTACAATCAATTTTCTTTACCCTTTGACCCTAACCAACCCCTCACCCACCTCTGGTGGCAGGGTCAAATCTAAATGTGGTCCTGTACTCCACATTGATATGGATAATACATAGACCAAATTTGGTTGAATTCTGCCTAACGGTTTCGGAGGAGATGCGTTACAATCAATTTTTGCAGGTTAAAATTTGGCCTTTTGACCCCTCCCCCCACCCCCGGGGGTGGAGCCAAATCTAAATGGCCTATTGCACTCCGCAATCATATGGGTAACTCAGATATCAAATTTAGTTGAGTTCTTTCTAACTCCCTGTGGGCGGAGCCAAATCTAAATATTGACTTGCAAAGCGGAATCATAGGGGTAACCCACATACCAAATTTGATTTAATTCCACCCAGTGGTTTGGGAGGAAATAGCGTGACAGACGGACGGAGGCGATTACAGTATCCTCGACATTTTTTTTAAACGGGATAATTATCTAACTGAAAGTTGCGTGACTCAGTGAAAGTCGTTGCTGTGACAAACTTACTATACAGAGTCGTGTTTATATATCCTTACCAGAAACACTGTGGCAGGGTCACAACAGCACTACACTTCCTAAAAAAACCGAATGGTTTATTAACCCTTTTCTCATGGAATCGGCAAACAACGGGCCTTGATAACATAATGGGCTTGATCAATGTCCATTTGCAGCCCAAGGGGAGATTTTTTGAAAAAATTACTAGACTGACTGGTTTGGTAAGCCAGCCAGTAATTCCGGTGGTAAATTTTCAAAAATAGACTTCTGTCTCCAAATGGACATTCAGTAACCAAATGTTTTTATTTTCTTGAATAAATTTAGTCATTAAAAGGTTAATATTATTTATGATATAACAACCACTTACCTTATGACCAAACTTCAATCATCTCTTGTCACGACTTTTAAGGCAACACTGTGCATGATATGCACAGCGGCAATTTTCAGTCAGATAATTTTAAAATCCATTGATTGAAAAAACATGAAACAGAGACAAATGAAGCAGAGACAGGTTCTGCCACTCACTCAAACAATCATTTAATGCTATTTAAAATATTTTAAAACTCGCATATGGCTTTCCTCCACTAATCCCCTAACCCCACCTCCTGTCCCATATCTATAGGTGCGAAACGATGACCCAGGGCGAACGGGAATATGGGTGAAACATCCCAGGGTGAAACGACTCTGGGTGCGAACGGGATTCGGGGCGAAAGGATTCTTATATTTGTGGGTTGTTTTCGATTGTCACTTTCCAGATTTGCTTTCTCGTTCAGGATTCTTTGATAATTTTGGTGTGTGGGGCGAGTTGTATATAGGACGAATTGACTGGATATTGTAACATTGACATTTGTAACTAGGGACTCGATTGCACCAAATAGAACCGGATAACTGCTCTAATAAACTTGAACATTTTGAAATTTGTAAACATTGCGCAACAAAATGGACGGTTACTATTGAATTGATGCGAAGGTAGTCTTACTAACATTTATATCAACCAAAAGTGGCAAATTGTCAGTTTATTGAACAAATTTTCAACTTATTTATGCAAATTGATGTGCATTTCATATGAAATTAAGGTAATATTGAATACTTTATAAATGTCACATTTTGCTATGTATATTAGTTTGACCGGGAATGTCGTTGTATACACCTAAATGTTTTTGTATATATTATGAAATTGTTGGTGTGGTTTTGTCCAAATGCTATACAGTATCCTTTTTAAGTGCAACATATTATTTAGTAAATAAACTCCTGTGGTTTTATGTCAGTGCAGAGGAATCGTAGTAGCATCAAAACATCAATCGCCAATGATGCAAGCCTTCTATATTATATATAAATAGGAGAGGGTACGATGTGATGCTAAGATCAAGATGTTCCATGCGGGGTGTAAAAGAACCCACTCTGAGTGTCAGGTGCTGTATCAGGAGCTCATTTGTGAATACACTGATAGGGTTTGGTGATATTTTTTACGCCATGACAATATCGGTATCTCATTAAAATATAGCGATATTACGATATATATCGTCAGTTGGGAGGGATGAGAGTTAGGGTGTAAACATAGAATTACAGGCATTTGTAATTTGTGTCACCTACAAGTTTTTCATTGAAATCGTTGAATTCAAACCATGAGATGGCATCGCTAATTCTGCACATTGAATGAATATAAATTAATGAAATTCCAAAGGTTGCTATACAGTTTAAAGCAAGAAATGTAATTAACTGGTATTCATCACGGATAAGAGAAATAAGGCATTTTCCTCTGTTCAATGCATTGTTCTTTGTGTTATTTTAACCCACAATGAACTACCAAAATAGTCGCCATTATAGAGACATAGCATGGAAATGCGCATTAACATCTGTGCTCAGAACAAAGGAATTCCGCTGAGCAAAATCTGATTGGCTACTGAACAGACCTGCCTACCATTATGGATTGTCCTTAGTTTTTACGGAAATAGCATCCAAAATGCGGTAATACGGTCAGCTCTTCAAAACTACAGATAGGAAAAATAGGTGAATTACGGTAATACGGACAGGCGTTAAGAATTACAGAAACTTGTTAAAACAAGCTTCTATGGTCACTGCTGTGTAATAGACAACACTGATGAGGCAAAACAAGCCTCGTCTCGAACTTGTTGCCCACATCGATAGCTAAACAATGGGCACTCTTCATCACGTTGATTAATAATACCTGTCACTTGTCATAAAATGTCAACAAACATGAAATCTTGTCACACTAACCTTGTGGAAAAATGCCTGGACCAACTAGTTAGAGACGGAGAAATAGACCACACAACGGCCAACAATCTCATTCCAAAACCGGCAGGTTTTATCTCCTCCCAAAAGTCCACAAACCGAAAAAGGAGGGGCTAATCCCTGGCAGGCCCATTATCAGCGGTGTAGGCTGCCCCACGGAGTTGATTAGCAGTTTTGTCGACGAACACATCAAAATGCACGTCACAAAAATCAAATCATATGCGAAAGACACCACAGACTTTATCAACAAACTGGAAAATTTCGGACAGACATCACCAAGTACTCTGCTCGTCATCATGGATGTCAAATCCCTCTACACCAACATCCCTAACAATGAGGGACTCAGAGTGGTGGCCAAGTTCTGTCAAAAACATGGGCTCCCAGGAGACCTCACCATAAGAGGCCTCCTCAATCTTCTGAAACTCGTTTTAGAATACAATAACTTTGAGTTCAACAGTGACCACTACCTACAAGTGGGGGGAACCGCCATGGGCAGCAAAGCAGCATGCACCTTTGCATGCATATTCATGGCAGATTTAGAAATAAAACTTTTGGCGAAAGCGCCATTCCAATCGTCTCTACATCAGATACATAGATGACATCTTCATGGTCTGGGAGCATGACGGACAAGCCCTAGACTCATTTGTCACACATGAATTCCTCTCACCATAGTAGCAAATTTACTATGGAGTCCTCGCGGGAGCAAGTCTCGTTTTTGGACACCATGGTCACCTTTGACCTATACACTAAGCCTACAGACACCCACGGCTACCTTCACTACGAATTGGAACATCCATCCATCTACAAAGACTCGTCCCCATATAGACAGTTTTTGAGACTTCGACGTATCTGCACCCACCTAGAAGATTTTGACAGAAACAGCCTAGCTTTACTAGGTCATTTCGCGAACAGAGGATACCCATTGAACATCCTCGACAATGCCAGGAACAGAGCCTGTGCGCAAGACAGAAACAACCTTCTGTACCCACCCGAGAAAACCAAAAAAGACATTACTTTAGCTAAACCGGTCTTCGTCTGCGACTTCAACCGTACAGGCATCTTCCTAAAAAAATGCAATCAAAAAATACTGGCCAATCCTGGAAGCTAGCCACAAATGCAGACTAGCCTTCCCCAGAACCGCCACTTTTTGGTGTTAGAAGAAATAAAACCATCAAGGACTCAATAGTCAGGGCCAAATTGCCGGCGGTAGGCAGAAACCCTCTAATTCCATGCACAACAAAAAAATTGCAACATCTGCAACAATATGCAGAAGGATAGATTCTTCTCCAGCTCCCACACTGGGCTTTGTTACAGGTCCAAAATTATCGGCAATTGTCAGACCAGAAACATAGTTTATCTTCTGACATGCTCCGTCTGCAAGAAAAAATATGAAGGCGAGACATTACGCACCTTCAAAATTTGCTTCCAAGAGCACTTACGCTCTATCACCAACCTCTACCGTTATGAGAGGTACGACACCCCAGTCTCACGGCATTTCAACAGACCTGGGCATTCTAGAGTAGACATGCAATTCAGAATAATCCAGGAACTCTCCTCTGACCCAGAGGACGAAGCTTCCACCAAATGGTGAAGACAAAAGGAATGCCACTGGATCCACCAACTCCACACTATGGAGCCAACGGGCATCAACCTAGCTGGATAAGGGTCACCGTTTTCCCAGGGTCAACATGCAAACAATAAGCGGACAGACCCAGTACGTTGTTATCACTTCTTCTACAAGGGTGACCCTCTGGCTCATTCTTTCAGCCAGATGAAGTTTACCCATACATCTCCCTTTGATGTCACCACTGTCGCCATATTACGTTACCACTATGATGTCATAAACACAGTCATTACCTCCAGGAATTCTTATTCACCATTCTACCATAATCAAGTTCTTTAATAATGGCGCGCTTCCACTGTCTAAAATGTTCACGTTCCTTCGCACATAAGAGCAGCCTCAAGCGGCACGAAAAAAGCGAACATGAAGAGCTACCTACCTGGACATGCGATTGGTGCCTGGCACCAATAAACCGGGCCGAATACATGAGAAGCCACCTCGTTAGACATTGCCTGGACAATACCAGAATTCTCCAGCTGATGGTCAAACCTCGCCTGATCGAGGGCGTAAGGATCGTAGATACTGGGCAACTACTATCTAAACCCAGGGTCTGCGATAATTATGACTACCGCCCACCGCGGTAAGGTCAGTAAGCGCAAAACCAACACTTGGAAACTACCCGCAGCCTTCAACGATCTTATTAAACCTAGAATTACGGGGTACAAAATCCCAAAACTCAGTTCAGCAACATCTAACAGATATTATTGCTTGGACGCCTGCACCCCTCCCACTTAAATAAACCCCATTCATTGGAAAACCACCACTCTGCCAATGAATGAGACGAGTATTCTAAAAATTCTGTTTTAAAATGGCACAACTGCCATACATTTAAAAACAACCATCAACGGGCAAAAAATTGCCACCACAACTGGCAAAGTAACCACAACCGGCAAAAGTTACACCAAACTGCCATGACAGCCACAACCAGCAAAAAACCCACAACCGGTAACAATTCCCTCAACCGGCAAAAATCACCTGAGCCGCCATTTTGGCTCAAACGGTAAACTTAATAAACCGGCAATATTAGACCACAACCGGCAAAAAAGTATCCTCATGGGCCGGCAAACTAATTTCTCTATACCCTTTTATAGACATTTGAGATCCAATCCCCAGGCTCAGCCCATGAGGGTATAAAAGGAGCTGAAAAAGCGACTTCTGACCATTCAGACTTATGGATTCACACCGCATCCAAGCATCGGGTTTTATCACCAGTCTATTGGTTTAAATTTCCCTGACTACGTCGTTATCACATCTGAAATCTTGTCAGGCTCGTAAAGTCCTGTAACTGCAGCGAGACTCTACATTAGTTAGCAAGTTTAGATTGGGTCCCAGTTACCGCTAGACTGACATCACTAAACTGCATAGATAACCATAGCCTACATCCAAGTTGTTACTACATTACAACCTACCTCCTTGCATGACTATTGCTCTTTCCTTCTTTGAAGGGAAGCGTAGTAGAATGAATTTTCTACAGCCAATGTTTGCTAGGTATTGTGGTTACAGAGTGACTGAAGGCCCCTTCAGGTATCTCCATACTCTCTAATGATGAGATCCATAGTAATTCGCTTGAATGCTATATCTCAGAATGATGCAAGAAGAGGGTTAATTCAATACCCAGTGCCACTGAGTAGGTCATTAAGCACAATGGCAACCTCATTGGCTGATAGATATCATATGACCTTGTTGATACCAGCCAAGACTTCATTCCTTTTCCTACTTTGAAGCGGAAAGGTGTTTAAAAAATTTCAAAGCCATTAAAAGTTATATTTAACTTTTGGATTTGCTGTGGATAAGAAAGAAAAGCCAAGAGAACATTTAAGAATGTCGGACAAGCACAGAAGACCACCCAAGATAAGTGGTTCTAGGTCTTGGTGACTTAGTAATGATTTGTAAGATTATTTCTAATTTCGTGGTAGGTGCGTTACCAGTTTTGGTTCTTGCGCCCAAAGTGTATATAGACTATGTTATGTCTACTCCTTTGCTTCTATGACCAGTAGCATGTATAAGCTACTGAATTGACATGCTTGTTGTACTTGAGCATGCATCTGTGTATCTCAATAACATACTCTCTCAAAGAAAAATCTAATAAGATTTATTAGCGATCAGTAGGGTCTATATCAATTAAATCTTGAGATTAGCACTGGCTAACCCTGAGTCATAATCGGAACTTTACTCTCTCAATTCTTTCTGTTATTAAACGGTTCGGATTTGAGTAAGTCTCCGAAGAAGACCAGGAGAAGGTCAAAGAAAAGAACCAGAATCATTCTATAAGATGTCCATCTGGCAGTTGCCAAAGATTCATAAAATCTGAACACGCTGGTCATGTGTGTTTGAAATGTACATCGTGTACCTTAGAATCGGCTTGCTTGATATGCGGGTCATGGTCTCAATCTGCCAGAATGTCTTTCTTTAAACCTAATTATCCAGAAATCTCAAAATTTCCTGAGAATCCTTCACCTTCAAGAAAAATAAAGGCAAAACCCAAGGCCACGGCTGATTCAGCCATTTATGAAAAGATAGTTCAGTCTATGAAGTGTCTTCAGAAACAAGTAGATAATACTGACTCATCTATTGACAGTGGAATTAACAAAATTGTCTTGGAGCAGTCAGATACCAATGCTTCATCACTTGACGTGGTTGAATGTGTAGCATTGGAACTGGCTGGTCCCAGGAAACGCCTGTTTTCAAAATTAAATAAATTACGACTTACAGATTTACATTGTTTCACAGGTTCCATGAGAAATGGGAAGAATAAGAGTACCAAGACTCGGGTTTCGCCTCGTTCGTCGCCTGTTCATAAGCCAGTCATACCGTTCCAGGATACAGCAAATCATTCTTCGTCTATCAACATTCTGCAGCCTGCACCCATGTGGCCCGAGTTCGGTTTATCCTCTCGGGGCCCGAGCGGATCATAAGTCGGTCCTGTATCTCATCACCTATCACTACTACTGCCTCACTGGCTGGTTTGACGGATTTCGTGACCAGAGTGATTCAGATGATCTCACATCCATTGACTTCTACCAAGCCAGTTTCATCATCTTATGTTGTAATTGCCGGTCCACACCTCTTGTCAGGCTCCCAGTTTTCCGGCCCTGGCGCCAGAGTGGGGCCAGTCATTGTGGATTGTCAATTTCCTCGGTATGGCAGCCGGCCCCGGGGCTGGGTTTTTTTCCAGCCCCGGGGCCAAGGTTTTTCCTGGTCCTGGGTCTGGATATTGGCCGGGTTTGGTTCCCAATCTTATCTAAGGGGCTGGACACAGACTTTTGTCCGGGTCTGGTCGCTGAGGAGACTTCGGGTTTAGAGTTCTTGCTGGCTCTGGCCCCGGCCCTGGGTCTTTTCCCGGGTCCGGGTCCACACCTCTCTGGTCAGACCTATGGCTTTTTCGCTTTGGCTCCTTCTTAGGTCCGGGGTTGGGCTTTTTGGCGTGTCAATTTCAATCTGATTTTTCAACTAAGTTTTACCAGTATCCTTGTGATTTTCACTTTTTCCCCCAGTACCAGGGCTCAGTTGGACTCCAGAGCTGGGTGCCTTGCAAAATTCTCCATCATCTTCCATCTTATTCTATAGAGTTCTGAGGTCCCCGCCCCGGGCCCAGCTTTGGCCCGGGGCGGGAATCGGTCCCCGGAGGGTCAGAATTTAATTTCATTAAAAAAAATTTCTGTTAATTTTGGCATTTTTTCTCATGTTTCCCCGGTGCTGAATGGCTTAAGATTTGGGACCAGGTTTAGTGGAACCGCACCATAGTCCCTTTTGTGGGCCCGGGTTTGGCTCACTTCTTTGGATCGGGGGTCGGGGGTACTATCATCTTTTTTGGTTCGAATATTAGTTTTTCTTAGCTATGTTATTTCTTTTTTCAATGGGATATTTTTTCACATTATTACATATGTGCATATCATTATCTTATCTAGGAGTACTCTCTCATGCGATATCTTAGTGGTTCAGGCTTCTTTCTCCCCTTTTTCTGTGTGTTAGCTCTCCTTGCCTTCTCACAATTTAAGTTATAGTAATTTTTCCTCATTCTCAGTTTTCTTCCTGCATGCTTTCCTGTCTGTCAGATTACTGCGCAATTCTAATTAGCTATGTTTTGGTCATTTTTTCGTCCCAAGTTAGAGGCGCAATTGTATTCGGGCCGTTCATCTTTTCATATAGTACATCATCTCCCTTCTATGTTGGCAGGTTGACATACTTTCATAACTTTAAGAGAATTTACTTGTTATTCTCTCTTTATCATGAATATTTCGTTCTTTTAAGGCTATTTTCCCCTTCTTATCACGCTTTTGTTTTAAAATATTCATTTCCTAAAAGTCAGATTAGACTTGCACTCATGGTGTTTTGTGATTTTCTTTAATATAAGTTTCTTCCCAAATTTCGCTGTTCTTTAGTATCTGTCAGTTTTTATCGTCAGCACTCGTAATTACGGCAGTCTATTCGTCCTAGTCTCATTTCGTCGCGGTGACATTATCGCTTTTTTCTCTACTATATACCCATTTTTTCAAGGCTATTTTCTTATTTTTAGCTAAAACCTTATGTTTAGAGTCATGTTCTTTCCCACCATCGCGGGATTGGTGATTTTGGGCTCGAAATTTATCCTTTCCATTCCCTTCTTTTCTACTTCCGGTAGCTCTCAGATTGTCATCGTCGTTCCTGTCACTTTTTATATAGGTCGTTGACAATTCGCCCCGTATATAATATTTCATTCCATTTTTGTTTACACGGAGTGTATCTTTGGATGTGATATAGATCTTAAACATAAATCAGTATTATTTTAGCTAATTCTATCTGCCTATAGCTGGACTCTCACCCATCATAGGTTTACTATGGGATTTCTATTTGCCACTAAATATGGTTAAAACACTATAAATAAATTTATCTATAATGTTTCAATGTCTACAGCTTTTAATAAGTAAGGCAATACTTCTATGATGCGTTTTTCTCCATACAAAGAAAGTGGTAAAGATTAAATAGCAGAAATAAACGCAAGTTACCTCTCTCGTTAGGGGGTAAGAATAAGGTTATAGCTCTTATAACTAAGAAACATCGCCTTTCACTCGATTTCAGGAAACTTTACTTTCCAGTAGTATAAATTGATGCTTGGAAGTCTCTATCTGATCTCATTGTAACATCCTAAATTATTTAAACAGACTCATGAACAGTTTGGACTAATACTGAGATAACTCAAGAAATATCTATAACTATCAAACAATCCTAGCTATTATCAACCTAGCCCTAATTGGAATATTGAGGCTTTTTAGCCTTTATTCTTCATTTATATCTTTCTTTATTCAGATCTTAGGTATCATACAAGTATATCTTCTGTTGGTAGGCTTCTTATCTCCTTTGTTATTAGGTCTTCTTGATTTATTTTTTATCTAGTCCTTTCGGATCCCATGTTACACGGTTTATCAATTCTTATTCCTCTCGGACGATTTCACAGTAATCTAGTTCATCAATCATTGGGGAGGGATCAAGTCAGTGTCTCTTCTAAGAGTCCTTGATAATGCTTCACTGGTGCAGAGCCCGCAACATTTCATTTTGTAATCAGGATTGATTTATAAGCATCCTTAATGGTGGTCTTTCCATATTTTGTCTTATTTGTTGCAAAGATTGCTTTTTTATACAATGATATCATATTATGCAAAGGTTCCTCTGGTCTGTGCATCTTGTGAATTCGAGATTTTTCTAATATCCAGGTTTGTTCTGGAGGTGGATTGCTTACAATCCTTTCCGTAGTTATAGATTTCTCCTTACCAATGCTCTCAATTTTGCCTTCTATCCTTGGAGGAAGTTGGTTATCCCTCTTCTAGGTCCTTTGGGTTTCTTTGATTTTGATCAGTGTATTGTTAATACATTTTCTCATGGTCATTACCCTCTATGTCGGAGGATCCATCCTCTCTTTTTTCACTTATTCCTCATTGGATCACAGTTGCGTCATACCAGTGAATCGTCGGGCATAGGATTCAGATTCCTCAGAACGCTGACTATTCATCTTGGCTTCCAATTTGATAATGGTTCGGTCCAGTCTTTAATTCTTTCTTTTCAGGTAGGCTTATGGACCTTTCTCTAGTCCTGAAATACTCTTATTTGTAGTCCCTTTTCACCCTTCCTTTCAAAATTTCTCTTCATATCACATCCCTTGACCTAGTATGGCAGTTCCACTTCCTAATTGTCAGCCTCGTTTTTTCCCCCTTTCGTTTTCACCCGTATCTTTCTTCATGCCTGCTTGTGTTAACTTTTACCACTTTTTCAGTTCAGGTCTACTTAGACGATTAACTGTTCAAGGATTAATTCCCTATGTCTCTGTTCTTGGATGTCTCAGTAGCTATCCGAATATGTCTTCGTCTAGGCTGGATTGTCAACAGGGGAAATCTCGTCTATCTCCAAATCAGATACTCACTCACTTAGGGATCCTTTTCAATCTTGTCCAAAGGAAGCTTTTTTCATTCCCTCACCATTGTTAAGGCCCTGTATCTTCTATCCAGTGTTTTCAGTGTGGGCCAGTTCATTTCGGCCAGGTCTTTCTTCATATTATAGCGCTGATGGTGTCGTTGGAAAAGGTGCTTTTTTGGGCCTATTTCAGGAGAAGGCCTTTCAGCTTTTCCTCATGTTCCTTGGGATCTATTATCTGGACCCTCTAGTTCCTTGTTTCCTCATTATATTCCATCTTATGAGTCAGTCGACTCCAGCCCAATCTTGGGACATCATGTTCGCTTATGCTTTTCCCCCCATTGATTCTCATTCTCTGGTCCTGAGAAAGATCTGGCTACATCTTTGTGTGGTCATGTTATTAGCTCCGTTTTGACCGACAAAGTCTTGGTTTCTGGATCTCCTAGACATTCTTGTAGATCTCTCTTTTCTATTACCTGTTTCCAACAATCTCTTGTTCCAGAACAGAGGCAAGATTCTCCATCAGAATCCAGTAATCTTTCGCATTTCAGCCTGGAAGCGGCCGAGTTGCTCCCTCTTTCGTCAATCTTTTCAGTCAGATCTCAAGAAGTTTGAAAATCTATCAGAGCTTCCACTCGAAACTTTTGTAAGGCTCGATATGAGTTTTTTAAGAAATGGTGCTCAGACCGTTCTATCGTGCACTCTGAGGCCTCTGTGATTCAGGTCACAGATTTTTTGGTTTACCTTTCTGATCAGTAAAAGCTCTCAGTTAGCACTGTCATATCCTATCAGTTTGGTCTGAACTCTTGTCAAAGGCCTTATTGACCCTTCCGTCCAAGTGGAAAATCATTTCATGTTCTCATTAAAGGTAAGGGTAATTACCATCCACCCTATAAGAAACCCCTTCCTTCTTGGAACCTTTCTCTTTTACTACAGGTTCTTGCTGGGAAACATTTTGAACCCTTAGGTTCTGTTGGTTTAAATCATCTCTCTCAAAGCGGTCTTTTTATTAGCAGTAGCATCAGCTAGCCATCTCGGAAGTTCAGGCCTTATCTGTTGAATTGTATAGATTTTAAATTCCAGGTAACAGCATTATTCTCTATCTGAGGGCTGAATTTCTGTCCAAACTCAATCAGTCAGATTCTTGGGTTAACCCATTATAATTCATAAACTTTCTTCCTTATCGCCAGATAACTGTCTAGTGCCCTGTTAGGGCTCTTAACGTTTACAAACGATCTGACGAGAGACATCTTTGGGTTACATTTGCAGAAGGCATTGATCGTCCTGCCTCTTTACTACTATTTCACGTTGGATCGTTGATACCATCAAAATTTGCCATGAATTATCTCCCCTGTCTTCTTAGGGTCATTTGATGACCCACTTTTCTTCTCTCCTGTACCCTTTCTATTAGGGTTACTTTTGACAGTAATTCTGAGGAATTACTGTCATTTGTCTTTCTCTACTTGTTATTACTAACTTCGTATTCATTCTAATTTTTACATCAATTTTGCTAAAAAATTTGCCTCCCTCCGGGCATTGTTCAATGTTGAAATCTGTATTTGAGCAATAGCAATGCAAGGAGGTAGGTTGTAATGTAGTAACGACGACCAGATGACCCGAAGGGTCTGGTCTTATGTTTTACTAATTACATATACCTACTTCCTTGCATTATGGCTCACCACAAACCTCCCCTCTGTCAAATTTTTTTTTTGGGGGAGGGGGGAGGGAGGGCTTGAGGCTTCATGTAAATAGGCAAAAACTGGTAAGAATAGACATATTCGGGAAAGATATTCATTGTATTCTTCAGCCTTTATGTTATACTCAGATATGTCAGAATTCGACATATTTGGGTATTTCTGAAAGAAATTTCCCGTCATATAATGTAGAGAAATTAGGTTAATTTTTAATTTCAGCTTTAGTCAGATATTCAGAGTCAAGTTGTGATAGGATCATCTGCTTCTTCATGGATCTGCCTCAAGCTGGATTATATGACTGGATTCGTCAAAGGAATGAAGTCTTGGTTGCTATCAATCAACAAGATCATGTGATAGCTATCAGCCAATGAGGTTGTCATTATGCTTAATGACCTACTCAGTGGCCCTGGGTATTGGATTACCCCTCTTCTTGCCTCATTCTGAAATATGGCATTCAAGCGAATTACTATGGATCTCATCATTAGAGAGTATGGAGATTCCTGAAGGAGCCTTCGGTCACTCTGTACCCACAATACCCAGCAAACATTGGCTGTAAAAAGTCCATCCTACTACGCTTCCCTTCAAAGAAGGAAAGAGCAATAGTAATGCAAGGAGGTAGGTATATCTAATTAATAAAACATAAGACCAGACCCCTCGGGTCGTCTGGTCAATACAAACCGTGAACTGATCACAATCGACCAATATTTCTCTGAATATCATAAAAATCCATTGTTTTCGTGAATTTCAAACATTGAATCAGTTGAGTTTAGACAGCTGTCATGGAAATAATGTCTGTGGAAATGTATTTATGTTTGTAAAGTGCAGACCAAGAAATACATAAGTTTATCACTGGAATGATGTGCTGCTCAGTTATAAAAAGTGTCTTCTGTTAGTCGGCAAATTATGGAGACGTCTCAAGAAGACTGCAGAAGGCATTTTGTGTGACTTGAGTGATAAATGGTTAATTACTTACAGTGTTTTGTGTATTGTAGCTCAGAGCTGATGTGCTGCTATGTCTGGACAACATTAACTCCTGACCTTGTTTAGTTTTCTGACGTCACTACAGAAACAACACACAATGCCGACTCAACACATCTCTGTCCTGCCATTTACCAGCGGAAAGAAGGAGAAGATTAGTCCCATTAAACAGAGTAGAGAAGAAACTAAGGTAAGATATTATTCCCAGTCAGTGCTAGCTCACCTGACTCATCCATCGCCTCTGTTATCCTTTATGCGACTTAGAGGTCAATAACTACTTAGTCAATTTCAAACAAATTTGCCATGAGGCATCCTTGGATGATAACGATAAAAGATTGTTCAAGGAACGCTGATTGGTACACAGACGTCTTTGAGAATGTGTTGATTTAATTTAGAAATGCCTGTAAAGAATTTCTTAATACGTGCTTGACTAATTGACATAAATCTCAAACCACTTCATCTAAGCCAGCATCTGAGTGAAGTCTTCATGAGAACCAGGGTTGGATTAACGAGATTTCATAAAACATTCTAGCACTGTGATTTCTCAGTAAGCATGTTTCTATGGCAAGTGGGATTTGATTGGTTAAAACTGGTAGTTTGTCATAGAAATTTGCTCAAATGAGAAGGTGCTCAGCTGTAAATGTTTTATGAAATCTACCCCTGATTGGCCAATCAAGGTTGTTCAAGGGAAATTGATATATATGTGAAAAAGTTGTTAGTTGCTGGATTTGTTTGTGATGAGTTTGATGGAAACAGTTTGTTCAAGCAGAGCTGATTGGTCAACATCGATCTTGAATTTTGTGTTATTTTTATAAGACACCTTGAAAGATCTCCAAAACCGCTTGATTGATTGATGTGGCAAGTTTGAGTGTGGAGAGACCTGTGATGAGCTTGAGTGTGGAGAGACCTGTGATGAGCTTGATTGAGTGTGGATAAGCCTGTGTTGAGTTTGAGTGTGGAGAGGCCTGTAATGAGTTTGAGTGTGGAGAGGCCTGTGATGAGCTTGAGTGTGAAGAGGCCTGTGATGAGTTTGAGTGTGGAGAGACCTGTGATGAGTTTGAGTGTGGAGAGGCTTGTGATGAGCTTGAGTATGGATAAGCCTGTGTTGCGTTTGAGTGTGGAGAAGCCTGTGTTGAGCTCGAGTGTGGAGAGGCCTGTGATGAATTTGAGTGTGATGCCGCCTGTGTTGAGCTTGAGTGTGGAGAGGCCTGTGATGAATTTGAGGGTGACGCCGCCTGTGATGAGATTGAGTGTGGAGAGACCTGTGAAGAGCTTGAGTGTGGAGAGGCCTGTGAAGAGCTTGAGTATGGAGAGACCTGTGATGAGCTTGAGTGTGGAGAGGCCTGTGATGAGTTTGAGTGTGAAGAGGCCTGTGATGAGTTTGAGTGTGGAGAAACCTGTGATGAATTTGAACATTGAGAGGCCTGTGATGAGTTTGAGTGTGGAGAGGCCTGTGATGAGTTTGAGCATTGAGAAGCCTGTGATGAGCTTGAGTGTGGAGAGACCTGTAATGAGTTTGAGCATTGAGAGGCTTGTGACATGAAGAAAGTGTGGTCCATCATAGTCCAGCTTCTGAGAAAAGTTTAAATGTATTTTTCTTTCTTGACTTTGTTTAATTCAGAGAACACATCAGGTGTAGCGTTTTATTGACAGGCAAACAAGCCAGTGACAAAGGCGCTTCCTCAAAACTTGTGATTTAATGGTATGATGAATTTTCAGTTTAAATTTGTTTGAATTTTTTTTTTGCCATTTTGCACATTCACTTCACTTAAGCTTGTTCTGCTGCTATGAATTGTATTTAACCATGAATTGTGAGTATCATGTGTTATTCACAGCTTGAATCACCATGGAGATGAAATCCGCTTTTCATGACAAATCCTGATATCCATCATATTTAACCATTTAACCCTCAAATTTGGTCACGATAAACAAAATTTTCTCATAGAAAATGTCATTTGCAGAATTCCAGACATGGCCTGAAGCAGTACAGGGGTTAATCATGCCATACTCACAGTAATATGTTACAACAGTAGACCTGGCCTGGAGCAGTACAAGGGTTAATCACACCATATTCACAGTAATACATTACAACATTAGACCTGGCCTGGAGCAGTACAAGGGTTAATCACACCATGTTCACAGTAATACATTAGACCTGGCCTGGAGCAGTACAGGGGTTAATCACACCATATTCACAGTAATACATTAGACCTGGCCTGGAGCAGTACATGGGTTAATCACACCATATTCACAGTAATACATTAGACCTGGCCTGGAGCAGTACATGGGTTAATCACACCATGTTCACAGTAATACATTAGACCTGGCCTGGAGCAGTACATGGGTTAATCACACCATGTTCACAGTAATACATTAGACCTGGCCTGGAGCAGTACAGGGTTTAATCACACCATGTTCACAGTAATACATTAGACCTGGCCTGGAGCAGTACATGGGTTAATCACACCATGTTCACAGTAATACATTAGACCTGGCCTGGAGCAGTACAGGGTTTAATCACACCATGTTCACAGTAATACATTAGACCTGGCCTGGAGCAGTACAGGGTTTAATCACACCATGTTCACAGTAATACATTAGACCTGGCCTGGAGCAGTACAGGGTTTAATCACACCATGTTCACAGTAATACATTAGACCTGGCCTGGAGCAGTACATGGGTTAATCACACCATGTTCACAGTAATACATTAGACCTGGCCTGGAGCAGTACAGGGTTTAATCACACCATGTTCACAGTAATACATTAGACCTGGCCTGGAGCAGTACAGGGTTTAATCACACCATGTTCACAGTAATACATTAGACCTGGCCTGGAGCAGTACATGGGTTAATCACACCATGTTCACAGTAATACATTAGACCTGGCCTGGAGCAGTACAGGGGTTAATCACACCATGTTCACAGTAATACATTAGACCTGGCCTGGAGCAGTACAGGGGTTAATCACACCATGTTCACAGTAATACATTAGACCTGGCCTGGAGCAGTACAGGGGTTAATCACACCATGTTCACAGTAATACATTAGACCTGGCCTGGAGCAGTACAGGGGTTAATCGCACCATATTCACAGTAATACATTAGACCTGGCCTGGAGCAGTACATGGGTTAATCACACCATGTTCACAGTAATACATTAGACCTGGCCTGGAGCAGTACAGGGGTTAATCGCACCATATTCACAGTAATACATTAGACCTGGCCTGGAGCAGTACAGGGGTTAATCACACCATGTTCACAGTAATACATTAGACCTGGCCTGGAGCAGTACATGGGTTAATCACACCATGTTCACAGTAATACATTAGACCTGGCCTGGAGCAGTACAAGGGTTAATCACACCATGTTCACAGTAATACATTAGACCTGGCCTGGAGCAGTACAGGGTTTAATCACACCATATTCACAGTAATAAGTTATAATTAACATTAGCCGTTCTAAAACACATACTACCTATTTCGATTTCAATTTCAAAACAATCATACAAATACATGTAAAATATTTTTAAATATTTTGAAATTACTTTCACTGAGAGCTGTTGCTCATCAGAATGGTTTCAAAATATTCAATAGAATATTAATTTCTTACATTATCGTGGATTTGTTGATATCTGGTTTGTGGATGTAGTATGGTGGATGTAGTAGGGTGGATGTAGTAGGGTGGATGTAGTAGGGTGGATGTAGTGGGGTGGATATAATAAGGTGGATGTAGTAGGGTGGATATAGTAGGGTGGATGTAGTAGGGTGGATGTAGTAGGGTGGATGTTGTAAGGTGGATGTAGTAGGGTGGATGTAGTATGGTGGGTGTAGTATGGTGGGTGTAGTATGGTGGGTGTAGTAGGGTTAATACTGTATTATGGTCACCTTTCTGTTTTACGGCGCGTTCACTAACATGTGCTGTGTGTATTATTGCTACAATACATATGTGTGTGTGTGTGTGTGTGTGTGTGAAATCTAGCTTTACTCATATTACCTATGATAGCTAACATATAGTACAGCTCAAGATATAACATGTTTCCAAACAAAATAACATGTACTATTGAATATTTTTACCATAATAAGGCAGCAATGTCTTCCAATCTAATGGACCTTTCCAAGCTTATCCATCCATCCATCATATGACGTCATAATCAACTACGTGACGTATATACTGACGTCATAATCATGACGTCATGAATAATTCGATATAGCCCGTCTTTAACGCTTAATAGTCCGGCACGTCGTACGAATTGTATGTCTTTGCTATTTAATAAACATGCTGTTGAATATTTTGAAACTAATTAGACTGGGCGCTTATGCTGCCGGCCATAGGCAGCAACGGAACCCAGTCGAATTAGTTTCAAAATATACAACAGCTTACCGGCATATTTTTCTGGAAATTGATAATCACAGAGTTCAGAGATCGATCGATCCCAACACGAGCGAGATCTGGGCGGATCTTAGATAGAGATGGGCGGAGCATAGCTGAAACTGGAAATGTTCATTAGTGCTGAACAAGGACACATTTGTCAAATACCCACATCATTGATATATTTTTCAGTCTGTCTGCGGTAATGTCTAATGTGTATATTTTGGAAACAATGTTGCTGAAAGATGTTGTTGCAATTTAGTTTTTAGCAGTAACATTGGCATACATCTTCGGCACTCGCAGACATACATCAACCCAATTTCGGAAAATATCGCTCCATTAGAGCTATTGAAAAATGCTTCAAAAATGTCTATTTTGAAAACAACATTGCTGAAAGCTGTTGCTGTTTTGTTTATCGTTTAGTCAAAAAATTAGCATACATGTTCAGGACCACCACGGGCAATCATCCTCTCAAGTTTACTTCTTACATCCTGTTCAAAACTGTACTAACTACTAACTAACATCTTTCTGGGCCTTTTGTTTTGGAAATATGTTGCCTGTAGCATATTTTTTAACTGTAGTGATAAATATCTAAAGCCAGGCCAGATTAATCAATGCTATTTATCATGAACACTTTCATGCTCAAGGATAGTAAATTAAATCAACAATTTTGCTTATGGTAGTAAATGACCACATTTACAGGCCAAGAGAAGACTATTTTTTTTAAAACTAAGCTCCAGAGGGCTAATTATCATGAACTGCAACAAATGTGTATAAGTTATTGACTATGTTGTTAGGAATCAGTATGTCAGTTTAATGTTATTTGAGATCACACGGTCATAGGTCAAGGTTACTGACTTGTTACACTTACTGCAATGAGGACTACAGGTGTGATGGTACTTGGCACATCATTGCCAGTGACATGAATGAGGAATATAGCAGAGACATTTGCTTGTTCAATAGCAGGTGTTCAAATTTAATTAAAATGTTATTGGTTCAACACAAATGTTTACATAAAATGATTAAGAACAGATAGTGCTTGTGTTAAGCTTTTATTGGCTTTCATATACTGTACTTTCGTGTATACGTTACGTTGTTTTTTGCTCATTTTACTCAGTGAAAGAATGAGGGTGCGTATTATGTATTAATATAAACTTTTGTCACATTTTTAGCTCGCCTGGCTAGAATGGCCATGAGCTTATACCATGGCGACCGTCCGTCGTCCTTCCGTCAACTTTTGCTTTAAAGTTTATCTCCTAAACTGCTCGGCAGGTTTTAATCAAATTTGGCTAGAAGGATCCTATGGTGGTTAGTAGGCTCTAGAACTTCTATTCAGATTTTTGATTGGTAAATCTTTTGGTCGAAAATCGTAGATTTTGTAAGAAATTTACCAGAAAGTGGCAAAGCATATCTCCTCCTTTGCTTCTTGACAGATTTCAACCATATTTGGCTAGAAGGTTCATATGGAGGTAGACTCTAGAAGTTCTATTCAAATTTGTGATTTTTTAGCTTCCTGTGAGGGAAATATAGGACTATATACCCCCAAGAGACCAAATATAGATGTGCTTTGACTATCCAAACTGATATGGGTAACTCACATACCAAATTTGTTTGAATTCCATCTAATGGTTTCTGAGGAGTTGCAGTCAATTTCTGTATGTTAAGATTTGATCTTTTTTCCATCTCCCACCCTCTGGCGACGCAGCCAAATGTCAATGTACTCTTGCACTCCACAATCATATCCATGTTAACTCACATATCAAATTTGGTTGAATTCCATCCAACGGTTTTGGAGGAGTTGGGTTACAGTTGATTTAACGTTCCGACCGCCGCCCTCCCCTCCCCCCACCCACCCACCACCCCCACCCCATGGGTGCGGAGGCAAATGTAAATGTGCTCTTGTGAGTAATACATGAGTAACACACATACCAAATTTGTTTGAACACACACACGCACGCTCTCACACTTCTCTGTAAAAGGTTTGTATAGAAATAACCACATATTTAGCCGATAAGCTAATATTGTTATTTAGCGTTAGAGTTACCAATTTTCGTTCCTGGAATAAATATAGTTTGAAATGCAAGTGTATAAGACTGGCTCATATTTTGTAAAATTTGGCCCTGCATGGTATCTGTTACGGCATATAATATACACAAAAGAACGGTAAGTTATTTAGTCATCAAGCAGCCCAATCTTGTGTATTTTCGAGGGGGGTGGGGAGGGTGGGTGGATGTTTATCACTGGAATACTATGTAGCCAGTTATGTCTCGAGTGCTGGATTGTATAGGGCTATTATATCATGTATACATGTAGCTTCAACCAATGTCTGCATACTAGTAATCATTATCTGACTACAGTTTAAGGTAGATACAGTAAAACCTGTCTTAAGTGACCACCTTGTAGAGGTACAGTAAAACCTGTCTTAAGGGACCACTTTATAGAGCCAGAGTAACACCTGTATTAAGTGACTGGCTTATGGAGCCACAGTAAACCTGCCTTAAAGGACCACCTTATGGAGCCACAATAAAACCCTGTCTTAAGTGACCACCTTAGAACCTTTCTTGTGACGGGCTTATGGAGCCACAGTAAAACCTGCCTTGGAGGCCCACCTTATGGAGTCACAGTGAAACCTGTTTTAAGTTACCACCTTATGAAGCCACAGTAAAACCTGTCTTATGGGACCACCTTATTGAGACAGTAAGACCTGTCTTAAGGGACTGTCATATGGAGCCACATTAAAGCCTTCTTAAGTGACCACCTTATGAAGCCACAGTAAGGCCCTCTAAAGTGACCACCTGGTGGAGCCAAAGTTAAACCTGTCCTAAGGGATCATATTATGGGGCCACAATAAAACCTGTTTTAGGTGACTACCTTATGGCGCCATGGTAAAACCTGTCTTAAGTGACCAACTTATGGAGCACAATCAGTTAGTTGCTAAAGAACAGGTGGACTTTAGAATATAGCTTAGACTCAGATGATGGTTCTTTATGACAGTATTGTATAAAATATTATTACACACCATCATTGTCACCTGACCTATACCCATCATCATTGCTACCTGGCCTTTACCCTTCATCATTGTCACCTGACCTTTACCCATCATCATTGCTACCTGGCCTTTACCCTTCATCATTGCTACCTGGCCTTTACCCTTCATCATTAATGTCACCTGACCTTTACCCATCATCATTGTCACATGACCTTTACCCATCATCATGGTCACATGATTTTTACCCATCATCATTGTCACCTGAACTTTGCCCATCATCATTGTCATCTGACCTTTACCCATCATCATGGTCACATGACCTTTACCCATCATCATTGCCACCTGGCCTTTACCCATCTTCATTGTCACCTAACCTTTACCCATCATCAATGTCACCGACCTTTACCCATCATCATTGTCACCTGACCGTTACCCATCATCATTGTCACCTGACCTTTACCCATCATTGTCACCTGACCTTTACCCATCATCATTGTCACCTGACCTTTACCCATCATCATCGTCACATGACCTTTACCCATCATCATAGTCACATGATTTTACCCATCATCATTGTCACATGACCTTTACCCATCATCATTGTCACCTCAACCTTGCCCATCATCATTGTCACCTGAACTTTGCCCATCATCATTGTCACCTGACCTTTACCCATCATCATTGTCACCTGACCTTTACCCATCATCATTGTCACATGACCTTTACCCATCATCATTGTCACCTGACCTTTACCCATCATCATTGTCACATGACCTTTACCCATCATCATGGTCACATGATTTTTACCCATCATCATTGTCACATGACCTTTACCCATCATCATTGTCACATGACCTTTATCCATCATCATTCATCATTGTCACCTGAACTTTGCCCATCTTCATTGTCACATGGCCTTTACCCACCATCATTGTCACCAGACCTTTACCCATCATCATTGTCACATGACCTTTATGCATCATCATTGTCACCAGACCTTTACCCATCATCTTTGTCACATGACCTTTATGCATCATCATTGTCACCTGACCTTTACCCATCATCATTATCACATGACCTTTATGCATCATCATTGTCACCTGACCTTTATCCACCATCAAAGTCACCTGATCATTACCCATCATCATAGTCACCTGACCTAATCCTCTTAACTCATTGATTTAGATAACATGGATATGATTCCGTATTTCCCTCACATCCTGTTATTCGCTGCGCAAATGACAAATTTGAGCATTCTGCGAGGGAAATATAAGACTATATACCCCCAAGAGACCAAATATAAATGTGCTTTTGCTGATATGGCTGACTCACATACCAAATTGCACGCACGCACACTGCGCGGCATAATCCCCCACTTTTCTTCATAAAATGTGGGAATAAAAATTTAGCAGCTATCTTCCTCCGATGCACCATTTCAGGCTGCTACCTGTGGCTGCCACCATTAGGGATCACAGCACTCCCGCCACCTTACAATGGTCAGCCCAAAAACCATGGCCCTGGCCGCCTCAGGTGAAAATGGAGCCACCCTGACAGCGCATAGCCCAGCATTAAGTAACTCGACTACAACCGTGTACCTCCTATGGTAGAAGTGTAACACAATAGGCTAGACACTCCTACATACAATGCCCGATCGAAAACACCGGCCACAACAGTACCACCCTCACACCACCCCAGCCACTCATGAAACAAAAGCGCCACCAGGGAACTGCCTCCACTGCAACAAATGTTCAAGCAAAGAATGCTCCCAAAACAATCTTTTGGACCCCCCCCCACACAATGCAGCAACATTCACCGAAGACATGTCCAGCCACCCCTAACCAAGGCAGCAACAGCCTCATCAAATCCCCCACCAAAGAATTAGTGTCAGGCCTTCAGCATCGATAGCCAACAAATGTATGCACAAAACAATTATGTTCATACACTACACTATCTATATCCATAGTGAAAATATGTTAGAAACTGTTCAATAAGTGGGCAAGCATGTCACTGCATACTAGATCGTCATGATCGTACATGTGCTGGATGCGCCCCACTCGTCTATAGAAATATGTGTCAGGCCTGACCACGTCCACAGCACAGGACCACCCGATCCCACCCACAGCCTCTAGACATGGACATTTAAACCCAGACACCGACCATTCCAAGAATAACCCGACAGAGCTGCCGATGCCCCAATCAGCAACCTACGGCCAGTCGAACCGCTTGAACAATGTTGTTGTTGTTGTTGTTGTTGTTGTTGTTGTTGAATCCTGAATTGTGTTTTCTGTATCGAGTTTGTTACCAGTTAGATGTGATTTATTTTCAATTTTATCACGATAAATAAATAGAAATGTACATCGAATTTATATTAACCCTTTAACCCTCGAATTTGTTCAAGAAAATTTTAATTTTCTAGTAGAAAATGTCCATTTGCAGACCAAGAGAAGACTAATTTTTTTAATTTACCACTTGAATGACTGTCATTCCAGTGGTAAATTTTCAAAAATAGTCTTCTCTTGGTCTGAAAATGGACATTTCTCAAGACCACTGCAGAATATTATTATTATTATTATTATTATTATTATTATTATTATTATTATTATTATTATTATTATTATTATTATTATTATTATTATTATTACCACTAGGTAGGTATTAATGGTTAAGATTAAAATTAGTCAGAACAATGAATCTGCTTTGTCATGACTGTGAATATACGTATACTTACTTACTTATTTATTTATTTATTTATTTATTTATTTATTTATTTATGAGTGACGCAATATATTCAGTTAGTGGTCCCCATACCTGTAAGCATTTTAGTCATTACTAATTAATTCAACACGTAAGACACTATTTATATCTTAACCGTTTAACCCTCAAATCTTTTCAAGAAAGTTTAATTTTCACATAGAAAATGTGAATACGCAGACTAAAAGAAGATATTTTTGAATATTTATCACTGGAATGACTGGTGTGATTGGTCGAGCCAGTCATTCCAGTGATAAATTTAAAAAATAGTCTTCTCTTGGTCTGCAAATGGACATTTCATTTCTCAAGAGGACTGCAGAAGGCATTTTTGGCTGACTTAAGGATTAAAGAGTTAAATAACTTACCTGTGCTAGACATTAGTTATTCACACGAGGCAGAAATAGGCTGGGGTTTTATGTCATTGCGGATTGGGGGATATATAAATTAATTTTCAAAATCTTCAGCAGAATATTTCCTATGTTATATAATTATAGGTTGTCTGATTGAGAGAGTGGTTTCATTGCGGATTGGGGGATATAGAGCCACGGTTAACCACTCTCTCAATAAGACAACTTATAATTATATAACAGGAAATATTCTGCTGAAGATTTTGAAAATTAATTTATGTTGCCTCCAAACAGCTAAAATATGCAACAACTGTCCGGCATGGTTGCCCTGTAATTGATATAGAGGAATGGCAATAGATAACTACTTAACCTTGCGATGGTCAAGCAGACAATACCAGCCCTATCAGTGCGCTTGAGAAATGACCATTTGCCAGCCGTTAGTGGCTGGCTCGATAATCGTGCCAGTCATTCCAGTGTTAAGTTTTCAAAAATAATTTTGTCTTGGTCTGCAAGTGGAAGTTTTATGTGAGAAAATTAAAATTTTCTTGAGGAATGAATGGTTAACTCCTATTGTTGTTAGTCAGAATTCTGGGGGTGGATGGGTGGGTGGGTGGGTGGGTGGAGTAATAGCTAGGTCACACTAATCATAATTCTGATTTATTCACTGTAATATTAATTCATTGAGCTGACTTTCTTGTTGCCCAAGTCATTTTAAACCTGTTATTTAAATATACTGTCTATCTGTTTGAAATTTAAATGTAAACGCTTATTTATCCTCCATTCAAACACAGCTTCAATAACAATCAAATTAGAAATAGGATAAGTATTTTGAAAACAATTTCGCTGAAAGTTGTTGCTATCTTTAGCAGGATACTCAGTTGAAAGATTATGTATTGCATAGCATATTAATAATAGATATGCTAATTTCTGTGTACATATAGACTGAAATGTTATAAGTGGTCATCTCATATTTCAATATTACCTCAGTGTTTATAGATTATTTTTCACGTCACAGCTCATGTAATTTAGTCAAATAACAATGAAATTAGAATCTGCCTGTCATTAAGTGTGTCAGTATATATTATATATTATAAGCACAGCTGTACTGTGCCTGACAATCAGCTAACATGAGTTAGTGTTTAGCAATATTCAATTGCGTTTATAATAGTGAGTTAAAATTTAAAAAGAATATTAATGAGTGGTTATATGTACACGTAATGGTGACTGTTTTACAGGTAACTTGTGTAGTGTATTTATATTGATCATACTAACACCTGTTCAAGTACGCGGTAGACCATCTCCCTTCTGGTATGTCTGCAGGTAAATGACAAAGATTTCCAAATATATCATTATCTAGCTCTGGATTCATAATTTCAGGCATTTGAAACGTCTCGAAGCTGAGTTATTAATTCACTAGGAATATTTTGTTCAGCTCACCTGAGCGTCATCAGCCGCACTGATCTCTGGTGGGTCTCGTTCCTTCAGAAAAAACTCCAGAAAAAAAATCCAGAAATTCAAAAGAAAATTTGGAACCCACAGCTACCAAGATTCTATTGATCTTATTTATTAGTGAATGATCATTTGCTTGTCACAGGAATGTTATTCTGACAATTTACCTCCAGAATGACTGATTCCGATATCGAGCCAGTCATAATTAGTCATTCCTCTGGTAAATTTTCAAAACCAGTCATCTCTTGGCCTGCAAATGGACATTTCTCAGGACCATTATAGAGGCTGGTTTTTGTTGAGATGGCCATTGCAGGGTTAGTATGTCTGAAACGTGAGTGATCTGTGTCGTTCTGGGTACATCCAGGGACAAGGACTCATCCTAGTGCGTGTGCCCAAGAAGGGAATTGTTTGAATTTGAGTCAGAGCTAGAAGAACTAGAAGACACTTTCTGAAGTAACTATAAATCTGCGACGTCTGGCCATTAAGAATAGTATAACGCCTCCTCTTACATGACCATTGAAAATTTCTGGGCAAACGGAGTTGATTTCTGGCAAAAATGAAAACTGGTAACTTTAACAACTAAGGAGTAAGCTTGACCTTGAGGTCGGATCACTCCAAAACCATCACCATTGGATCTGGCGTGCGTGATATACCTACGGTAAAGTTTTCATGAAAAAAAAAAACCCCGAGAAACCTGCAAAGTTTGTGTGGGATGCCTTGGATTCAAAATTTAACATTTCATTCAGTCTAAGACTCTCAATCAACCTATATGTGTAAAGGGAGGTAATCTATGCCAAAAACAAAAACTGGTAATTTGCAGGCCCCAGGGTTGCCCTTCCACCTGGGCCTGTGACCCAGGGGTGGTGAAAACATGAAACGATGTCACAAGGTGTCATCTAATATGTCCACTGACCTCTAATGAAGAGCAGTTAGTTTCTGCCAAAAAATGAAAATTAGTAATTTTGATGCCCAATGGGTACCCTTCAACTTGGGCATGTGCCTTCCAAACAAGTCAACACTTTCAGGACTCCTAGTATAACATCCTGGCCAAGTATGGTAATGATCCGATCAGAACTTTATGTATAGGCGTAGTTCAAATATCAATATTGAATAATAATTTTGATAACCAAGGGGTGCCCTTACACCTGGGCCTGGGGTGGTGAAAGCATGAGAGGATGTCACAGGGTATCTTCTAATATGTCCATTGACCTCTGATGAAGGAGAGTTAATTTCTGCCAAAAACGAAAACTTGTAATTTTAATGCGCAAGCAGTACCCTTCCGCTTGGGCACCTGCCCTGCAGATCAATCAGAACCTCCAGGAGTCTAATGGTAACATCATGACCAGGTACAGTAGTGATTCGATCAATATTCTGGGTTTAGTAGCAGTTCATAGATCAATATTGAAAATCTCCATACATTTCCTATGGGACTTTTTTGCCCACGCAAAGGTGTGTAACACGAAAACTATTGGACGGATCCAAAATAAAAACAATAGTACACGATTCCAGGCTAATTAGCAGAAGTTGGCCAAGTTTGGAGTTGATGGGATGAAAACTAGGAGGAGATGGCAGTCCAAAGTTTTTGAGGAAGAATAAGGAAAGAAGGAAAGATCCTGAGTGATTTCAATAATCTGCGATTGTATTGCTGATTAATAAGAGGAGCAATCAATAATAGCTACGATTCCAAAAGTCTCTGTTTGATTAACATTAAGGGGTCTACTCCATCCAGAAACCTGGACTAGAGGGCACTAAAAGCAAGATTATAAATCCTTTTCTGGCGCTAAATGTAAGTAGAGTTATTTAGCAAGTAGTGATTGAACAATAAGTATGTTGTGTGTCTGTGTGTATTTTCTAGAGTTATCTCCCTTAAAAAGCTAAAATTGGTCAAAACTTTCATGTCCGAGCCATATCTCTAAGAGTTTTGAACATGCACTCACAATTCTTTCTTCAGCAGATGTGTTAGGGATGGACGAAGTGTCATGATTTTGTTTCATCAAAATCCGCCGTATTCGCCAGAGTTATCACCCCTTGAAATATTACAATTCATCACAATTGTCTTGTAATTGTAATGATCAATGCAGCTGTGAAGACTTTCAAGATTTTTAATGTCTTTGCCATGAATTCTAGATGTGTACCTAATAGAAGTCTCTTCCTCCCCCTCAACCCTGCCCCTTTCTCAGAGAATTATCAAAGACTGACTGTTCACATTTAGCATTCCTCAAACACGTATGCCTGCGGGCATATGGTGAGTTTCACTAAAACTCCTGTTCTAAAATATTGTCCTTTACAATTAACATTATGTCCACTTGATGTATGTTTATCTGAAATGTTCGGATGTGTGTGTGTGCGTGCGTGCGTGCGGGTGATAGTCAGAGTAGCGCATAATCATAGGCAGAAATTTGTGATGCATCATCATCATCATTATTATCATTATCATCATTATCATCATAGCACAGTCCATCATCGCATATATATAAACCCTGCGCCTGAGACCAGAGAGTATTGTTAGCAGATATAACGCATGCGTCCGGTGGTCATCACAGCATACTTATTGATAAAGCTAGTCTTTGTGTCGCCATCAGCGTCGTCGAGACAAAGAAATATACGTGATTAATCAGCGTGATGCAGGTACGTGACGCAAACTACAAAGCTGTCAATCATCGTCTGTAAACTGTACAAAAATCTATTTACCATGAGCGACCACACCTGTCTATAGAGACCACCTGATCATCCATACAGTATACAGCTGTATATAAAACCTGTCAATAGTGACCACCTGACCATTCATGCAGTGTACAGCTGTATATAACACCTATCTATGGTGACCACTTTCTGATCATCCATACAGTATCCATTATAGTCAGATGTTAAGATGGACATACACCAAAGTGGTCACTATAAAGACAGGTGGTTGCTTAATACACACTCATCCTTAAGCTGGCCAAAATCGGCTTCTTCAATGGGCTTGAGAAATGTCCATTTGCAGACCAAGAGAGAAATGTTTGTGAAACTTTACCACTAGAATGATCTACTGGGTCGATAACTGATCCATTGGTATAAATCAAAAATAATCTCAAGATTGGTCTGCAAACGTTTTCTACGGTAAATTGAAAGTTTTCTTGAACAAATTTGAGGGTTAAGGTAAGACCTCATATTTTAACCCTTACCACACTGATGTCAGAATTTAAAAATTTAAAATTAAATTAAAAGATGAACTGGTCTACAATTTTCAACAAATTAAGTGGAAGATGATGGTGCTGTCGAAGACAGCAACATCATCCACCAAAATTGTTGAAAAGTATACACCAGTTTCTTTGCTATTGACATGGTAAAAGATAGAATATTTACATCAGTGGTAAAGGTTAATGAACAACGTTCTGTGGTCCCCAAAAAGCAAATGTTCACTATCAGGAGATGTAGCTGGATTTCTAACATGGATACAGGAGACATTTCAATCTTCATCTCTGAAATATCAATAGATTATTTGCTTCAAGGCAGATATACAGGAAACCTGCTGCCTATTTTGAAAATGATTTGACTGGGGACTTTTACATGCTTTGTATCATGTGTCTGTCAGGTCTGCAGTGTATATATAGTGTGTTGAAATTGTGTCAACATCTATCTAATCATCTGTCTAGATAATTTAAAGAGACATTGTCTGCAAGCCAAAATAAATTTGGAAGTTTTCAATATTTTTATTGCAATCTAAGGAGCTTAGTATATAATATTAATGCATACTAATTTTTATACACAAATTCCGGCTATGTCACCCATATGTGTTATGGTATTGTTTTTCTGGAGAAATAGAGCCGTGCACATAAGTTTCTTAGATTCCTTTGCGGATCACTCAGATTGGAGGCCGCACAAAATCTTAAATATATCTAGACAGTCACCGAAAATAGTGGTATCAGTGTGCCGCGAACCCTGTGTAGCGTCAACGATCAAAGCCTAACGCCGCTAAGCGCTGAACAATAGTTTATAGAGCCAATATCAAATGAATTAATCAGTTGTCGACATCGCTTGATTACATAGCACAATGTATTAGTTCTGTTTATGTTTGCAATGTTAATATTTGTGAAATTCATAATTTGCATCTTTTTTTACTATTGAAAAGAAAGCTGTTTAAGTGTGAGTATTTCCACACTAGAACCGGTTTATGCACATACTTCTGTGTAAGTTTAGAGATTTACCAGTTATTGGGCCTTTAAATATTCATGATTTATGTAAGCTTTCATTAGAACTGGAACGTTTCCTACATCAAATTGTTTACATTAAATTTTATTTTATTTTAATAAACCTGTTTTGAGTAAATGAATTTTTAAATGTATAAAAAATAAATTTGTTGACAAAAACAATTTTATAAAACAATCATTGCTTAGTATTCAGGTTATTTTATTACAGATCAATTACATTCAATTCGAGTACAATAATAAATAGTTTGAAAATTAGATTGTAGGTTAGAGTTGATATTTCTTTGTTATAGTGCTACAGGGGAATCTCAGAGCAGAAAGTCAGAGACAGCTTTTCAACTACAGTTAAATCATATTGCCTGAGGTCAAGAAACAGCTACACTCCTATTACAGTCAAATCTCATTTTATATACCTGAGGTGATTCTGTGGCATTGCAAAATTGTGATTTACTGTCTCGCCGCTGCAAGCCACCTGACAATAATCTCAATGTGCAATAACTTTGGACCTGCTAAATATTTTGAAAACAATTTGACTGAAAGTTGTTGGTGGCTTAGCCACCAACAACTTTCAGTCAAATTGTTTTCAAAATATTCAGCATTCAGACAGTTAAGAATTATTCACACAGCATGAGGCTCATCCATTCCATGACCGCATGACTATTGGTGCGCAGAAGGTAGATGCAAGATTCAAACCCACAGCATTTCTCTAATACACCTTTCTAACATGGACTTCATTGCTCCAGGATTTCCCTAAATCAACAACGCTCAGAGCAAAACTGCTGCCTGGTAGCGCCACCACACAAGCAGCTGACCCGCAGTGAGTTACTATTGCATTAAAATACACCACAATTTAAACCATTTCTATGATAAACTAAGATCACTATATTATTTAAGTCATACACCATCGGAAAGCGCAGTCAATTGTCTAAACATTAATGCATTATTTGTTATATCTGTGTAAAATTTTCAGTGAGTTATTTGCGTATATAAAATACACCATTATACCAAGATTCATTAAATCAAGTAGACAATAGGCCCTATTTTAAAATTACAATCAACTGTATTAAATTTTTTTTTAAATATAAAAATTAATACAGCAATGTATAGAGAATCGCCTTAGCTTACCAATGATGTATGTCTTCAATAATATTATGAAGTTAGACCTTCATAAAAACTGCGATAGTATAGTAATGCTGTTTGCGCGTAGACTATCACGGTTACCAGCCAGAAGTGGTATGCGCAATGTATTCTGAGAAGGTATTTTCCCAAAATATGCTAATGTGGGTCTATTACGGCGTATCAGCCACCTACACACTATGCGACACCTGTTGTCATCTGGTAATGACACACCATGCGACACCTGTGGTCACCTGGTAATGACACACAGTGCGACACCTGTGGTCATCTGCTAATGACATACCATGCGACACCTGTGGTCATCTGCTAATAACACACCATGCGACACCTGTGGTCATCTGCTAATGACACACCATGTGACAAATGTGGTCATCTGCTAATGAGACACCATGCGACACCTGTGGTCAACCATGCGACACCAGTGGTCATCTGCTAATGACACGCCATGCAACACCTGTGGTCATCTGCTAATGACACACCATGCGACACCTGTGGGTATCTGCTAATGATACACCATGCGACACCGGTGGTCATCTGCTAATGACACACCATGCAACACCTGTGGTCATCTGATAATGACACACCATGCGACACCTGTTGTCATCTGGTAATGGCACACCATGCGACACCTGTGGTCATTTGCTAATGACACACCATTCAACACCTGTGGTCATCTGGTAATGACACACCATGCGACACCTGCGGTCATTTGGTAATGACACACAATGCGACATGTGTGGGAAACTGATAATGACACACCATGCAACACCTGTGGTCATCTGGTAATGAGGTCAACTCCTACTAGAAAATGTGTGGGTTAGAAACTTTGAAGAATATCACTGACAGTCTAGTTACGTGTTGCCATAGAAAAGACTCACTCACTGATGATTGATGGAGCTAGATAATAGCATACTCTTATCGTTTTTATACTTAATTTTCTTATAGATTTTTTTAAATAAATATTTGCTGTTGAATATCTAGAATTGGTTTGATTATGGTGGGCCAATAAATTTGATTGATCAAATATAGTAGACAACCACCTTGGGTATTTCCGAAAATGTTGGTCCCGATCCCAGGATGATTCATAATAAAGAAATATTAGTTGGTCTTTTCTAGATTTCAATTTAATTTTAAGTCCGTCCTACTCCTGAACTGCTTGGAGGACTATGGCTTGCAGTGTAACTGTTCAATGATCAAACTGGCCAAAACCAACCTCTTGTGGCCTGAAGAACTATCCATTTGCAAGTCAAGAGGAAGAGTTGTTTTGAAAATTTACCACTGGAATGACTGGCTCAATAATCAAGCCAGTAATTGTAGTGGTAAATTTAAAAAATAGCTATTCCATGAGCAAAGATCTAAATTTTCTTTACACGCCCAGGCCAAAAAGAGCTTGGATATTCATGAATATCCAAGTTCTGTGGAGCTTGAATAAACCAGCTAATCCAAGCTTTTAATAACTTGGAAAAGCTTGGATTAGCTTGCTGGTATTGGCCACACAAAATTCAAGATATTCAAGAAAATCCAAGAAAGGCCTAGTTAAAGTAAAATCCAAGAAAATTCCAGATATCTTGAACATTCAAGAAAATCCGAGCTAACTTGAACATTCAAGATAATCCAAGCTAGCTTGCCGGTATTGGCCACTTAAATTCCAAGAATATTCCAGCTAGCTTGAACATTCAAGAAAATCCAAGCTAGTTTGAACGTTCAAGAAAATCCAAGCCTGCTTGAACATTCAAGAAAATCCCACCTAGCTTGGAATTTATTCCAGAAAGTCCCAGCTATCTAGAACTTCAAGAAAATCCCAGATAATCCTAGCTTTTGAAATAGGTTAGCCATTAACATAAAATGTATGCACATACACATAAATGCTGCCACACAGAGATTATATATAAATCTGTGTGCTTAAAAACTAAAATCGCCTGCATGGGAGTTGAGTTATTCAATAACAAATACAATCTCGGCCAGACATGAGCAATGTATGAGTTTCTGACTGATTTGTCTGTAATTCTTATAGACATAGATTGTTAATGTACCATATTATTTAGAAAGGTATCATGACTGCATTAATTACATAGAACTGAAAAAGCTATACCAAAATTGGTAATTCTGAATAAATCTCTGGAAATTAATAGAATACGTACCTCAAAATACAGTTCTGTTTCCATTTAAGGTTACTGATGCTAAGCATTCTATCTAACAGTACTGTCAGTGTTTCCAAACTATCATATTCTATATATCCATAGCTGGTAATGATCAATGCAATGAATGTACTGTTTGCTTTTTTACAAAGACTTTAAATTTCCCACCAATTTACCAGGTCAAGGTCACCTCTGGTCAAGACTATACAGAACCTGTTCTTGCCTTAGTGCAAGCTATTTCAAGATAATCCAAGGTAGTGTAAGTAAGTCTACAAATTCAAGGATATCCAAGTAGCTTGAATTCTTTTATGTCTGACAAAACAAAGTCCTAGAAAATCCAAGCTAGCTTGAATTCTGTCAAATCAGAAAATTCCAAGCAAATCCAAGAAGCTTGCACTTTTTCATGATGATATTCAAAAAGTCCTAGAAAATCCTAGCTAGCTTGAATTCTGAGAGGGGGGATTTTCAAGAAATTCAAGCAACTATATAACGTCCAAGCTAATTCAAGGAAATCCAAGCTGGTACGGGTTGAATAATTTTCCAATAGCTTGGATATCCAAAAAAATCCAAGCTAATCCAAGTTAACTTGAAATTTATTTCACACGGGCCGGGCTTGAGTGTCAAACAGTTGAAGAATTGATCTTATATTGTGTGAGTAGGGGGTGTGAATTAGGGTTTAAATACTCATTCTCCATACTGGCTATCTTACAAGCATTACGACAATCCGTCAATATTTGGCGGAGTGCTGGACTGTCGTCGCCGTCGTCGTCATACCTGGAGTAATGTTAATAATGAAACGCAATCATACATGTAATATCCATTATTGTTGGTGTATTGATTAATGTTTGCATTCTGGAGGCACTGACTCGTTCAATGCTCGATATAATCATATCACACAGACCTGCTATATTAACATAGCCAGTGTCAGCAACTGAGACTAGAATAATAATTCTTATCTCAACTGGCAACTTGTGATCCCATGCCGTTGCAACTGTCCATCCATCCATCCGTTGACCTTTTGTAAACCGCTGGTTTTAATTGAATAAAGCTTGGTTGTAATGAACTTGGAATATACATTGTAGTTGAGCGTCAATCTGATCTATGAGGGGCAATTTGTTTGATTGATATTTTGAGTAGTTTATGGTATTCCAAAAATCTTCAAGCGTAATGACTATTGGTGGTGCCTTAAGTGCATGGTTCAGGAACTCAGATGGCATGGGTTTTAGCTCACCTGGCCTTATGTGAGCCTATGTCGTGGCGACCGTCCATCGTCTGTCAGTCCGTCCGTCGTTCGTCCGTCAACTTTTCATTTAACTGACTTCTTCTCAGGAACCGCTGGGCTGATTTAAATTATATTTGGCAGGAAATATCCTTAGGGCATAGGGATCCAAGTTTGTTCAGACGAAGCTGATCAGCCAATTTGGCCAGCAGCCATCTTGGAGCTTGGCTGATTTTTAGAAACGTCTTTAAAAATCTCCGAAACTGCTTGAGGGATTGAACCAAACGTCATGAAATATGATCTAGGGCAAGAGCTGAACCAAGTTTGTTCAAGGGAACTTGATTGGTCAAATGGTTCGGTGGCCATCTTGGGTGACCTTGTTAGCTCACCTGGTCATAATGGCCAAGTGAGCTTATGCCATAGCAACCGTCCATCATCTATCCGTCATCCGTCTGTCCATCAACTTTTGCTTTAAAACGCTACTCCTCATTAACCACTAAGCAGATTTCAACCTAATTTTGCAGGAAGGACCCTAGGGAGGTAGGCTTCAGAATTTATATACAGAATTTTGATTGGCCAATTTTTTCCAGTGGCCATCTTGCATTTCAGAAAATTTTGGGAAATAAGATAAACGCCTACTCCTTATTGACTACTTGGCCGATTTCAAGCAAACTTGGCTGGAAGGACCCTAGCCTGGTATGCTTCAGAACTTGTATGCAGAATTTTGATTCGTCAATTTTCTCAGTTGCCATCTCCGAAAAATGGCTGAAAATCATTTTAAAATGCTACTCTTCATTAATTGCTTTGTCAATTTCAACCAGATTTGGTGTCAAGAATACTAGGCTAATAGGTTTCCAAACTTGTATGCAGAATTTTAATTGGTCATTTTTTTTGGCCGCCCATCTGGGATTCTCTGAAAAATTCTGGAAATCAGTTAAAAGCCTACTACTCATTAGCCACTGGGACGATTTCAATCAAACTCAGTGTGAACGACCCTAGAATAGTATGCGTCCGAACTTATATACAGAATTTTGATTGGATAATTTCTTAGGCAGCCATCTTGAATTTTGTGAAAATTGGCGGGAAATTGTTTAAAAAGCTGCTCCTCATTAACCTCGTGGGCAATTTCAGCCCTGGAGACTTGCCTGGAAGGATACTATGTTGGGAGGTTTCAGAACTTGTATACAGAATTTTGATTGGTCAATTTTTTCGTCGGCCATCTTGGATTTTCTGAAAATCAGTTGAAAGCTTACTCTTCATTAACCACTGGGCCGATTTCAATAAAACTCAGTGGGAAGGACCCTAGAGTATTATGCTTCAGAACATATATACAGAATTTTGATTGAATAATTTTTCCGGTGCCCATCTTGAATTTTCTGAAAATTGGTGCCAAATTCTTTAAACGCTACTCCTCATTACTTCATGGACCATTTCCATTGGAAGGACCCTAAAGTGGTAGGATTCATACAGAATTTTGATTGGTAAATTTTTCCAGTAGCCATCTTGGATTTTCCGCCCTCTAGAAAATGTATTCCAAATGTTGATACGTCACTGTTTTGGTGGCCATCTGATTTTCTGAAAATTATCCGGAACCATTTAAAGATGGTACTCCTTAATCAATAGTCCGATTTCAATAAAACTTGGGTCGAACAATTCCATGACGGTAGACTTCAAAATGTCAAATGAGAATCTGGATTGGTCTTTTTTTTGGTGGCCATCTTGGACTTTATGAAAATTATCCATGTCTATTTAAATACAAATGGTTCAAATGTTAATGTTCCAGGTGAGCGTCACAGGCCCTTGGGCCTCTTGTTTTAGCGAAAATTACTTCTCCAGAGCCGCTTAAGGGATCAGGCCAAAATTTGGCAGATATAATTAGGGACTAAGCGCCATTAAAGTTGTTCAAGAGAAGTTGATTGGTAAAAAACATAACCACCTGTGGGCCAATCAAAATATAGCATGTTTGGCGGCCATATTGGATTTTTTTATTTGATGGATGTTGAGGCTGAAATTGGTTTTATATATGTTTTTAGGTATTTTGATCTTAAATTTGCAATTTTTTTAACTCGGATAAACGGTTTGGCAGCCATTTTGGATCATTTTCCCACCAAAAGCTCCCATAGTAAAGCAATGGGAAATTTAAAATATCTTCTCGAGAACTTCTAGGCCGATTTCAATTATATTTGGCAGGAAGCATCCTTAGGGTATAGAGATTCAAGTTTGTTCAAACGAAGCCGATCGGCGGCCATCTAGGATTTCAGCTGATTTTTAAAAATATCTTTAAAAATCTTCTGAAACCGTTTGAAGGATCGATTCAGAACTCATGAAATATGATCTAGGGCAAGAGCTGAACCAAGTTTGGTCAAGGAAACTTGATTTACCAAATAGTTCAGCAGCCGTCTTGGATGACCTAGTTTGCGCAAAAATGACTTCTTCGCCAGAACTGCTGAAGTGATCTGGCTGAAATTTGTAATATATGATTAGGGACTAAGGGGCCATTGAAGTTTGTTCAAGGGAAGTTCATCCATCAAAAAAAGATGGCCACCGGGGGGCAATCAAAATGTAGCATGCTTTGGTGGCCATATTGGATTTTTTTAATGGATTTTGAGGCCGAAATTGGATTTATATAGGTTTTTGGGTATTTTAATCTCAAATTTGTCATTTTCAAACCATCGGATAAACGGTTTGGCGGCCATCTTGGATATTTTCCCCACCAAAACCTCCCATACTAAAACAATGGGAAATTTGTAATGTGTTCTTCTGAAGAACTACTTGGCCATCTTAATCATATGTGGCAGGAATCATCCTTAGGGCATAGGGATCCAAGTTTGTGTAAAGGAAGAATATCAGCCAATTTGGCCAGCAGACATCTTAGATTTTGGCAGATTTTTAAAAACGGTCTAAAAATTGTCTCGGAAACCGCATGAGTGAACGACTAATCTGAAGTAACAGCTGAACCAGGTTTGTTCAGGGGAACTTGATTATCCAAATGGTTCGGTTGGCCATCTTGGATGACCTAGTTTTCGTGAAAACGACTTCTCCAGAACCGCTGGACGGGTCTGGGAAAAATTAGGGAGATATGATTAGGGACTAAATGCGATTAGAGTGTGTTTCATAGAGAGACGTCAAAACAACATGTCTGCCGTGAATCAATGTAAATATAGCCTTTTTGGTTGACATCTGGTATTTTCTGCAAATTTATGAGAAAATCATAAAAAGACAACTTATTAACCACTGGGTCAATTTTAGTAAAACTTGTCTAAACCTTCTTCACAGAAATTTGATTGCTAAATGTTTTCAGTGGTCATCTCGTTTTGTTCATTTGTGTCATTGGCCAATAATTGCAGGTGAGCAATACAGGCCCCTTCGGCCTCTTGTTTAAAACAAGCACACACTTCCTAGTCTCAGGTTGCTAATAAGTTCTACTAATCATGCCTTCACAAACCCTAGCATAGAGGAATGCATTTAGTGGGTGGGGGAGGGGTTGGGGTGGGGTTGGCGTGTGTGTGTGTGTGTGTGTGTGTGTGTGTGTGTGTGTCCATCCATATGTCATCTGCTTGTCGTCAGTCCATCAACTTGTCTATTCTCTTGGCCTGTAAATGGACATTCTGTAAGACACTGTAGAGGGTGCTTTTGATTGGCTTGACCAATGACAGTTGTAATACTGACCAGTGTTCCAGATGAGCATTTATCTGTGCTGGTCATCTTGGATTATGCCTCAGGAGCCTATGGGTAGTCGCTTCACCTGAGACGGCGGGTAGACATTTCACCTGAGCCGATAGGAAGTGGTTTCACCTGAGCCGTTGTGCAGCCGTTTCATGTGAATGGGTGGGTAGTCATTTAACCTGAGTGGCTGGGTAGTCATTTCATCTGGGCATGTGGGTAGTCGTTTAACCCGAGCTGGTGAGTAGTCGCTTTACCTGAGCCGGTGGGTAGTCGCTTTACCTGAGCCGGTGGGTAGTCGCTTTACCTGAGCCGTTGTGTAGTCGCTTTATCTGAGCCAGTGGGTAGTTGTTTCACCTGAGATGGTGAGTAGTCATTTCACCTGAGTGAGTGGGTAGTCATTTTACCTGAGCCAGTGGGTAGTCACTTCACCTGAGCTGGTGGGTAGTCCTCTCCCCTGAGCAGGTGAGTTGTCGTTTCACCTGAGTGGATGTGCAGTTGTTTCACCTGAGCCTGTAGGTGGTCATTTGACCTTAGACAGTGTGTAGTCTCTGCAGATGAGGCGGTGGGTAGTCATTTCACCTGAGCAGGTGGATAGTCATTTCACCTGAGCAGGTGGATAGTCATTTCACCTGAGCAGGTGGTTTATCATTTCACCTGAGTGGGTGGGTTATCATTTCACCTGAATGGATGGGTTATCATTTCACCTGACATACCTGATTGGGTGGATAGTTGTTGCACCTGGGCATGTTGCTATTATTGTGAGATGGTTAGTTGTTGCACCTGAGCATGTTGCTATTATTGTGAGATGGTTAGTCGTTTCACCGGAGCATGTTGCTATTATTGTGAGATGATTTTCACCTGGGTATGTTGCTATTATTGTGAGATTGTTATTTGTTGAACCTGAACATGTTGCTATTATTGCGAGATGGTTAGTTGTTGCACCTGAGCATGTTGCTATTATTGTGAGATGGTTAGTCGTTTCACCGGAGCATGTTGCTATTATTGTGAGATGATTTTCACCTGGGTATGTTGCTATTATTGTGAGATGGTTAGTTGTTGCACCTGGGCATGTTGCTATTATTGTCAGATGGTTAGTTGTTAGCTCACCTGGCCTGAAAGGCCAAGTGAGCTTATGTCGTGGCGACCGTCCGTCCATCAGTCAACTTTTCCTTTAAGCGACTTCTTCTCAAGAACCGCTAGGCCAATTTAAATTATATGTGGCAGGAAGCGTCTTTAGGGCATAGGGATCCAAGTTTGTTAAAATTAAGCCGATCGGCCAATTAGGCCGGCAGCCATCTTGGATTTTGGCCGATTTTTAGAAACGTCTTTAAAAATCTCCGAAACCGCTTGAGGGATTGAAGGAACTCTCATGAAATATGATCTAGGGCAAGAGCTCAACCAAATTTGTTCAAGGGAACTTAATTGGTCAAATAGTTCGGCAGCCATCTTGGTTGACCTAGTTTTAGCGAAAATAACTTCTCCAGAACCACTGAAGGGATCAGGCCGAAATTTGGCAGATATGATTAGGGACTAAGGGCCAGTAAAGTTTGTTCAAGAGAAGTTGAACCGTAAAACAAACATGGCCGCCGTGGGCCAATCAAAATATAGCATGTTTGGCGGCCATATTTGATTCTTTTATTTGATGAATTTTGAGGCCGAAATTGGTTTTATATAGGTTTTTGGGTATTCTGATCTCAAATTTACAATTTTCGAAACTGTCAGATAAAGGGCTTGGCTGCCATCTTGGATCATTTTCCCCCCAAATGCTTCCATACTAAAGCAATGGGAAATTTAAAATATCTTCTCGAGAACTTCTAGGCCGATTTCAATTATATTTGATATGAAGCATCCTTAAGGCATAGAGATTCAGGTTTGTTCAAACGAACCCGATCGGCCAATTTGGCCAGCGACCGACCATCTTGGATTTCGGCCGATTTTTAGAAATGTTTTTAAAAATCTTCTCCCAAACCATTTGAGGGATCGATTCGAAATTCACGAAATATGATCTACGGTAAGCGCTGAATCAATTTTGTTCAAGGGAATTTGATTGACCAAATGGTTCAGCGGCCATTTGGATAACCTAGTTTTCACAAAAACAACTTCCCCAGAACCGCTGAAGCGATCAGGCCGAAATTTGTGATAGATAATTAGGAACTAAGGGCGATTAATGTTTGTTCAAGAGAAGTTGATTCGTCAAAAAACATGGCCGCAGTGGACCAATCAAAATGTAGCATGTTTGGTGGACATAATGGGTTTTTTTATTTGATGGATTTTGAGGCCAAAATTGGTTCTATATAAGTTTTTGGGTATTCGGGCGATTTCAGGAAATGTCTTTAAAAATCTTCTCTGAAACCACTTGGGGAATCTTCATCTAGGCCAAGAGGTAAGCAAAGTTTGTTCAAGAGGACTTGATTGACCAAATAGTTCAGTGACCATCTTGGATGACCTAGTTTTCACGAAAATTACTCCTCCAGAACCGCTGAAGGGATCAGGCCGAAATTTGGGCCATTAAAATTTGTTCAAGGGAAGTTGATCCAACAAAAAAACATGGACGCTGTGGGACAATCAAAATGTAGTGTGTTTGGCGGCCATATTGCACTTGCAAAAATGTCCACAAACTCATTTAAAAGACTGCTAAAGCTTCCACCAACAATTTTGACAAAAATTGATGGTGCTCCAAGTGAGCGACACGGGCCCCTTGGGCCTCTTGTGAGATGGTTAGTTGTTGCACCTGGGCATGTTGCTATTATTGTGAGATGGTTAGTTGTTGCACCTGAGCATGTTGCTATTATTGTGAGATGGTTAGTTGTTGCACCTGAGTATGTTGCTATTATTGTGAGATGGTTAGTTGTTGCACCTGGGCATGTTGCTATTATTGTGAGATGGTTAGTTGTTGCACCTGAGCATGTTGCTATTATTGTGAGATGGTTAGTTGTTGCACCTGGGCATGTTGCTATTATTGTGAGATGATTTTCACCTGAGTATGTTGCTGTTATTGTGAGATGGTTAGTTGTTGCACCTGGGCATGTTGCTATTATTATGAGATGGTTTCCACCTGAGTATGTTGCTATTATTGTGAGATGGTTAGTTGTTGCACCTGAGTATGTTGCTATTATTGTGAGATGGTTAGTTGTTGCACCTGAGTATGTTTCTATTATTGTGAGATGGTTATTTGTTGCACCTGAGCATGTTGCTATTATTGTGAGATCATTTAGGGAGTATATACCCACAAAAGGACCCCTATGAGAATCATCTTTACCCACAAAATGACCCCTATGAGAATCCCTGCTGAGTGAGTTGCTCTGGTACAGTACATAGATGTTAAATAATGGGAAAGTAAAAATATCAATTTACGTATAGTCATGTGATATACTAGGAGATATTGACCAGGATGGACTGTTGCTTAAAATACATCTGTTTGTAAAGAATGTATCCTCACAAACATGCTTTTAGCTTACGTAACACCATGGGTCAAAATAGAGTGTCGCTCAGACAGGTCATCCAAGCAGTTTGGCTGACATGACTGAGATGTGGTACTAGTTTAACTGAGACGTGTTACTATAGAAACAGGTTGGAGGAAAAAGTAGCTGGTTCTAACATAATTTATGATGTCATCCAAATAAACAAAGAATAGATTTTTTTTTTAAATTTAGATAATTATCCCCATGTTTTTGGAAGAAAAGTTGTGATATGCCATCCTGCCTCTGTGTGTGCATGCGTGTGTGGGCAGAAATTGATTGGGAATGGGTGTGGGGTGGGTGGGGGGTGTTTAAAAGTAAAAAAATTATTTGTATTGCAACTCCTCTGAAACCATTGGATAAAATTCAACCAAATTTGCTATGTGAGTAGCCCATATGATTATCCCTACCCACCTCCCCTCCCCATATATATATACGGCGAGTATATAGCATTTGCTTTGTCCATCTGTTCGTCCATCCATCAGTCTACTGGGATAACTCTAGCTCTACTCGAGCGAACTCCACCAAATTTGGGATGGATGTTGATTCTTTCGTCTGATCTTCGTAGAAAATAAACATGCACATCCTGTCTTATAGATTCACTGTAAGATGATCACCATATTGCAACCAGACTAGATCCTCTATTTTTTCTATCAAATGACTGATCTGATGTCTGTGATGTTTATGCACAATGAGGAGGAGTGATGAAACATTTAATTCTGTGGAATTCTTGTTATTGACCAATGTCTGGCGTATTAGGGGCGCAGTCCCTTGATACCTATAGCACAGGTTCATTTCATTCAGAATGAAATAAAGGTGAGGGTATAAGGGTATATTTAAGCACGAATATTTAATCATGTATGAGTACAAGATTCTAATATACTTGATGAATCATAATGACAACCCTTCTTTACAGGAAGCTTATTGTAAGCACAGACCGTATGACATGAAAGGTACACCGTATATCTGTATTATATACCTGCCTGAAGTGCTGACTTCTTTACTTTGAATTGTTAAAAACATACCTGGTATATAATAAATATGGGATCAGAAATTTTGTAGTGTCATTTGGCAAGGTTCTGACATATGTAATGTGTTATGATACCTTGATCCTTGCGGATGTAAATCATATTTTTTATAAGGTAAGTCTTTATGTTTAAACAATAACGTGTGTATTTGTCATGGTTGTCCTACTGACTTCTGATGGTAGAAATCAAATGTGAGGGTATCATTGTAGTAGAGGGATCTGATATGTCACTCAAGTATATGATGTCATAATCTATTACGTTGCAAGGTAGCTGACGTCATGATCATATTTAATGACTCCCGTACCTAGATGAGGAAAATCACAAATCTGCTTTGTTCATGGTCTGCTTATAGGCTATGATTATGCATTTCCATCATAACCCTTTCGTGGTCCAGCCGACCAAGCCCGGCCTCGGCAGTGGTCTTGAAGAATGTCCATTTGCAGGCCAAGGGAGAATATATTTAAAACTTTGAAAATGGAATATCTGGCTCAATAAAAAAACTAGTCATTCTAGTGGTAAATTTGAAAGGAAAAGCTTCTAAGCGTGTAAATGATACCCCTCACGGAGTAAAGATTACAAGTTTCTTAATGAGTCATAAGCATTATATTTTAACACTTACTTATTGGACTTGTATACGGCTAGGGTCTGATGTTATCTTGAATCAAACTAAATCAGCTTTTAAAAAACCCCAGTATAAATGGTATGATTTATTTGTAAGCAATATGTTTCCTATCCATGGAGATATGAACACGTTTAGTCATTGACACTCCAGTGTATCAACTTCAGGCCAAGGCTCCAAGAAAGCTGGTGAATCAATTCTGAAACTGGAATCTATGCTGGCGACAGCTCTCAGTCAAATTAATTTGAAAATATTCAAAACGTATGATTACAGCCCTAAAGCCATTGTTGTCTTAGGCAGCAACAACTTCCAGTAAAGTTAATTTCAATAGAAGCTGTTGCTGCCTTAGGCAGCTGAATGACTTCCGGTCACATTAATTTCAAAGTACTAAACAGAATACGTTTTATATCGTAAAGATTTACTTTTTCAGTTGAAATGGTTAAGTTAAACCAGAGCGCTTGCCTGCAAATCCCCTCTAAGTCCCTGTAACTGTCAGCCCAGGTGTTTATTAAGTCTGATTGGAGGGGTCAGAATTGTGACTGATTATAAACCTGTACCTGTCAGCTCTAAGGGTACATTAACTTGGACCACTGTACCAACCCTCTATACAGCTGCGATTTTCAGCCCTGAGGCAGCATTTTGTTGAAACAGAGTATATGTTTACCCATACAAGAAGCCTTCCTCATCACTACTGTATCACTTGTGCGCTTCCTCATCACTACTGTATCACTCTGATGCTTCCTCATCACTACTTTATCACTCAGACACTTCCTCATCATTACTCTATCACTCAGATACTTCCTCATCATGACTGTATCACTCGAACGCTTCCTCATCACTACTGTATCACTCAGATGCGTCCTCATCACTACTGTATTGGGCCGGTGGCCATCTTGGATTTTGGCCAATTTTTAGAAACATCTTTAAAAGTCTTCTCCGAAACCGCTTATGGGATTGATGAAAACCTGATGAAATATGATTTAGGCCAAGAGCTGAACCAAGTTTGTTCAAGGGAACTTGATTGGTCAAATGGTTTGGCGGCCATCTTGGTTGACCTAGTTGGAGCGAAAACGACTTCTTCTCCAGAACCGCTGAAGGGATCGGGCCGAAATTTTGCAGATATGATTAGGGACCAAGGCCCATTAAAGTTTGTTTAAGGGAAGATGATCCATCAAAAAACCTGGACACCATGGCCCAATCAAAATATAGCATGTTTTGACATCCATATTGGATTTCTTTATTTGATGGATTTTGAGGCCGAAATTGGTTTTATGTGTTTTGGGGTATTCTGATCTCAAATTTGCAATTTTCGAAGCTGTCGGATAAACGGTTTGGTGGCCGTCTTGTTGATAAAGAGCATTCTAGTTGAAATGCCTATGGTCCAGGTAGCGATACAGGCCCCTTAGGCCTCTTGTTATTCTAATTGTTTTAAATACTAAAAGAGAAGCCAGCCAAAGATGCCTTCTGCACTGGTCTTGAGGAAGGATCATAAGTATGCTAAGAGACTATTTTTTAAATTTTATCGGTGCAATGACTGATTCCATAACTGAGCCAGTCATTGCATTGTTAAATTTAAAAACATAGTCTTCTCTTATCCTACAAATGGACATTTGCTAATGATAAATCTAGTTTTTCTTGGCCAATCTTGGGTGGTTAAATGGTTAAAATATAACAATTTTGATCTCAAGTAAATATTGGTTTGGAATTGGGCTTGGAATTGATCAAGTGGAATTGGAATTGAACATTTCTGGGTGGAATTGGAATTGATAAAATGAATTGAGGTGGAATTGAAATTGAACCATGTCCCTGTTCTCTAAAACCGTGACAGATGTGATTGAGAATAAAATCTCAAACTGGTACCCGTCTATATGTGTATTTGGAACACCAGCCACGATGGGCTCACCACTCCTTCAGCGAGATAAATGAAAACGTCGGATAGTGTTTTTAACTGTACAATTCGAAGGCTGAATATTGCCGAGCACACATAAATAGCTGTTTACTAGTTGTAGTGATGACCGTAGCCATCATGTATGGGCCGATCTTCATTCCATTCAGTACACTATCAAAATCACGCTAAATAATAAAAATCAATTTCGAGTCCAAACTATGCTCAATCTAGTACTCGTTTTATTCGTGAGATAAAGGGGACTTCCCTGTGAATCTTCATGTGAATTTGACAAATTGTAAAATTTAATGATGCACTTCCCGCCCGATTTAAGCCATTTACGTCCCTAAAACAGTGTTAAATGATGGAATTAGAATGTTTTGAGATGACTCTAACTAATACTATCCTTATTAGTCATTTCACGGCTTTAAAAGTGATCGAAATGGCTAGAATTTAGACAAAATGGCGGATTGTGTTTTGAAATTATTCCCTAGAGAGAGGGGGGGGGGGGGGGGGTAATTGAATTAACGCTATTGACAAATGTCTAGGGCTACAGTAAAACGTTTGTCTGCTTCAATAACCGTGAAATAATAACAAAATCTGTTCTTTTCAAATTGAAACATTATACTGAGTTTAGTGTCTCACCCACACTATAATGAGTTTACTTCGCTTTGGTTGACTTAGTCTAGTTTCTGAATAATTCTGACTGCTGAGTATCTCTAGAGTCTGGTCTATAATTTACAGTGCTCACATTGACCCTTTCAACAACAAATCTCTGAAAAAGTAAACTCTGCAATGAATCATCTATCAAATATTTTGCAAGTAATATGACTGGAAAGCATTGCTGCCTTTGGCAGATATGACATCCAGTCAGATTAACTTCAAAATATTTAATAGAAATAGCATATGCTATAGTACTATACATTGCAAAGGATCTCTCTTTTCAATGATTTGTCATTGAGAGGGTTAAAAAATACTAATTCTTCAAAGTTAATGCAGCATTGCTGTTTCTGAGTAATCATGATGTCGTTTCTTGATACATTACCGTTAACATGTTAAAAAATAATACTCAAGACATTTTATTTGTCGTTTTTATTAGCATATTATTTAAGGGCAACCTTGATCTGTGGTTGCAACCTGAAAATGGGTGAAATGGCGTTACAGGTTGCCCTGGGGGAAACTAGATTTTTAAATTTATTTCTACCCCTGGGTAAAGACACGCTAAATCATGTCATCCTACATGTCACTTAGTTGATTATGATGTCAGATGATGGGTGGATAAACCGGAAAGGTCCATTAGCCATCTAATATATGATCCGAGAATTTGTTTGAATATTAAAGTTTTTGAAAATTTTATCAAGAATGCTGTGCATGTCGCAAGTTAAAATTGCGGAATGCTGTTTCTAAAATTTATGACAAGGGGGTCATATAACAGCCTTCAACAACATCATTTTCCCGCTAGATATTTGTATGCTATCCACTGAGACCTAGTGAATCGTGACTTGTATTTTGATATCTTGAGCGTCACTCATGTTGAGAGTGATTCTCAACAAATACAATTCTAGCTTGGACAGATGTGATTATGCGGCTAGCTAAGAGCATAATTTACTCAATCATTGTTGCAAGGGAGGGTTGATCTTAGTTAAGATTAATGTAGGTGTGTTTGAGGTCAGTCATATTAAATACTGGTCATAGTGACTTGGGAATGTCCACATTTAAGCCTTATCCTAAATGGTGTACAGAATGGTATATTACGCGACTTGATTCTGGCACAAATAAGCATTCAGACATTTACTGTTTATTATGGACAGACCCTCACCATTAGGACATTGTTATGGTAAGTATGTGTGTGCGTATATGCATACTCGCATGTGTGTACATTCGTGTGTGTGTGCGTATATGCATGCGCGCATGTGTGTACATTCGTGTGTGTATGTACGCATGTGTGTGTGTGTGTGTGTGTGTGTGGGTGTGGGTGGGTGGGTGGGTGGGTGTGTGCGGGCGCTCGCGCAACTGTGTATGCGTGTTTGCATGTATGTGCATTAACCGTAAACACACATGCCAGCCAAACATGGCTTCTGCATTGATCTTGAGAAATGTTCATTTACAGACAATTACTGAGCTAGTCAATCCAGTGGTAAGTTTTTTGGTCTGTGAACGGACATCTATATGAAAATTGGAATTTTTGGGGCAAAATCTGGATCAAGCACTGTTGTTAAAACAATTATATTTTAGAACATTTGTATGTACATTGAAATCAATACTCAAAACTTTAACCTTTCATCGTCAAATTTGTTCAAGAAAATTCTCATAGAAAATGTCCATTTCCAGACCGAGAGCTTATTTTTGAAAATTTCCCACTGAAATGACTGTCTCAGTTATTGAGCCAGCCATTCCAGTGGTAAATTCGTCAAAAATATTTCGTTGGTCTGCAAATGGATATTTCGCAAGACCACTGCAGAAGCCGTTTTTGGCTTATATGAGAGTTAAAGGGTTAAAGCTCTCACAATGTCACAAAAATAACGGCTACTGTGCAAAAATATATATGGATGAGTACCCTTAAATCTACAGTAACCAGGTGAGCTACTGTATATTGTTTGTGTTTCGTCTTCTGTGGCCATTTCCAGTACACCGGGCATCACTTACTATAAATGATGCACCCAAATCTTGAAGTGGCAGCAGTCAAGCATTGACCGTACACGCGAATATTACGCCGACTGAAATTTATATCCGTCAATCATTTCACAAATCAATTGATAAGGGTATTGATAAGCCTTCAATATTTATCTTATGTTTGAGGTGAAGCTTCATAGTTCATTGGAAAGTTGTAATGGGGCCTTCCAAGCTTAACCATCCATCATATGATGTCATAATCAACTACATGTAGGATAACATCATAATCAACTATGTGACATGTAGGATGACGTCATAATCAACTACGGGACGTGTAGGATGGCGTCATAATCAAGTACATGATGTGTAGGATGACGCCATAATCAACTACGTGACGTGTAGGATGACTCCATAATCAACTATGTGATGTGTAGGATGACATCATAATCAACTATGTGATGTGTAGGATGACGTCATAATCAACTATGTGATGTGTAAGATGACATCATAATCAACTACGTGACGTGTAGGATGACGCCATAATCAAGTACGTGACGTGTAGGATGACGTCATAATCAACTACGTTATGTGTAGGATGACGCCATAATCAACTACGTGATGTGTAGGATGACGCCATAATCAACTATGTGATGTGTAGGATGACGTCATAATCAACTATGTGATGTATAAGATGACGTCATAATCAACTACGTGACGTGTAGGATGACGTCAAAATCATTCAAAATAGTCTGTCTTTAGCGCTTAATAGTCAGACACATTGTACGAATTGTATATCTTTACCATTTAATAAACATTCTGTTGAATATTTTGAAACTAATTTGACTGGACGCTGTTGCTGCCTATAATTAGTTTCAAAATGTTTAACAGCTTACCTGTATAGTTTTCTGGAAATTGATAGTCGGAGTTCATGGATCGATTGATCCAAACACAGGCGAGTTGTGGGTGGAGTTTATCTAGTGATGGACGGTGCATAGCTAAAACTGGAAAGGTCTGTTAATGTCGAGATTCATGGTTGCAACCACATTTCTGATTATAAATCTGTTCTCAAGAGGTATAAATACATATTTTCTCATGAGTCATGACTGCTGAATACAGAAAGCATTTCTGGCCAACTCATACATTGCTGTTTTAGCCCTTTAACACGCGAATTTATTCAAGAAAATGTAAATTTTCTCATGGAAAATGTCCATTTGCAGACCAAGAGAAGACTATTTTTGAAATTTTTTGGGCTGATATGAGTGTTTACGGGTTAAAAGGAACATCTATTTGGTCGCAGGTTTAAGGGGTAAAGTGGACATCTATTTGGTCGCAGGTTTAAGGGGTAAAGTGGACATCTATTTGGTCGCAGGTTTATTTAAACATATGAATCCCTTATTAGCTAAATTCCTGGTCTACTTCTTGGTTTTCATCTCATGAACATCATGCAGTTAATCTCTTCTTTGCTGTCACCTGAAGTATTGATTATTAGTCTCGTCATTACTTGGCACCTGGCATGCTGATTATGATTATCTGGATGACTACCTTTGTTATGGTTGGAAGTTGGGCATCAATTCTTTGTTTCTGTTCTGAATTGGGTGTCAATTCTTTGTTCAGGTTGTTAGCTGGGTATCAAGTCTTTGTTCAGGTTGTAAGTTGGGTATCAAGTCTTTGTTCAGGTTGTGAATTGGGTATCAAGTCTTTGTTTTGGTGTGAGTTGGGTATCAAGAATTGGTTCAGGTTGTAAGTTGGGTATCAAGTCCTTGTTCAGGTTCTGAGTTGGGTGTCAATTCTTTGTTCAGGTTCTGAGTTGGGTGTCAAGTCTTTGTTCTAGTTCTGAGTTGACTATGAAATCTTTGTTCAGGTTGTGAATTGGGTATCTAGTCTTTGTTCTGGTGTGAGTTGGGTTACTTGGGTATTAAGACTTTGTTCAGGTTGTGAGTTGGGTATCAAGACTTTGTTCAGGTTGTGAGTTGGGTAGCATGTCTTTGTTCTGGTTGTAAGTTGGGTATCAAGTCCTTGTTCAGGTTCTGATTTGGGTGTCAATTCTTTGTTCAGGTTCTGAGTTGGGTGTCAAGTCTTTGTTCTAGTTGTGAGTTGAGTATAAAATCTTTTGTCCCGGTTGTAAATTGGGTATCAAGTCTTTGTTCTGGTGTGAGTTGGGTTACTTGGGTATCAAGTCCCTGTTCTGGTGTGAGTTGGGTATCAAAACATTGTTCAGGTTGTGATTTGGGTAGCATGTCTTTGTTCTGGTTGTATGTTGGGTATCAAGTCCTTGTTCAGGTTGTGAGCTGAGTATCAAGTCTTTGTTCTAGTTGTGGTTTGGGCATTAATTCAGTGTTCAGGTTGTGAGTTGCATATCAAGTCTGCTCAGTTCACTGTTTGGGAGCTGGGTATCAGCTGCTTATTCTGATATGAGTTGGGTATGAATTCTGTGTACCGTTTGCGAGTTGGATGTCAAGTGCTTCTTCCAGGGTGAGTTAGTATTAATTCTGTGTTCAAGTTGTAAGTTTGGTATCAGGTCTTTGTTCTGCTGTGAACTGGGTATCAAGTCTTTGTTCTGGTGTGAGTTGGGCATCATGTTGTTGTTTAGTTTATCTGTTGGGTATTAAAAGTTCAAATTGTGAGTTGGGTATCAAGCCTGGGTGGAGACAGGGTACAATGATTAATGTCTTTATTTAGCTTGCTTCTTGGTATGCCAGGCAGTGAGTGAGCTTTGTGAATGTTGTTGTTTTGATTGTGCTAGTGGTATGTATACCCGATGCGCACCATATCTATATTTACAGAGATCTCTGATAGTTTGTAATAAAAGTAAGTCTAGTGGTCTTTGTACTGGTCCGTGACCTGCACCATAGATGATGATATATTGATCAGTAATTCAATACTCTGGCCTACAGGGCCTCTTAAAATAGCGTGTTCATGATCAGGATGGAGTATTTTTAGCGACATTTCTCCTGTTTTGTCATCGTAATTGGCGATGGCTGAGCGGCTGTAATATGAGGGATTTCCCTGTAATGATTTTGTTGCTGGACAGTTTAACCTGCTCAAGAGATCCTTTAGGGACTGGTCACCTTAGAGGGTCAGATTTTTTTGTTCAATTGATTTAACCCTTTAATGGTCAAACTGGCCAAAACCAGCCTCTGCAGTAGTCTTAGTGAATGCCCATTTACAGGCCAAAAGATTATTTAAAAAAATTTATCGCTGGAATAATTGGCTCGCTTATCGAGCCAGTCATTACAGTCATAAACTTTCAAATATAGTGTTTTCTTGGCCTGCAAATTGACATTCACAGAACAAAATGTTTGATGTTCATGGTTGACATGGTTGATGAAAGAATCACTATAAGACATATATCCTCTAGCCAGTAACCTGTATTAAGTGACCACCTGTCTGTAAGGACTATTTCTCTATAGTGGCCATCTGTCTATTGTGACTACCTGTTGAAAGTCTTACCCTGTCTATTGTGACCACCTGTCTTTTGTGACGCACTCTATTGTGATGAACTGTCTGTTGTGAAATGTCTAATAATTTGTACACCAGCGGGTGGTCACTTAGGGCAGGCTTTGTTGTATCATGATATTAAGAAGTGACTGTATGTCATGTCAGTAGCTCATTTCCTATAGTGAAGAGGTAAGTCAATGTTCTGACTAATGAGCAGATCTGGGGGCCCCCGTAAGTTTTCCATTGACCGATTTCCATTACTATGGTAACAAGATACCGGGTGTGGTTGACAATAACTCGCATATACTCCTGTAGTATCACGCGGAATGTTGAGAGAAGACAGCATTAGGGTGTGCCCGCTGATAATGATCTTAGTGAAAGCTGTTGCAATAATAATAGATGGCAACAGCTTGCCCTAACACTTGCGCACGACTAATGATGTTGCGGTGACTAGCCTACAGAGATCTAACAAGTTATAAATGATTGTGTAAAGCGACTGGTCGTGTCAGTCACATTAACTATTCACATGTTCCCTCATTGTTTCGTAGATATTGGATGGAAAAACCAGCGTATAATAAATATATACAATTAGCGATTAGATGGAATTTCCCCAGAACTGGGTTGTATATACTGTGTTCTATATTTCTTCTGAAGTTTATACAGTAACTCTTTTCCCCCCTGAAATGCCAGTGCCTCAAATTACAAGACAATTATATACAGGTAAGCAGTTGAATATTTTGAAACTAATTTAACTGAAAGCTGTTTCTGTCATAGACAGAAACATCTTCCAGTCAAATTAGTTGCAAAATATTCAACAGAAAATTCCTTAAATATCATAAAGAATTTATCGTTGTTGTTCTGTAAGCGTTACCGTCATGAGTGGACAAGTGTTGGCTGAATTAGATCACGGTCAGATCAGTATTGTGTAAGGAATTATAATACGTAAATATTTATATATTATTAATGTGTTGTTAGTATTGTAATATGATAATCTAGGATATTATAGATATAATTCATTGAAGTGTTGAACTTGTGTTTTCCATATTGTGAGCTTAAGAGAGCGTGAAGGCTTAATATATTACTGATTTCCACTCTGTGTACAGCATATATACATAATATCAATATAATATATAACTGAGCCAGAGTTCTATTCTGTGTGCATAGATTCCTCTAGTTTAAGGACATACAGACTACTATATAACGCCTGTGTAGATATGATATACAGTCAGCATAAAATAAATCATATGTATTGTGATTTCCCGAGCTATATATAATTATCGGCATCGTTTGTCAGATCTCGTGGTCGCATGCCATGTGAAGCGCTGTTACAAGTGGTATTTAAGAACAGAAAACAATCATGAGCATCCATCAACTCTCTTCACCGATGATGCAATGCATAAAGGTAATGTGGTCTGATAATAACTTTGCATGTGATAGATAGCAATTTTCCAGCAACCACGATGGATTGATTATGAATGAAGACATCGTATTAGGATCATCATGTATGTCTGATTGACTTGATCGTGACAGGAGTTGCACAGGGATGCCTGATGTCATAGAGGGCTAAGAATAGTGGGAAAGTCTACCTCTGTAGAATTTAGCAGACAGTCAGGGTTCATTTGTTACTGATTAAACGCTGCTCTGTTTGATGATGATGATGTTTTCGGCAGCATCAGTAGTTTGAAAACATCCTGCAGCTGAAATCTGTCCTTTTGTTACAGGACTATTTTCCACCTATTTCTGAAAGGGGGGTTTAGCTGGGTGGAAATAGCTCTGCTACACTTCAGGATGAGACGACAGGTGAAGACACTCTAATAGACAATAAGCAAGACGCTTCTTCAAATATTACTGATACTGAGCTTTTAATAATTCCAAACTTTGCTTCAAAAGATATACTGATGATATGAAACTTTACAAACAATAATTATTTATCTCTAATTTTCTCTAACAATCGATCATTAAATCTTTATATGTATCTCTAAATCTATCTGTCTGTGACTCTAGTCACTCCACTTATATCTCTCTAATTCTATATATCTAATATACAAAATCATTCACATTTTATACCTAGTTGTATCTATAGTAAACAGATATGTAGTTAAGAAACATGTTACACATAAATTCAGAACATGTCTAAAACCATTTCTAATTTGTCAGAAAATATCAAATTGTTAATAATAATACTTTTATGAATACAGGATTATGCAATTCAATGAAACAAATCGATTTAACCGCTTCCATTCCATATACATGTTAAGAGTATTTTAATCTACTAAGTTAAGTAATTCCTGATGACTATTTTGAAAACAATCAAAGCAAAAGTTGTTTCTGCCATAGGCAGCAACAACTTTCAGTCAATTTATTTCCAAAATACTCAGTAGGTTTCTTATAGAAATGAAAGGGAAGGGGTTATCAGATTATAAACACACAATTTAGTAAACACAGAATGGAAGCTTTATAAATAAATGTTCAAGTATAAGCATGGCTGAAATATGTTGTCCTCAAGACCAGTGTGGGCTGCTTAAGTGTTGTTAATAAGGCTATTGTTCTCTGGGCTATAGTCTACAGGAATCGTCACGCTTGATTTCACATGGTTCTGGTGGTCATAATTAACAGCATTATATGTAAAACCACTGATATAATGTAATCCACATAATTTTCTATATCTGGTCTAAAAGCACCGTAACCCTTTGTCCATGGTTTCTTTGTCCTCCCCACTGTTTCTGTGTCCTCAGCAACAGTTCTTAGCTCCCGAAGATTCTCTTGGTCGTCATCAGTGTACCCAGTCTGCCTTTTTAAGATCAGAACATAGCACTGTTCTGTTTGACTGTATCAAACAAGTACCGGTTATGGGTTAGGGGCCATATTTGTACAGGTAGAGCTATGATGCCTGTGTGAGTTATAAGAAGCGACACTATTAAGGGGTGTGGCGATCCTGTTGTGGAAGGTCATGATGGTCCAAAGAGTGGGGTACAGCTTTGCTCTGGTCAAGAGAATATCACTCCAATAGGTGGTAACGGTACGTTTTGCGGTTTTCTTTCTGTGTTTCATTGCTAGGTGGTGCGTGAAGTAGCGTATGTATTGGTTGATGGTAGGCTTGCACGATTACGTGATTATATCGAAAATCACGATTGTTTTAAATCGTGAATCTATATGATTAAAAATTAAATAATCCAATAATCGTGAATATTTTCTATTGCATAAAATATTTCAAGACCTAACTTTCAATTACTTTTTAATGCGATGAAAATTACATTTTGCTTAGTGAATGTATGTCCATTTGCAGGGCAAAAGATGACTATTTTTGAAAATGTATTACCGTACTTGAATGCCTGGCTCGAGAATTGAGCCAGGCATTCCAGTGATACATTTTCAAACAGTTCTCTTGCCCTGCAAATGGACTTTTCTGTTATGTCTTGGTAATTTGTATCCAAGCTGATTAATCGAGTAATTACGATTATTTTTTAATAGTCGATCGCGATCGCTCAACGCAATGATCGCACAAGCCTAGCTGATGGTAGTTCATAAGGTGCAAGTACTTTCCCAGGTTCAGGTACAAGGACTTTCCCAGGTTCAGGTACAAGGACTTTCCCAGGTTCAGGTACAAGGACTTTTCCAGGTTCAGGTACAAGGACTTTTCCAGGTTCCCTGAACCAACTTCTTCTTCTCGAACCATTTCATTAATACTTGTCAGAGACAGAGAGAGATCATGGAGAATACTGTCTTTGTTCACAACAGATGGTCCAGAGGCCTGGAGGAGTGGCTAAGCAATTGGAGCTGAAATTCTTTTTCCATTGGTAGGACACCTATGAGAATTTACAGCATTGGGTTAACTACACTGTCTGGTGATGTCAAGATTTGTTTCCATGCTGTCATTCCAGCAGTAAATTTGGTAAAAATGGTTTCTCTTGAGCTGCAAATGCTTATTTATTAACCCTTACCACTCTGTCAAAATTTTTATTTTTCAAATTAAATTAAAAAAATTAACTGGCATTCATTTTTCAGCAAATTTGGTTGAAGATGTTGATGTCGTAGACAAGCACATCGTCCACCAAAAATGTTTAAAACTGTGTACTAGTTTCTTTTCTATTGACACGGAAAAGGGTAGACTATTCACATCGGAGTGGCAGAGGTCAAGCAAACATTTCTATTTTCAGAATGAAGGGTCAGCCATAATTCCATTCAGTTCTTTGTGACCTAAAACAGATTTTGTTTAATTTATTCCTAAGGATTCATAATGATCTGCCTGGCTGTGACTGGACTAGCAGGTTTATAACTGTTTCACCCATTAATGGGCAAATTTCGTCAAGAAAATTGAAATATCTGACTATTTAATGTCCATTTACAGGCCAAGAGAATACAATTTTTGAAAATTTATCGCTGGAATGACTGGCTCGGTTATCGAGCCAGTCATTCCAGTGGTAAATTTTCAAAAATTGTATTATCTTGACCTGTAAATGGACATTCCACAAGACCAGAAGAGAGACCGATTTTGGCCGGTATAACCAGTAAAGGGTTAAGCGTCAAGCTTGCCAAGACTGGACTCTACAGTGGTCTTGCAAATTGACCATTTACTGGCCAAGATTTGTGCCTCAATAAACAAGCCAGTCATTCTCTTTATTTTCAGAGGTCATATTTTCAAAGGTCAGCAAATGGATATTCACTAAAGAAAATTTTCTCGATTTAACCCTGAGCTCTGCAGTTCAGATACAACATATTATTTATACGTGTCTGAAATACTCTAGCGTATTTATCAAATCAAAGCAGTTTGACTTGAAATTGTTCCTGCCTTTGTTAAATTGGGGTCAAAATATTCAGAGGAGTGCGTTAAAGGTGCATATTCACAACAAAATATGTGAAAATCAAATTGTCTTGAAATTTAGACACTTGAATTTCAGTCTTGAAATTATGGTTAATGCTATTGTTGTTTCTTAAAGAGTTGGCACAACTTCTGTATAGAATGTAAATTTTATACTTGTTATTTCTAAGCAGATTTATAGGCCTCATTTTTTTTGTTTTGTGTGTGTGTGCGTGTGTGAGTGAGTGCGTGCGCGTGTGTGTTTAGAATAATCAGCTTTAACATTTACACCCTGCTGCTTATGTTAAGTCTTTAACACTCATATAGGACAAAAATGGCTTCTGCAGTGGTCTTGAGAAATGTCCATATGCAGAGCAAGAGAAGACTATTTTTGAAAATTTATCACTGGAATGACTGGCTCGATAAATGAGCCAGTCATTCCAGTGGTAAAGTTTCAAAAATAGTCTTCTCTTGGTCTGCAAATGGACATTTTCTATGAGAAAATTTAGATTTTCTTAAACAAATCCACCAGCTCAATATGAAGACGTTACATGTTACAGTCAAGTTAATTTCAAAATTTTCACCTAGATATTTCTCATATTGGAACGATGTGGATTTGAACCGCGATGTTTTGGTTTTACCTTACATCATCTATTTCAAACTTTAATGCAAAAATTTGATCAAGAACATTTAAAGTTTCTCGTAGAAAATGTCCATTTGCAGACCAAGAGATTGTTTCTGAAAATTTACCGAATAATATGCCTGGCTCTGCCAGTCATTCCAGTGGTAAATTTACAAAAAGAGTTCTAGTTCCAAATGGACCCCATTTCTCAAGACCACTGAAGAAATCATCTTTTGTGGAGCTTGATTGTTAACGGGTTAAAACGATTCAAGTGTTGTTTGTGAACCACTTACGACTACCCAATTTACTTCCCTGAGCTAGCATGCATATTATTTACAACCCGCTGTGATTATTTTGGAAACAGTTTTACTAAATCTGGTCGAGTGTTGTGCAAACAAATTTAGTTGAGATTGTCTGTCAATGTGAGGCGCAAGGTTGTCATAATATACTGTTGACCAGTTAACGCTCAACCCAGCCGAAAACCAGGAATGCCCATGTGCAGACAAAGAGAAAACTATTTTTGAAAATTTCTTACTAAAATGACTGGTTCAGTAATAATAATCTCGTGTTCTGCAAATGGACATTTTCTATAGAAAATAAGAATTAAAAAAATATATTTTAGTGTTAAAGGATTAAGCAATGCTTATCTGGTAATAATAATAATACCACGTCTCAAAGACAGGATATTAGCTTTAAGAATAATAAACAGACTTAGAAAAGGTTAGTTATTGTAACCCTTTAATTATCAAGCCAGCAAAAAACAGTGGCCATCACTAATTTGGAAGACTGAAGGCTATTGTCTATGAATTGTGTTACCTACATGTGTGTCATGTCATTGTTATTAATGCAGGCGTAAATATTATGTATGATTACTGTATTATATAAGGAACATCCTACAGCTGCAATCGGTTATTCTTCACTTTTGACCACTGTGTCTTATCCTGAGCCAAAATATTTGTAAACCTGTGTAAACATTAAGTCTTGATTAAACTGCATGATAATGAGAACGAGTATGAATGCTGAATCCAGGATGATCAGAATGTGTGTAACAATAACTGCTGTGTGTCTGACCATAAACAATAACAACAACAACAACAGGTGTGTGTCTGACTATCAACAACAACAGGTGTGTGTCTGACCATCAACAATAACAGGTGTGTGTCTGACTATCGACAATAACAGGTGTGTGTCTGACCATCAACAATAACAGGTGTATCAACAATAACAGGTGTGTGTCTGACCATCAACAATAACAACAACTGCTGTGTGTCTGACCATCAACAATAACACGTGTGTGTCTGACCATCAACAATAACAGTTGTGTGTCTGACCATCAACAATAACAGGTGTGTATCTGACCATCAACAATAACAGGTGTGTGTCTGACCATCAACAATAACAACAACATGTGTGTGTCTGACCATCAACAATAACAACCACTGCTGTGTGCCCATCAACAATAACATGTGTGTGTCTGACCATCAACAATAACAGGTGTGTGTCTGAGCATCAACAATAACAATAACAGGTGTGTGTCTGACCATCAACAATAACAACAACAGGTGTGTATCTGACCATCAACAATAACAGGTGTGTGTCTGAGCATCAACAATAACAATAACAGGTGTGTGTCTGACCAATAACAATAAAAGGTGTGTGTCTGACCATCAACAATAACAGGTGTGTGTCTGACCATCAACAATAACAGGTGTGTGTCTGACCATAAACAATAACAGGTGTGTGTCTGACCATCAACAATAACAGGTGTGTGTCTGACCATCAACAATAACAGGTGTGTGTCTGACCATCAACAACAACAGGTGTGTGTCTGACCATCAACAATAATAGGTGTGCGTCTGACCATCAACTACAGGTGTGTGTCTGACCATCAACAATAACAATAACAGGTGTGTGTCTGACCATCAACAATAACAATAACAGGTGTGTGTCTGACCAACAACAACAGGTGTGTGTCTGACCATCAACAATAACAATAACAGGTGTGTGTCTGAGCATCAACAATAACAATAACAGGTGTGTGTCTGACCAATAACAATAAAAGGTGTGTGTCTGACCATCAACAATAACAGGTGTGTGTCTGACCATCAACAATAACCGGTGTGTGTCTGACCATCAACAACAACAGGTGTGTGTCTGACCATCAACAATAACAATAAAAGGTGTGTGTCTGACCATCAACAACAGGTGTGTGTCTGACCATCAACAATAACAATAACAGGTGTGCGTTTGACCATCAACAATAACAATAACAGGTATGTGTCTGACCAACAACAACAGGTGTGTGTCTGACCATCAACAATAACAGGTGTGTGTTTGACAATCAACAATAACAATAACAGGTGTGTGTCTGACCATTAACAACAACAGGTGTGTGTGACCATCAACAATAACAGGTGTGTGTCTGACCATCAACAACAGGTGTGTGTCTGACCATCAACAATAACAGGTGTGTGTCTGACCATCAACAATAACAATAACAGGTGTGTGTTTGACCATCAACAATAACAATAACAGGTGTGTGTCTGACCATCAACAACAACAACAACAGGTGTGTATCAAATTTAGTGATTTACATTAAGTCTGCATTCACACACCATGAACCTCACATCAAGTTTATCAAATGAGTACTGTGTGCGTGCGTGTGTGCGTGCATGCATGCGTACAGAGCGCGCGTACACATGCATGTCTTTGTTTTCCAGTCAGCTGTATCTAAAAAACCTGTTCCAATTTTGTGTATATTTCAATACGTGTCAAGAGCAATTACCATCAAAGAGGATTTCTCGACCTTCGCTGTGATCCAGATTAAAAAAACAGCGATTGGGTAAAATTCAAAATCTATGGATATTGTGGAGACTAATCGTCCAATTTGGCTCAAGTTTTAGTACAAACTCTGCTACCATCAAAGAGGATTTCCAGACATCGGTCAGGATCCGGATTAAAAGCACAGATCCACATGGGATCAAATCCTGCATCTCTGAATATCTTGGTAGCTAGTCCTCCGATTTGGATCAAATAGTGACATAAATAAGGTTGTGACGAGGTACACTAGGAGTCCATGATGTTGGTCATCCCTAGACAATGCTCGAGAAAGTTCACAAAATGGGATGATAAGAAAAATTCTAAATTTCTTAAAAATGTGAGAACGGATCTGCAACCTCCGATTGCTCATGTTTGGTCCTGTACTGCTTTATCCATTTATCCAAGATGTAAGCAATGAATGAATCCAGTTTTAGCTATGCCCCTGACCAACCCATCTCTACCTAAGCTCCGGCCACGCTTTGTCCATGTTGGGATTGATCGAACCCTGAACTCCCTGAATCTCAATTTCCAGAAAACTATATAGGTAAGCTCTTGAATATTCTGAAACTAATTTGACCGGGCCAGTGCCCATTCAAATAAGTTTCAAAATATTCAACAGAATCATTGTTAAATAGTAAAGACATACAATTTGTACAACTTGATGGACTATTAAGCGTTTATGACAGACTTAATTATGCCACTCATGATGTAATTGATTATGATGTCAGCCTACATGTGATGTAGCAGATTATGACGTTATATGATTGATCAATAGACTGGATTCATCCATGGTGTGTCCCCTTCTTAATTAAAGGGATGCTAATCTCATCTCAAATTTTGTTTTGCACCGATAGATTGTGTTATATAGATAGCATATCATTCGTATCCTGTCACATTCCCTTATCTGTATCACAATTATCTGCTTTGTAATAACGCCTAAATGTTGAACAGTGGTCGCCACCATTTTGTCTCCTCAAGCCATAGTGTGTGATGACATGTAAGTGCCAATATATTAAATTCCTTATGTAATACTCATCTTATTGATTATTTTGGAACTAATTTGACTGGAAATGGCAGCAACAACTTCCAGTCAAATTAGTTTCAAAATATTCAACAGCTTACCTGTGTCGTTGCTTTTACACATCATCAAACCCTAGATTGCACCGCTATGAGTGAGCGTATATACTGAGGCAGACACAGTAGGTTATTTCTGATTGGTTGAAAAGTAAACCATGACAACCATCATATGGTGTAGAAATGAGTGGCATATTAGATCACCTGAATCGCTTATCAAGAGGTTAGTTATCCTTTAATGGTAAAATCAGCAATTACAGGCCTCTGTCGTGGTCTTGACAAATGTCCATCAGCAGGCCAAGAGAAAATTATATTTGTGAAATTTTACCACTGATCGAACAAAGCATTCTAGTGGTACACTTTCCAAAACAGTCTTCTCTTGGCCTGATAACTGACATTTGATGAGCAAATATTGAGATTTTCTTGCCCGTTTACAGCGATTTAAGGGTTAAATAACAACGCTTCCAGGCAGATAAGTTCTGAAATATTCAAGAACATGATGTAGGTTCTTGTGTCAGGTACTACAGTTGAAGGCCATTAATATCTCTATGATTGCTTTGCAATAGAAGCATAAAATTTCAGTGACCGAAAAGTTACTAAATCTATCTGTTCTGTTGTTCCAGGAAATGCTTCACCCTGACTCTCCCACACCTCGAGCAGCGGAGGAGATGGATGATACAGAGGGTGCCGGTGGTGGTGATGCAGGCAGCGGTGATGATGTCGAGAATTATAAACACGAAGACAGTGGTCTAAACTGTTCGGGGGATATTTGTCGTATTTGTCATTGTGAAGCGGACACAGGACTACCGTTAATTACTCCGTGTAACTGCGCTGGGAGCATGAAGTATGTACATCAGGCGTGCCTACAGAAATGGATCAAGAGTTCTGATACAAAGATTTGTGAGCTGTGTAAATATGAGTTCATGATGTTCACCAAGGTCAAGCCTTTCAGGCAGGTGAGTGACATACAGCAGTATCTCAGGATGCAGTTTGCGTTACACGGCATCATCAGTGGATGACAAGAAATACTCAGTTTGTCTGAATTAAGTTCAAGCATCAGTTCCCTACAGCTAAGGCAAAGAAGAAAATTGTATTCCTTAGCTCTCAGTAATCCCAGCCCTGTACATCTGCCCGAATTAACTTTGAGTATCATTTGTCCAGGTCCAACGCAATTATTCTCCTACACCTTAGAACAGGAAATAGACTACAAATGTCTCTCGTTCTTAACAGTACCCTTATGACATCAATGCCAAAATGTTAATTCTTACAGAAACGGTGATTGAAAGGTTTGTGTACATTTATAAAGAAAGGACTGTTGCTAAAACTTGACAACGGCAACATTGTTTTCAAATATGAGATGAAATCGATGAAATGAAATCGAATTGAGGAATCTAAACTTTCAAAACTGTGTGGAATAGATTTTTGCCAAGCCCTATGCGAAGATTTTTACGAAGAGGAAGACGATGACCTAGAATTCCGAATGTCATCCAGCATGTGGAGTCTGCTTTGAGAATTGGGCAGAATGTTTTCCAAAATGCCATGATGGTCCAATCTGAGAATTAGGCAGAATGTTTTCCAAAATGTCATGATGGTCCAATCTGAGAATTAGGCAGAAGGTTTTCCAAAATGTCATGAGGGTCCAATCTCAGAATTAGGCAGAAGGTTTTCCAAAATGTCATGATGGCCTGATCTGAGAATTAGGCAGGTTTTCCAAAATGTCATGATGGTTCAATCTGAGAATTAGGCAGAAGGTTTTCCAAAATGTCATGAGGGTCCAATCTCAGAATTAGGCAGAAGGTTTTCCAAAATGTCATGATGGCCTGATCTGAGAATTAGGCAGGTTTTCCAAAATGTCATGATGGTTCAATCTGAGAATTAGGCAGAATGTTTTCCAAAATGTCATGATGGCCCAATCTGAGAATTAGGCCGGTTTTCCAAAATGTCATGATGGCCCGATCTGAGAATTAGGCTGAATCTTTTCCAAAATGCCAAGATGGTCCAATCTGAGAATCAGTTAGAAGGGTTTCCAAAATGTCATGATGGCCCAATCTGAGAATCAGGCCGGTTTTCCAAAATGTCATGATGGCCCAATCTGAGAGTTAGGCCGGTTTTCCAAAATGTCATGATGGTCCAATCTGAGAATTAGGCAGAATCTTTTCCAAAATGCCATGATGGTCCAATCTCAGAATCAGTCAGGTTTTCCAAAATTCCATGATGGGCCAATCTGAGAATTAGCCAGAATCTTTTCCAAAATTCCTTGATGGTCCGATCTGAGAATCAGGCAGATGGTTTTCCAAAATGCCACGATGGCCCAATCTGAGAATTAGGCAGGTTTTCCAAAATGTCATGATGGGCCCATCTGAGAATCATACAGGTTTTCCAAAATGCCATGATGGTCCAATCTGAGAATTAGGCGGAATGTTTTCCAAAATGCCATGATGGTCCTGTCTGAGAATCAGGCAGGTTTTCCTAAATGCCATAATGGTTCGATCTGAGAATCAGGCAGGTGTTCCAAAATGCCACGATGGCCCAATCTGAGAATTTGGCGGAAGGTTTTCCAAAATGCCATGATGGCCCAGTCTGAATTAGGCAGAATGTTTTCCAAAATGTCATGATGGCCCAATCTGAGAATTAGGCAGAAGGTTTTCCAAAATGCCACAATGGTCCAATCTGAGAATTAGGCAGGTTTTTCCAAAATGCCACAATGGTCCAATCTGAGAATTAGGCAGGTTTCCAAAATGTCATGATGGTTAAATCTCAGAATCAGGCAGGTTTTCCAAAATTCCATGATGGCCCAATCTCAGAATTAGGCAGAAGGTTTTCCAAAATGCCACGATGGTCCGATCTGAGAATCAGGGAGGTTTTCCAAAATGTCATGATGACCCAATCTGAGAATTAGGCAGAAGGTTCTACAAAATGCCACGATGGTCCGATCTGAGAATCAGGCAGGTTTCCCAAAATGCCACGATGGCCCAACCTGAGAATTAGGCAGAACATTTTCCAAAATGCCGCGATGGCCCAATCTGAGAATTAGGCAGAACATTTTCCAAAATGCCGCGATGGCCCAATCTGAGAATTAGGATGAATGTTTTCCAAAATGCTACGATGGACCAATCTCAGAATCAGGCAGGTTTTCCAAAATTCCATGATGGTCCAATCTGAGAATTAGGCAGAAGGTTTTCCAAAATGCCATGATGGTCCAATCTGAGAATCAGGCAGGTTTTCCAAAATGCCACGATGGTCCAATCTGATGATTAGGCAGAAGGTCTTCCAAAATGCCATGATGGTCCAATCTGAGAGTCAGACAGAAGGGTTTCCAAAATGCCATGATGATCCAATCTGAGAATCGGGCAGGTTTTCCAAAATGCTATGATGGTTGAATCTGAGAATTAGGTAGAAGATTTTCCAAAATGCCATGATGGTCCAATCTGATAATTAGGCAGAAGGTTTTTCAAAATGCCATGATGGTCCAATCTGAGAATCAGGCAGGTTTTCCAGAATGCCATGATGGTCCAATCTGAGAATCAGGCAGATGGTTTTCCAAAATGCCATGATGGTCCAATCTGATAATTAGGCAGAAGGTTTTTCAAAATGCCATGATAGTCCAATTTGAGAATCAGGCAGGTCTTCTAAAATGCCATGATGGGCCAATTTGAGAATCGGGCAGAAGGTTTTCCAAAATGCCATGATGGTCCAATCTGAGAATCAGGCAGAAGGTTTTCCAAAATGCCTTGATGGTCCAATCTGAGAATCAGGCAGGTCTTCTAAAATGCCATGATGGGCCAATTTGAGAATCGGGCAGAAGGTTTTCCAAAATGCCATGATGGTCCAATCTGAGAATCAGACAGAAGGTTTTCCAAAATGCCTTGATGGTCCAATCTGAGAATCAGGCAGAAGGTTTTCCAAAATGCCTTGATGGTCCAATCTGAGAATCAGGCAGGTCTTCTAAAATGCCATGATGGGCCAATTTGAGAATCGGGCAGAAGGTTTTCCAAAATGCCATGATGGTCCAATCTGAGAATCAGGCAGAAGGTTTTCCAAAATGCCTTGATGGTCCAATCTGAGAATCAGGCAGGTCTTCTAAAATGCCATGATGGGCCAATTTGAGAATCGGGCAGAAGGTTTTCCAAAATGCCATGATTGTCCAATCTGAGAATCAGACAGAAGGTTTTCCGAAATGCCTTGATGGTCCAATCTGAGAATCAAGCAGAAGGTTTTCCAAAATGCCTTGATGGTCCAATCTGAGAATCAGGCAGGTCTTCTAAAATGCCATGATGGTCCAATCTGAGAATCGGGCAGAAGGTTTTCCAAAATGCCATGATGGTCCAATCTGAGAATCAGGCAGAAGGTTTTCCAAAATGCCTTGATGGTCCAATCTGAGAATCAGGCAGTTTTTCTAAAATGCCATGATGGTCCAATCTGAGAATCGGGCAGAAGGTTTTCCAAAATGCCATGATGGTTAAATCTGAGAATTAGGCAGGTTTTCCAAAATGCCATAGTGGTCCAATCTGATAATCAGGCCAGTTTTCCAAAATGCCATGATGGTCCAATCTGAGAATCAGGCAGAAGGTTTTCCAAAATGCCTTGATGGTCCAATCTGAGAATCGGGCAGGTTTTCTAAAATGTCATGATGGTCCAATCTGAGAATCGGGCAGAAGGTTTTCAAAAATGCCATGATGGGGCAGGTTTTCCAAAATGCCATGATTGTCCAATCTGAAAATCAGGCAGGTTTTCTAAAATGCCACGATGGCCAAATCTGAGAATCAGGCAGATGGTTTTCCAAAATGCCATGATGGTCCAATCTGATAATCAGGCAGAAGGTTTTCCAAAATGCCTTGATGGTCCAATCTGAGAATCAGGCAGAAGGTTTTCCAAAATGCCTTGATGGTCCAATCTGAGAATCAGGCAGGTTTTCTAAAATGCCATGATGGTCCAATCTGAGAATCGGGCAGAAGGTTTTCAAAAATGCCATGATGGTTAAATCTGAGAATTAGGCAGGTTTTCCAAAATGCCATGATGGTCCAATCTGAGAATCAGGCAGGTTTTCTAAAATGTCACGATGGCCCAATCTGAGAATCAGGCAGATGGTTTTCCAAAATGCCATGATGGTCCAATCTGATAATCAGGCAGGTTTTCCAAAATGCCATGATGGTCCAGTCTGAGAATCAGGCAGATGGTTTTCCAAAATGCCATGATGGTCCAATCAGAGAATCAGGCAGAAGGTTTTCCAAAATGCCATGATGGTCCAATCTGAGAATTAGGCAGGTTTTCTAAAATGTCACGATGGCCCAATCTGAGAATCAGGCAGATGGTTTTCCAAAATGCCATGATGGTCCAATCTGATAATCAGGCAAGTTTTCCAAAATGCCATGATGGTCCAGTCTGAGAATCAGGCAGAAGGTTTTCCAAAATGCCATGATGGTCCAATCGGAGAATCAGGCAGAAGGGTTTCCAAAATGCCATGATGGTCCAATCTGATAATTAGGCAGAAGGTTTTTCAAAATGCCATGATGGTCCAATCTGAGAATCAGGCAGGTTTTCCAGAATGCCATGATGGTCCAATCTGAGAATCAGGCAGATGGTTTTCCAAAATGCCATGATGGTCCAGTCTGAGAATCAGGCAGAAGGTTTTCCAAAATGCCATGATGGTCCAGTCTGAGAATCAGGCAGAAGGTTTTCCAAAATGCCATGATGATCCAATCTGAGAATCAGGCAGAAGGTTTTCCAAAATGCCATGATGGTCCAATCTGAGAATCAGGCAGAAGGTTTTCCAAAATGCCATGATGGTCCAATCGGAGAATCAGGCAGGTTTTCTAAAATGCCACGATGGTCCAATCTGATAATCAGGCAAGTTTTCCAAAATGCCATGATGGTCCAGTCTGAGAATCAGGCAGAAGGTTTTCCAAAATGCCATGATGGTCCAGTCTGAGAATCAGGCAGAAGGTTTTCCAAAATGCCATGATGGTCCAATCTGAGAATGGGGCAGAAGGTTTTCCAAAATGCCATGATGGTCCAATCTGATAATTAGGCAGGTTTTCCAAAATGCCATGATGGTCCAGTCTGAGAATCGGGCAGGTTTTCCAAAATGCCATGATGGTCTAGTCTGAGAATCAGGCAGGTTTTCCAAAATTCCATGATGGCCCAATCTGAGAATCAGGCAGGTTTTCCAAAATGCCATGATGACCCAATCTGAGAATCAGGCAGGTTTTCCAAAATGTCATCCTGGCTCCACATGTACATCACAGCTAAGAAATAACTTTAAATGTTTCCAAAACTAAATACAAATTACTGTTGAATATTTTGGACTTGATTTGATTTGAAGCCGTTGCAGTACTCAATGGTTTCAAATCAAATTATGTCCAAAATAGTTAACAGTACCTTTCTTGCATCATATTCAAAATTGTACTACTGGTAACTAACATGTTTGTGTTTTTGTTTTGGAAACCTGTTAACGTATTTATGAGCTGTACAATAACTTGTGAATATTTGTTGATGATTATGCAAACAAGGCAGCAATGGCTTCCTGTTACAAATATTCAGTAACTAATAGAACTTAATGAAAGAATTAATGGTGATCAATGGAATGATTTAATGTTGATCAATGAGAGCCATGCATAAAACTGGGTCAGTGTGACCTAACTTTAGTGATTGACTGGACATCCCAATTACATCTGTAGCTGTTAAGGTTGACTTAGCAAGAGTTTCAGCACACCAGTTCATCTTGTGAATGTCTGTCTATAAGGATGCATGCATGCTTTTGACAGGTATACAGCCTTGAAGGACAGCCGTCTTGAGGTCACCAACAGATGGTGGCTTTAAGACCACACTTATTGAACCACTCTCATTGGCGTGTCAATGGCTACATACCATAGGAAATGAGTTTGATTAAACACAGAAGAGTTGAATTTAATCAAGAACATCAAAATGTTTGCTTATTAAATACCTATTTGATCATTAGATTCATTACACATCCGTTTGCCACCTTTGGTGACCAGTGCAGTGTCCAGTATAGACCTTTGTAACCATATATTATTGTCAATCAACTATATGATGCAGACATCATAACCCTACCACCCTGGGGCCAGTTTCACAAAAGGTACTTAAGTACAGTGTAAATATCAAATGAAGCATTCTGATTGGACTGTTTTCTACTATGTATGGTGTAAATATCAAATGTAGCATTCTGATTGGACTGTTTTCTACTAAGTATGGTGTAAATATCAAATGAAGCATTCTGATTGGACTGTTTTCCACTAAGTATGGTGTAAATATCAAATGTAGCATTCTGATTGGACTGTTTTCTACTTTACGACCTGGTGTAATGCACGTACCTTTGTGAAACTGGCCCCCAAAATTTTGGCAGACGATGTTGCTGTCGCTGTCTACGACAGCACCATCTCCCACCAAATTTGTTGAATAGTGAACACCAGTTCATCTTTCAATTTAATTTGAAGATTTAAAATTTTGACACCCGAGTGGTAAGGGTTAAGATTATCATCAAATACAAGTGTCTGCATTTTGGGGAAAATAAACTATATAAATATTATATCATAGTAACGTGATTCCTTTAATTGAGCTCGCATTCACAAAGTACAAAAGGTTTATGTGATACCCTGAGTTTCATGCATGCATTACAACTATCTGGTTAGCTAAGATCCGCCCACATTATACACATGTTTGAATCAATTTTTTTAAATCATGAATTGTTAGAAGTAAAATTTCCAGCTAACTACAGGTAATCTGTTGAATATTTTTAAAATAATTCACCGAAGACATGCAATTGAGACAATTTGAGACGCTTATTGGTGGACCTTTCCCCGTTTCATAACAGGCCTACATAATTTGATTGTGACATCAGCCAACAAGTGACATCTTTTGATCGTGACGTTACATGTTTGATTGACAGATCAGATCCCTCAATTATTTAACATATGAGTTTCTTGTTTGTTTGTCTTTCACAGTGGGAGAAGCTCAGTATGACGTCCATGGAACAGCGGAAAATAACGTGCTCAGTAACATTCCACGTCATCGCTATAACCTGCGTTATCTGGTCACTCTATGTGCTTATTGAGCGAACTTCGCAGGAGCTACAGGACGGTATGCTGGAGTGGCCATTCTGGACCAAGCTTATAGTGGTGGTCATCGGCTTTACTGGAGGACTCATATTCATGTATGTCCAGTGCAAGATGTATATACAGTTGTGTCGGCGATGGCGTGTCTACAATCAGGTTATTTTTATACAAGACTCTCCCCCAAAACAACAAATTATTCAGATTGAAATGGTCAAGTGTATGAGTACCGATACAGATTCATCAGAACCAATGCAGATCAATCATGTTAACGGTATGACAGAGACGGCTACAGACACGGCTCCAATTTTTGTCAATGGTACAATAGAGACAGCTATAGACAGTGGTATGTCTATGCATGTAGATGACAATCATGTTAATGGTATAACAGAGATGGATATAGACACTCCAGACCCTGTGCAAATAGACAGTAAGACAGCATCAGCAGCTGTGCCATTAGGAGAGTCTGTATCTGTTCCAAGTCAGGTTTGTGAAGACAGAGTGCTGGACAGACAATCTACTTTAGTATCAGATCTGAGGCTCATTGTTACCCCTCCCTATGATTCAAATAGTGCTGAAGTTGTATAAATATGGCAATCATATATTATGTATAACGCCTTGTGTCTGTGGTGCGTGCACGCGCTTGCGTGAGTGCGTGCGCGTGCGTGTGTGTGTGTGTGAGTGCGTGCGAGTGTGCTTGCGAGTATGTTTGTGCCTGAGAATCTTTATATAAACGGCAACACAAGCTTCAGGTAGTATAAAATATGGCTAAATATGTCTGTATGTGTCTGTGTATCTGCGTGTGTGCATACAAGTGTGCTGTGAACTTTGCAATATGTACATTAAGAAAACATGACATCATTGATAGCTGCCTATATTTTATTGTATAGTTTGTGCACGATGAGGCTATAAAGCAGTTAGATAAGATATAATATATATGAGGTACTAAGATGTATATATTTATTTTTAGATGTACCATAAATGTCCATGTCTAAATGATGTAGTGTGGAGAACAACAAATGGATCATAGTGAATATTTTTGTAGTACATTGTCACCGAGTCACAATTATTTCTCCATCAATATTACACATCTCTAATCCTTGATGCATTTTAATTAATTATAGCTAATCCAAAAAATTTCAATTTTCTCATAGAAGTGCCCATTTGTAGACCAAGAGAAGACTATTTTTGAAAACTTACCACTCGAATGACTGGCTCGGTTATCGAGCCAGTCATTCCATTGGTAAATTTTCAAAAATAGTCTTCCCCTGGTCTGCAAATGGACATTTCTCAAGAGCAGTGGTGAAGCCGTTTTTGGGTGATATGAGTGTTAAACAAATACAATCTGAACTAAAAAATATTTTAGCCCGATTAAGACTAAGTATATCAAGTGTAGGGGTGTAACGATACACTAAGCAATGATACAATATGTATCACGATACTCCTGTCACGATGCGATACGTATCGCGATACTTCATGTCGGCTATGACAATGACAAAGTAAAATATTTTTAGCAGGCGTAAAACGAGCGAATAATATTGGCCAAAACCATCCAATCGGTAGCTCTGTGAAATCTACTTTATATTTTTTATATCCGGGTGACTAGGCTAATGTCGTAAGATGGCCGATTCCAGTGGTTCTCAATGCCATATTTACGAATATTTACGGCAATTCGAGACACTGTTTAAGTACAGGCATTTTATATTTTACTTACCAGCTCATAAAATTCCACACAAAATGTGCAGCAATTACGAGAGTCAAAATAAAATTAGTTCAACTAACCCACAAACAGTTGGCAATTCCCGGGAAAATAGCCAGCTAATGTCTAATGACATAGTAGCCAGCGGAATAATCTGATTGGATGCTGTTGGAATCACCCTTTATGGAACTCCAATTAGTACACATTTATGAATGAAATTCCTCTATAGTGTATATTACGTGCGTCATGCGCTCATTGATTTAATAATTTGAAGCCTCATTTTCGTATCTCACTCGCTCGTATTTTCGTATTTTACACTGATCCCGTAGACCTCTAAAACCTCTAAAATCAATGGTCATATCCGATTTTACTGAATTAATCTCACAGGAAATTTTTTTTTTTGCCGTGTCGCGATTCGTAAAACAAGTATCGTGTATCGTATCGTGGGGAAAGTATCGCGATCCATCGATGCATCGATGAATCGTTGCAGCCCTAATCCAGTGCAATATATTCATTACAATTTTTAAAAGCATTTATTTTAAATTCACAAACTTATTTCAAGAACACTGAATTCTGTTCCTGAAGAGTTTAGAAAACACAAAATATTGAAATATGCCTTTGAAATATTGATATATATATATATATATATATATGCTTAACAACATTGGTATATCTTATCAGAACAAAGCACTATACTCATTCAACTTATTGCCATTTTGATCAAAAATGCTAAAATTTGTTCAAGAAAATTTAAATTTTCTCAGAAAAAATCTTGATTTGCAGACTAAAAAATTATTATTTTTAAATTTATGGAATGACTGGCTCGATTATTGAGCTGACTGGTGCAGTTATACGGCCTATTGGGTAGTACCATAGGTATTCGACACGTAGAGTCTCATTTTAAAATGAGACTGTATCCGGTGGTCCATCATATCGGTTCTCCTGTAACAATTCATAATGGTTCAGCGGCAACATGGCGAGATATTTGGTGTCTTCGGATATCTCGTGTTGCGTTTGGCAAAACCTATCAGCTTATATTTCGGGATTGGTTAACCATAATGAAACACAACTTGGGTACCTGGTTGCTTATGCCAAAAGGATAGTGACAGCGAGGTGACCAGGTCAAAGGTCTATATCTCTCTGACCTTGCTATATGACCTCCGCTGTTTCAAAGTTAAATTTTCTCGTTTAGTAAATCATTTGCATTTATATTTCAGAATTACCTAAGACTGCCAGAACTAATCTTGGACAAATGGTAGCGTATAAAATAAGGGAGCTGTGTGCTGATAACTATATCACGGTCAATACCATTCTGACATTGCTATTTGACCTCTGCTCTTTCCACATTAGGTTTTTCCATTTATCAAATCATTTACATTTATATTTCAGAATTGGTTATTCCTATTGGAACTAAGCTTGCATACAGGGTTAATGTATAGTGTTAGGAAGCAATATGAAAACATTGAGGTCACATGGTCAAGGTAACTGTGACAAACAGGAGACACGCAGAATTCTTGTTAGTATTAAATAAAAAATCAGCTTGAGTCTTGTGCATGTAGTTACTGCATGATCTCATTTTTCTCCAATTTTAACACAATATTTTTAGCTTTTTACCGCATGAGAGGAAGGCTAGATGGTGATCGCTACCGCATGAGAGGAAGGCTCGATGGTGATCGTTACCCAGATTTCCAAATCCTGGATCGAGATCAGATCCAATTATGGATCTATAGAAATTTCAGTAACTGCTGATCCAATTTGGCTCAAATTTATAATACTGGAAAGTATATTAATATATCTTTCCATCACCCACCCATGTTTGATTCTAATATGAGCTGAAGAAAATAAATCCTGAAATTTCTAAATTAAAAAGAAAATGTGACAAAAATGGTTTGTCGAAGGTCTGCACTGTCTTGTTGCTCTTGTTCATGCATGTATTCTTTCCGAAAACAAAACCCTAAATATTGATTGAGCAGAAATCTTAGCTCTGTGTTTGCCTTAACACGCATCACCCATTTAAGGACATGGTCAGTCTGACAACACTAATCATATATTCCTTGCTGATTATCCCTGACGAAGATGCAGTGTACATCACAAACATGACCACGCTCATATTGTAATCTCACCTTTAGTTAACCCTTTAACACTCAAATTTGTTTGAGTAAATTTAAATTCTCTCAGAGAAAATGTCCATTTGCAGACCAAGAGAAGACTGTTTTTGAAGATTTATCACTGGAATGACTGGCTCGGTTATTGAGCCAGTCATTTCAGTGGTAAATTTTCAAAAATAGTTTTCTCTTGGTCTGCAAATGGACATTTCTCAAGACCACTGCCGAAGCCATTTTTGCCTGATATGAGTGCTAAACATTGGAACCGCATGCGCACGATCTGATAAATGAAAATCTTCAATGTAGGAAATATTATTTAATATTTTTTTAAACTAGTTTCATTTATAAGACATATGTACTTTTACACATCATTCTATATCTTGTTTTAGTGTATGTTTATATCATTGTATATAAGATATGACAAATGGCTGCCACACACACGCACACACATGTATGCACGTACACACGCACGCATGCACGCACATGCACACGCACGCATGCACGCACACACACTGAATTAATATGTCCAGTTCATCATAATGTACCTGTGAATGGGTAATAATGTACTTTTGTTACTCATGCGGTCTGTCTGTCTGTCTCCGCCAGGCCCACCTGTCTGTCTGTCTCTGCCTGTCTGTCTGTCTGTCTGTTTCAATGTTTGTTTTTCGGTCCATGACTACTTCTCTATGTTCATCTGATTGCAAAAATAACAGCCTCGCCATCCTGCTCCCCCTTCCAACCCTACAAATCCCCATTCACACACTACAAACTCTCACCCACCCCCATTCCCACCCTACAACCCCCCCCCCCTCCCCGAACCCCCCCCTCCAACCAACAACTGAGTTAAAGTATATAGATTTAATTGATCTGAATGAAGATGATGCACAAATCTGTTAGCTATCCCCTTACTTTTGCTCTGCCAAAGACAATATGGATTCTGGTCATTAATTTACAAATTCCCAATAAAATAAGAAATTTGTTCATTGGACTTATTGTTCCAGTAGCTGTCTGATCAAAAGGCCTCGTAATAAGAAAATATAGAAATATTGTTATTGTACACGTTATCCCTTTACCATAATGTAAACAGTCTTGAACAAGCCATCCTGATCACATTCAATGTCGTATTCAAATATTTAAAGAAATTTTTTTTTAATTGATACTGCAGAACTTGTTGCTTATTAAGTTGTAAAATCTCAAAATTACACATTAAATGATGGACAATGATCTGTGCTGGACGAATAAGATGTGATGCTGTGTTTGTGTGCGTGCGGTGTGTCTATGTGCGTATTCGCAAGTGTGTGTGTGTGTGCGGTTTGTGCATGCGTGCGTATGTGTACTTGAAGGTGTATGCATGTGCATGTGCATGTGCATGTGCGTATATATGCATGCGTATGCCTCTTCATGCTTCATAAAGTATGCTGAGATGACGGGACCACATCTGTATCATACTCATTTCTAATCATCCGTGTGTGGAATTTCTTAATAAACTTATTTTTTGAGATGAGAGATCAAGTTCTTGATGGAGAGAGTACGCTATCCTGTACGAAATGGTCTGTACAATATTTTGAATCTAATTTAACTGTGAGCTAGCAACTGGTTCCTGTCAAATTCTCCTCAAAATTGTCGAATATGTTCAAGAGCATTTTAATTTTTCATCATAAAAAATGTCCATTTGCAGACCAAGAGATTATTTTTCAAAAGTTATGACTGGAATGACTGGCTGGGTTATCGAGCCAGTCATTCATTCCAGTGATAAATTTTAATAAATAATCTCTTGGTCTGCAAATCGACATTTCTCAAGACCACTGCAGAAGCCATTTTGGGGCGGATATGAGTGTTAAAGGGTTAACACTCCACTTGTGAGTGAGTTATCAATCATTTCACTGACAGGTCCTGGAAAAATATTTTCTTTTCTTATTTCGTTGAATATTTTGAAATTAATTTAACTGAAAGTCGCTGCTGCCTTAGGAAGCAACAGCTTCCAGTCAAATTAATTTCAAAATATTCAACAGTTTTCCTGTATGGTTGCCTTGAAAATGAGGTAAGGGGAATTCCTGTGAAAGGGTTGGCAGTGGTTGAGAAAATGTAAATATCTGCCTATTGAATGTCTTTTTACAGGCCAAGAGAATATAATTTTTGAAAATTTATCGCTGGAATGACTAGCTTGGTTATCGAGCCAGTCATTCCAGTGGTAAATTTTCAAAAATTGTACCACAATACCATAACAGAGGCCGGTTTTGGCCGGTATTACCATTAAAGGGTTAACAGATTTTAAATAAAACGAAACCTTCGACCGACATATAAACAACACCTTGTATATAGATATAAAATATATACATATAAATGACAAGAACAAGGAAACACAACTAACACTCCCATTGCTGCAGGACACCGGACAATGATTTCAATGGGTAATAACTGGATCTACTGAATATTAAAAAAAATAAGTGTCAAATTAAAAAAAAAAAATTCAGTATACCCAGAGTTAAACCTCATGGAAAATATCGTCTACAGAAATACCTCAGCCAAGCAATCAGAGCACCTGTATAATGGACAGCACCTGTATAATGGACAGCACCTGTATAATGGACAGCACCTCTATAATGGACAGCACCTCTATAATGGACGGCTGTGGTTCTATTTGACGTGATGCTCGTGATAATGATAATGAACTACCCTTTCTTACAAAAAGCTGTGATATATATACGTTTATGTATTCTATTTATTTGACACATATCTGATTGTATATTTTAGTGTATTGTGTGGTAGCTATACACTGGTCTCCATGCATGCTTCTCGATTCTGTCTGGTTATTATTTGTTGTCAAGTCCCTTTAATGAAATTGAGGATGCTTGACGTAGCGATCTGAATGCAGCCCGCCATCCAATCTGAGAACGAGGTTGATGTTACAGTTTTTCAATGGAAATGTAATTCATCAAGGACCTATACAATTTCAGTAATGCTTTACGGTCTAAATCTGTACCATGATTGTGTCCATTCTGTATTATAATGAAAATAATTTTAACATTTTCCCTTACTTTTCTTTTGTTTTGCGTAGTTTTGTGTGAAGTCTGACAAGAATACCATAACATGTAGAATGTTAAAAGTTTTTCATTGGACATTTTCTACATCAATGGCTGATCAGATTCTAATCAAGCTTTGCAGATGTTTTAGTTACTATGCTGGCATCTGATCTACATCAATGGCTGATCAGATTCTAATCAAGCTTTGCAGATGTTTTAGTTACTATGCTGGCATCTGATCTACATCATAAGTAAAAGAACATTTTTAATTTTTCCATATTTGTGTTTTAACCTTTTAACCCTCGAATTTGTTTTAAAAAATTCAATTTTCGCATAGAAAATGCCCATTTGCAGACCAAGAGAAAACTATTTTTGAAAATTTACCACCGAAATGACTGGCTCGGTTATCGAGGCAGTCATTCCGGTGGTAAATTTTCAAAAATGGTTTTCTCTTTGTCTGCTGGACATTTCTCAAGACCACTGCAGAAGACATTTTTGGCTGATATGATTGTTAAATGGTTAAAAAGGTTTGAAGATTTTGTTGACAGTTTCCCTACAGGCAGACAGTTTTAGGTGTTTTATTCACTGATCCTTTACTTGAAGAAAGTCTTAATGTATGCAGTGATTACAAGTAGGGACATATCAACATCAACATATACATAGAAATGTGTCTAATGTGGACCAGTGGCCTGTCTTTAACACTTTCAACGTCAAATCCAGGAAAAGTATAATCTTTCTGATATAAGGCTTATTCTGTTGAATATTTTGAAATTACTTTGACGTGAACCTTTCAGGGCATCAGATGTGTAAAAATATAGAAAAACAAAAGGGGCTGGACATGCAAGACACAGTCTCTAGTTCTTTTATTATTTTTTCATTATTATTATTATTATTATTATTATTATTATTTGTATCAGATGCTTTGTCATTGTCATATAGTTAACAAAAAGAAATATAAATATATCAGTTGTTACTCATACAAAACATCTTGTTTTGCACAAATATCATCAAATAAATTTTAATTACTATAAAACTGTAGATGTATTGTTATACTGTAATTGATTGATTATGGGATATTTGTGTCTTATTATCCGCTCTTCGCGAATGGTGGGGGTGGAGTGAGTTTGCGATTATGTTTCCGCTATCATCTGTCCATGCGTGGGTGTGTGGGTCCATTTGTGCATCCGTCTCACGCAGGTTTTCATTCGATAACTGCTTTTGCTTGGAGTATCGTGACAAAACTTCATGGGATGGTTGACTATGGTAGTAGGGAACTGCACATTATTCTGTGTATCAGTGCATTCATCCGCCAATCCGTCTTTCTGAGCTTGTGTATGTCCGTGAAAATTTTGGGTTTTCCTTCGATTACTTTACTTTTGTTTGGGGTATCATGACAACACTATGGGAAGGTGGCTATGGTAGTAGGGAACTACACATTATTTTGCACGTCAGTTAGTCCATCCGAGTTTGTCCGTCAGCAAATTTGTATCCAAACCAGTGTGATTGTCATCCCACTAACATGGCCGCCATTGCGGGTGTGATCATTTAAATTATATCATCTTGTTGACAGTGATGTGTGACGCGTGCTTCTTAGGGCTTCTCAGGATGATTGACTGAAATATAAGAAATATGTCTGGAATGCAGAAATGAAGAAAATGGTGATCAGTGAGAGTAAGATACTTGTCAAGGGTGTAGGTATTTTAATTTAAGACCATAAACATGACATGGAAGCTGAAAATCTGGATCCTATGCTAGCATGTTAACATTACCTGTGTTATCAACACTGTTATTGGTTAACATTACCTGTGTTATCAACACTTTCTTATTGGTTAATATTACCTGTGTTATCAACACTTTCTTATTGCTTAACATTACCTGTGTTATCAACACTGTTATTGGTTAACATTACCTGTGATGTATACTCTTTCTTATTGGTTAACATTACCTGTGTTATCAACACTTTCTTATTGGTTAATATTACCTGTGTTATTAACACTTTCTTATTGCTTAACATTACCTGTGTTATCAACACTTGCTTATTGCTTAACGTTACCTGTGTTATCAACACTCTTATTGGTGAACCCTTCTGTATTATCAACACTTTATTATTGGTTAACATTACCTGTGTTAGCCACACTCTTAATGGTTAACATTACCTGTGTTATCAACACTTTCTTATTGGTTAACATTACCTGTGTTATCAACACTTTCTGATTGGTTAACATTACCTGTGTTATCAATACTTTCTTTTTGGTTAACATTACCTGTGTTAGCCACACTCTTAGTGGTTAACATTACCTGTGTTATCAACACTTTCTTATTGGTTAACAGTACCTGTGTTCTCCACACTCTTATTGGTTAACATTACCTGTGTTATCAACACTCTTATTGGTGAACCCTATCTGTATTATCAAAACTTTCTTATTGGTTAACATTACCTGTATTATCAACACTTTCTTATAGGCTAACACTGCCGGTGGCATCAACACTTCATTGAACGACCTACTGTTTCCTTTAATCTGTTAGAACACTGTGATAATGTTAATGGCAACAAAATATCATCTGCACAGATTCGGTTTGTTTTATACATTGGTTTAGCAAGCAAAGAACGGGCTCATCAACAGTATATTAACATGATTATAGTAGTAGAAGATAGAATCCTTACACAGTAGGCATACATCGGGACATGATCACACATACATATTTTTAAGCATGCACGCTCCCTCGCTCGCTCGTTACCTCACTAAATAAAGCGCATCCTACCGTAGTCGCATTATATACACGCATCTTATGTATACACATGCACACAGATTACAAATGTTTCTCTCGAAACTACATGGTCATGTACACTTATCCCCCCCCCCCCTGGTCTGGATGATGGTGGTGGGTGAGTAATATAGCGATCAGCGTGCCCGTCTGTCCCCGTCTTGTCAACACAACTCCTCTTACAGTTTAGTTACAATTCTTTTGAAACATGCTAAATCTAGTCATTACCATCTGAAGAAAATTATTCTTTACATGGTTATCCCCCTTTCAATACTTGTAAGCCTATTCATAAACTGCAGTACCAATCATTTCTTGTCAACACAACTACAATTTAACTGTGATTCTTTTGAAACTTGGTCTGTTGAGATAATATAAAGCCTGTGTGACGATACAAGGGAGAAAACTTGTAAATAACAACATATTACCAGACGCTGCAGACACAACATATTCTGCTTGGATTTTGGCCCTTTACGTGTGTGTATGAGAAAGGTTATCTACACTGTGGAAGGTCGCATCAAGGCTTAACATTCGGCAGCTTATGCATGCCTAGTGAGTACTACCAACACTAGTAGTAACAAATAGCTCTAGAATATCTACACACTACAGCCATACCCGAGGATCAATGAATTGCTATCGATAGGCCATGGTCAGTCCATGAACAATAGTAATGACAGCATAGGTTTCAACACCAATATATACAGCATCCATGAACTGAGATCCTCTCTGCCAAGTCCGAGACGATTTTGGCATATATGCCCATGAGCCATACACAGTAGCAAGCAATAACACCAGGCAAAAGAAGGCCTAGAAATTATCATGGCTACTTTAAGGAAACTGGCTGCAATGGTAGAGTTGTTAGCTGGATATATAGATGCAGCAGCATGAAAAAACCAAGCTGTGCATGGAGTCATCTAATGTCTTAGATTCCTCCCATTCTTAAAGTGGAGAACGTGCCCAGTACCAGCCAGGTCTGTTAGACGGTAAGTGGCATCAGTTAGATGCCGATCAACGAGCCATGGCCCCTCCATTTATAGTGGAGATTAGGAGCCAGGCCCTTCATGCATCGGTGATCTTGAAGCCGCACTCTGTCATCAGGCTTGTAGGATCCATTGTGGACTTGTCTGTCCTGCCACAACTTTTGGTGTGTGTACGGCCTGATGGTCTGATATGCTTCTGCTAGACGGGTGCGCAAAAGCTCTATGTATAATGGACTGTTCAGTTTGTGAGTCGATCTTGGCAGCACTACATCCATTGGCAGTGACAGCTCTCTACCGAACATGAAATAGGCAGAAGTAAAACTAGAGTGCACACAAATTATGTAGGCCATCATGACATAAGGGAGGCATATATCCCAATCACGCTGACCAGCGTTGACTTCCTTACACAATATTGCTGTCAATGTCCTGTTGAAACGATCGACCGCTTCGTGGATGGAATGATGTGGTACAAGTTTTCTCTGGATGTGCAAGAACTTTAAATAGATGGCTTTCAAAGTTGCGCCCTTGATCGCTATGGATCTCAGTTGGTAAGCCAAGTCGATAAAGGACTTGTTTGACTATGGCTCTTGCTACCATATCTGCTTCCTGGTCTTAGTTGCTTCAAACCACTTAGTAAAATAATGTTGAATGATATTCTTGTTGCCATCGTGCGTATTGATAGAGGGCCTAGCATTCCATTGGCGCACCTACGATATGTGTGAATAGTGCAGCATGCTGGTTTTTAGGCACTTGATATAGCTCGCACCTGGCCACCCAGGAAATCACAGATCTGTGAATGCCAGGCCAATGGAAACGTGGTTTAATGCATGCTTTTGTGCATTCTAGTCAGATGCCCTGTGTTATTGTGCGTCTGCTGTAAGACTAAGTTTTTATAACTATTACCACTAGGCGCATGCCATAGTAAACAAGATCATTTTCAAAGTTTTCTGATGATATCTCTGATAGAAACACTTAACCTCAGAAGGCTGATGTGAAACATCTTCCTTGGTAGACATATAGCCAACAAGAAGCCAAGCTATGACAACACTCAGAATGCTATCAGTTGTCTGAGCTTTGCATAGGGCGTCTTCTGTCCAATCAGATGCATCAAAGATTGAAAATTGCTGAGAGGACTGCGTTGTTACATGACTGACAGCAGCAAGAATTATGTTTCCATGAGGAAACCACCTGCTCTGAGCATCTGTGTTACCATGTTGGTATCCTGGACGATGTCTAACAATACAGTGGTAACATATGACTTAAATGTTGAACGTTGAATGACTTGTAATTACCTGGTGAGAAAGACCTCCCCTGCCCAATGCCTTGAGGAATCTTGAAAGATTCTATGGATGCTTCCCAACCGCAAACAGTCGGACATTTCTGCCTTCTAGCTTGTTAAACCATCGTTTCTTCTTCCAATAAACTTCTGCAGATCCGAAATCATACTTTAATGTCTGTTTCTGCCAACACCTCTCTAATTTGGCTTTAAACTTTTTGATTGATGTAGCATTAATGACGGTTTCTTGTAGGGCATTCCAATCGTTGACTATCCTGTTTGAGAAAACATTCTCGTGAAATAGGTTGGTGAACCACTGCTTGACTATGCAACGCTTGTGGCCCCTACGTGTTATGCCTTATTTAGTGAAGTGTTTGTCTATGTCAAGTTTGTCAGTCTTATTAATTATCTTGGACACATGTAGCATATCTGCTTTGTAATCTATAAGTTAGTGTTGCTATTCGTAATGCCATTAGCAGGTCTTCGTATCTTAACCCTGTCATTCCTGTGATCATTCTTGTACCCATCCTTTTCACCTTCTCGATTTCTGAATTCTCTGTTTTATTAACTATGTGCCAGACTGATGAGAAGTATTTCAAATTGGGTCTGATTAATGAGTTGTACAGTCGCACACATGATTCTCTGTCTAAATACTTGAATGTTTTGTTTGCTATGGCGAGCTTACTGTTAGCTTTCTTTATGCGGCCATATATGTGTCTCTTAAACAGTGGGTAATTATCAAATGGCACGCTTAAGTGTATCTCTTCCTCTGCTACTGCTAGTCTGTCATGATTTAGTGTACACTGTAAAAGTGGGTTATGTTTCCCGAAATGTATTACTTTGCACTTGTCAATGATGACGGGTAGTTGCCATTGTTTGGCCCACAACACCAGTCTGTCAATATCATGCTGTAACTGGTCTCTGTCAGCCTCGTCTTTTCTATAAATATTTGTACCATCTGCGAAAAGCATTAGACTTGCTTTAACCCCCTCTGGTAGATCATTGATAAAACTAATAAACAGGATTGGCCCTAGGAAGCTGCCTTGTGGAATGCCGCTAATGACATCTTCCCATGGCGAGGCCTCGGCATTTATCATTACCCTCTGTTTTCTGTTGCTTAGAAATGCTGCTATCCACGCCAAGAGTTTTCGTTTGATGCCACAGGCATCTACTTTCTTAATGAGACGTTTATGTTGGACACTATCAAAGGTTTTCTTATAATCCATATACACACAATCAAAGGGGCTACGGTCATCAAACATTTTCGTCTATTCTTCCATAAGCAGTGATAGCTGGATAGCACAAGATCTTCCACTTCTGAAACCATGTTGTTCATCACAAAATAGGTAATTTTTAGCTCTACTTTATGAAGTAAAACGAGCTATTGCGATACCTTCCACGTCGTCCGGCGGCGGTGGCATCGTCGTACAATTTGCGTTTAGCTCAACTTTTCTGTTTATACCTCGGGTTTGTTTAATCATACTTGACCCAAACTTCGACACGTGCTTCCTTATAATGATAGAGCATCTCAGGATGACCTTGGGGTCAAAACGGTCAAGGTCACTGTGATCTTGGTAAAAACCTAGTTTTTTTAACATTAACATTTTCCATTTAGTTAAACTTTTCTGTTTACATCTCAGGTTTGGTTAATCATACTGGAGCAAAACTTGGACGCATGCCTCCTTATAATGAAACTGACATCACACAATTACGTTGATGGAAAAAGGTCAACGGTCAAGGTCACTGTAAAAAACCTTATTTTTTCAACATTAACATTTTTCGTTTATCTCCATTTTTCTGCTTATATCTCAGGTTTGGTTAATCATACTGGCCCCAAATTTGGACACATTCCTCCTTATTATTATGACGGCATCACACACTGTTTTGGCCAAAAGGTCAAAGTTCAAGGTCAAGATATACATAGCGACCATCTGTCATCCGTATTCCATCCGTCAACCGTTGTTTAAAAACGATACTCCTCATTAACCGCTGGGCAGATTTCAACCTACCTTGGCCGGATGGACAGTATGGGTGGAGGCTTCAGACTTTATGTACAGAATTTTGATTGGTCAATTTTTTGGGTTAAAATCTTACATTTTATGAAAAATTTGCTGAATATTGACAAAACACTACTCATTAACCACCGGGCAGATTTCAACTTATTTTGGCTGGACAGACCTTATAGGATATGCTTCAGACTTATAGACAGAATTTTGATTTGTCAGGTTTTTTGGTGAAAACCTTAGATTTTATGAAAATTCTGACAGAAATTGTCTAAACACTACTCATCATTAACTGCTTGAAAGATTTCAACCCTAGTTGGCTAGACAGACCCTATCACGGTGCGCTCAAGAACAAATCCATTCAGAATTTTAATGGATCAATTTTTTGTGAAAATCAAGTTTTATGAAAGATTTACCAGAAATTGTCAAAATGCATCTTCTCCATAACCGCTTGGTGGATTTTATCCAAATATGACTGGAAGGATTTAATAGTAGTAGGCTCTAGAACTTCTATTCAGAATTTTGGTTGGTCAATTTTTGGGTGGCTATTTCGATTTTTTTTAAACTCCAGAACCATTTAAATGCTACCCCTTAATTAGTGGGCCAATTTCAACGAAACCTGGGAATTATCTACCAGCATTGAAATGCAAATGTTTCAAATCCCTTCTATATTTATTTTATGTTTGAAGTCAAGCTTCATAGTTCAATGCAAAGTTGTAAAGTCGAGCTTCATGTTCGCATTGCAACCACATTTCTGGTTGTCTATGTGCTGATCGCGTATGATGGTTTCCATTATCTTACAAGTAATAACCGTCAGGCTTACTTGTCTGTAATTACTGGGTGTTCCATTCTTGAATATTCGTATCACATTTGTTTGCAACCATCTGTCTGTTAACCTGCCTGTCTCAATAGAATTCTTGAAAATTATCAGCAGTGTGGTGACAATCTCAGCTTCCACCTCCACGAATGCGTTTGAGTGCAGATCATCGGGAGAGGCTGATTTGTTTGATCGGAGTCTGTTTATATTTTTTTAAATACTATTGTCTATGAACTCTAATTCACTAATCTCAGATGTATAGTCTCTTGTAATGTCAGGGTGTCCTCTTTTCTTTGTCTCATGAAATCTGAACTAAAATATGTATTCAGGGTTGCTGCCTTCTCTTGATCTGAAACTGCCTGTTCTCCATTCTCCGTCACTAAATCTGAAACTCCAGATCCTGCATCCATTTTTTATTTTTTCTACTTCCAGAAATTTTTGGAATTCTATTCCTTGCTTTGATATATACCTCATAATCTTTTGCAAAACCCAACTTCCGATAATGGTTTCAGGATTACTGCTTATTTTGGACGACTCTTGTTGTATCTCTGTTCATCTATTGTAGCTTAAAGTGCTTGGATACTTTAGCTAGAGGAATGTTGGCATGTATTGCTAATTTCATTTCCGGTTCAAAGGTTTCCCACTGTTCATTAACATCTTTGCCATCCAACTGTTATGTCCAATTAATTTCATACATCTGATACGCCTCATAATCTCCTCTGTAATAATTATATCTAGGGATGCTTCTTGCAGGTTCGTGACATGCATGAATGTCAAAAATCAGTGTTGCATGGACAGTGGCACATGGTCACTCTTTCCAAATGGTGCACCATATATCAGATTTTGAACCAGTTACTCATTCTGGGTTAGTATTACGTCTAATCTACTTGGCTTGTTTTAGACTCTAAATCTGGTTGGAGTATTTACCCACTCATTGTTTTTTCATGGGAACTAGATGGACTCTTGTATATACATCCTATTAACAATTTCTCATGCCTATTCAACGAAACTGTTGCCCATGCTAATTCCTCTAGGTCCTGATTACTGACTAAGAACTGTCATGCTGGAATGAAATCATATTTGCGTTTATATAATACATAGTCTGATATTTTGAGCGTAATGCCCATTATTTCTTGCACTACGTGTTTGGGATAAAGTTCTGTTTCGCGACTATATCTGCATGTATTTTACTGAGCCTAGCAATAAGTTAATCTTTTTTGTTAGACACCGAATCCATATTAGTGTACAGCACTGTGAATTTCCTATCCCGCAATATAATTTTTTTCCTCTTAACTGACGACTAATGGCGAGTCATTGCGACAACCTCTAGCATTAACATTCGTACAGTATATATATATATATACATTATTTACAGTTTGCATTACTTTTGAGTTATTTAGACAATTACTTTCGGGAAGCTAAATGTTTGTCTCCCATTTGCGTATCTTGCTCAATTGGTTCAATCATATGATCCAGATGAATCTTTGTCTCTCCTGACTCTTCCAACTCGGTCTGTCTGTCGTCTTTTTTCCCTCAGTTTTTGTCGCTTTTGTCAATTTTGTTATTCAGTCTTACCTCGAGATATGTGATTTTACTGGTGACAATCTTCATGTACTGTGCGCATCTCTCTTCTTCTATCTCCTGGTCAATTTTCACCACGTGCGAGGATTTTGCCTCGCATATATCACAGAACCAATGAAGATCACTTCTGCTATTCAATACTTCATACTTCTGGTCAGCCATTTGCAAAAATTTTGCACACGGCCAAGCATCACAGCATTTGCATTGCAAATATTTGCTACCCTGTTCTAATATCAGCTCACAACTATGACAATTGTCCATCTCGTCGATTGGTACCTCGACCGCTTGCTGTTCTATCACATTCTTATTGCTGTGTATCATATTTTTCATATTTACTGACATTCTCGCCGGTGAATTATTTAGATATTCCATACTTTCTGAAGTCGTTGCTGACGTCGCGCTTACATTAGTTGGCCTGGATCTTGCTTTTTGTTCTTCCAAACACTTATCTACACACAGAGGGTAAAATCGACAATATCCTTGGGCGCAAAGCATTGCGTCTGATGGAAGTTTACACTCCTTGCATGCCTTCTTCTCGTATGCCTGCATTTTGATTGCTATTGTAGAGAGAATTCGGTGTGTTTAGGTTTGGTTGACCATGAAATCAATCAGAGATGCGTTACAAGCGATAAAAATACACTAACCTATAAACCACTAAAAACATCAAATATCTGAGTAATCACTTCGATTCTTGGTCGGCCTACGGGTAGCTAACTTACTTGACTCGGGTAATAAAAGTAATTATGGCGAGTTACAACAATGGCCGCTAGAAAGTTAATTTACATGAAGTGATTATGTTGAATTTGTGTAAACTTTTAATAGGTGCATAAATTCGGATACACGTTAATGTAATCCTGCTTCAATCCGAAGCATTCCTAGGCATAAACTTTCCTCCAAACGATCAACTGTTTATACACAAATTGCTCATTGTTTTGTCAACAACGTGCCCAAACGAGTCCAGCCTCATTGGGAAGAAACGCTGACTCGGTTCCTGGGTACAGGGTGACCATGGAATCGATCATGTCGACCATGTGCCGCTTATTTTGACAAATACCCAATTCAGAAGACTATTTTCTCCGAGACTAACATGCATGCCCAATAGGCTGTGGTGTCACCAGCCCTTTATAAGGAACTTCAGCTGCAAAGCTCAACAGTTCGCTCGTACAACTCATGCCGAGTTAGCTAACTCACAACACGCTCTCCATACTGGTGGAATAGGCCCAATAGTGCGCCACCAATGCCCTATAGGCCAAGTGCTGGACTATACTATCTAGTACTGTCTTGTGCGGTTAGCGTTCGGACTCAGACTATCTCTGTGGCATTCAGGCATTACTGACACCAGCTATCAGACTTGGTTTGTTTCCCATAGCTGATTCTACCAGTTCCTTGCACATTCGTGCAGACATAGACTATCTTCTGTGGTGCACCGGTACTCCTTGTGTCAGCTAACGGACTTAATCTATTCTCCAAACGTATGTTTGTGTATTGGTGCTGACTACCCACACTACGGTGATGGGCGGCATTAGCGCAACGTACAAACTCTGTAATCTCACAGTGGTTGAGCGTAGGTACTAATAGCAATGCTCTTGGGCAAAGTTTCCGCACTATGCCCGCAACTCCTACGTATTAATTTGCCAAAGTCAAGGCTCTGACAAAATAATCAGATATTCTCATCAAAATAATGAAGTCCATGACGACTGATGCTTTGATAATTGTCTTTGTTAAAATCCGCACTCATCTTCCAAGTTGTGCAAAAATACAAACCGTCATTTAGTTCTTGATTCTGTATGTTTAGTTGTTTGAAATTGTTATTTTTGCTAAGTCCTTAGCCGTTTCACTGGAACATCCATAGCGCTTGTTAGAGCTTAGACAATTTCAAACTATTTTTATTATATACTTCGTTTTATTGGTGCAAGCAAAACGGACATTAAAACTTAAAAAATGTCCTGCTAATTCGTTCAATAATGGCTCGAAACTTAGTTACCATGCAAGCGCAAGCAACGCCTTGCAGGACTTAGAAAATCTATTGGCAAATTACACCTACAAGTGCCAGAAACATTGCCTTGCCTAGACGTGGTCTCACTAGGCTCTTGTACACCAGCGCAAGTGTGTTGGCTGGCAGGCAGACAAATGATCTTCATATCATACCAAGGATCTTGTCTGAATTTTAAATTATTGCCAACGTAAATGCCCAGATCCCTTTCACAGGTGGTGTCTTCTAGAGTGATCTCCTGGCTGTTCTCTGTCATGTTATGCATCATCTTCGCATTGGATCTGCCCAAGTGCATTACTTTGTATTTGGATGCATTGACCCGTATTTGCCAGGTGTCTGCCCATTCTTTTAAGCTGTTGATGTCTGACAGGAGCTAGTCGTGATCTTCTGTTGGAGCGATTTGTAAAATTAGCTTAGCATCATCAGCGAATAACTTGACTAAGTTGTGGGCAACCTGTGGCATGCTATTAATAAAGCACACGAATAGTGTTGCCCCTAGACACTTCCCTGGGGTGTCCCACTAAGGATTGGTGACCAGCTGGGACATGAACCACTTACTGATACTCTTTGTTATCATATAGATGTTAGAGTTAGAGTTAAGTATATTGAACGTAGGTACGGGTTTTGCCTATTTAAATGTCCAGGTTTCGCCAATAATTGTCTAATTCACTCTTGAAGGTATTGACAGCATTGGCAACAAACTACGTCTTTGGGCAACTGGTTCCACAAGTTCACAATATGACATCTGAAAAGGTTTTGTCTTATCTGTGTATTGAATCTTTGCTTGTGAATTTTTAAACTATGTCCACGAATGAGGTTGTTTTTTGACGGAGCGAAGAACTGGCTACTGTCTATATTTTCCTTTCTTGTAATTAATGTGTAGGTTTAAATGAGGTCACCCCTAATTCTTCGCTGTTTTCATGTTTTTAATGTTGTGAGATTTAGTGCTTTTAACCTATTTTCATAGTTCTTACTGTGTAAGCCAATTACTAATTTTGTACACCATTTTTGTATTTCTTCTAAATGGTTTATATCTTTAATGTAGTAAGGTGACCAGTATTCCAAATGTGGACCTATACGTATAGTCTGATCAAGTATACGGTTTGTGTTATTTTCTTGCATAGTGCATTCAAATCGCAAATTATTATATCTGAGATGCATTCATTTGGACTTACTAGCAATGAACTTTAGCGCCATGTGTCTGCCCACATGTTGAGATTGTCTAGATTTTTTTGCAGTCTTAGACTATCTGATCAATCGTTAATTCTATTCCACAGTTTTGTATCATCAGCAAACATTTTTAGCAGGCATGTGACAATCTCGTTTACATATATTAGAAACAAGAGCGGTCCTAAGACAGACCCCTGTGGTACGCCACTATCGACATCTGTCCACTTTGAATATGCACTACGTACACTTACTCTCATTTGTCGATTTCTCAAGAAGTCCTCTATCCATTTGTGACGTGCTAACTTTAACAATGAAAAACTTTAACTATATAGTTGAAAAAGGTTAAATTTGAAATGAGTTCCTAACTATTGAAATGAAATTTTATGCTATGGTCAAGGAAAACATTAGAAGGCCAATGTAATGTTCAGTTACTATTGGTCCTCAGTTCTTTTACATGAATCCAATTTGTCTTCTTAACACCCAGTAGTATCCACACTTGGTGAGGGTGGGTGACAGGAATGGACGCAATAATATAAGAATTAAATTAAGTTAGAAATTTTAATGGAGGAATCTCTCACAATTTAGCAATACTGTTCACAATATACATCTATACTGAATACCCACACTGAACTCTCTTAGCCACTTGACTATGTTCAATCTCAATACTGTCGGTAGTACATAAATCCCAAGTGCTACACGCACAAAATCATATTACTATTTCTTAGTGTAACAAGAAGAATCAAAATCAGGATTCCATGACATTCTAGTTGAACACAGATTATGACTGGTCACATCACAACAAGATTCCTAACATTGACCTAAATCAGAGCTCCAAAATATGGGAAAAATCTAAAAATTGATTAGTAGAAAAAATATTAACAAATAAATACATTCCATAAGATTTAAGACTTGTCACATCTCAATCCAAATAATTAAATTTGATTTCCATTACACAGTTTCATTTAAATGGAGATGGAGATGGAGACGCCCTTTCGCACAGCCAATCACACATCACAACACAAATAACAGTTCGCCCCGAAGCTCTTCGACACAAAAAAGCATGAACAAGCCAAAGCTGTGCGAAATACATTTCATCTTACTGCATCGACAACTTAAACTTATCCTGCCCTATTAATTAATAGTGATTATTTTACAAAAACAACATGTACACCACTCACAAATCACCTGGACACACCTTTAAGTATATTTCCATGATGATGATGATGATGATATGTGTAGTATGGTGGCGCAACGGCACCACACTCCCACTGGTTGGTTCTGCTGTATTCCAAAGTTCAGACTTGACAGATGCCAACATAACACATGTGTATAAAAAGGGGGATCACCATCAAGCTGAGAATTATTGCTCAGTGTCACTGACATCAGTTGCATGCAAATTATTAGAGCATATTATCTGCCACCACTTAAAATCATTTAGATCACCATGACATCCTAAATAACTTAAATCATGGTTTTCGCTCTGGCTACTCATGCGATACACATCTATTAATAACGTTTCATGACTTGGTAAAACAATATGATCAAAATGATTAAATTGACATGGATATATTAGACTTTTCGAAAGCAATCGACACCATGTTGCATAAAGTCCTCCTTAAGTAATTCAAGAATTATGCCATTTCTGGAAATCTACACTGCTGGCTTAAGTCTTTCCTGACAACATGACACATGCAAGTAGTTGTCGATGGTGAGGCATCACATGAAGAAACAGTCGACTCCGGCATACCATAAGAGACAGTACTCGGCCTGATACTGTTATTGTGCCATAACAATGACCTTCCAAAGAGCGTAAAATCACAGGCTAGACTGTTTGCAGATGACTGCTTGCTTTACCGTCCCATAAAATAAGCAAAAGACCACATCAACTACAGACAGATCTAGAAAATCTTGAAAAGTGTGGTGACTCATCTGGTATGCACTTCAACCGCAAAAAGCGTTACATCCTGAGTATTCAGAACAAATCCAAACATTGTTATTCCCATGACAACCACATCCTTGAACAAGCAAGTTCAAAGACATACCTAGGCACCATGCTCACCGCAGATCTTAAGTGGAATATACACATAAAAAAGCCAGAGCAAGCTTAGGGTTTCTCCACCACAACTTGATGTTTTCTCCAGAAAATTGCAGGAAAAACGCATTCCTCTCAATACTCAGATCAAAACTGGAATACAGCTCAATTGTTTGGGCTCGGCATGCAACATATGATATAGACACAGATCCAGCATCGTGGTGTTCGCTTTATTTGTCATGACTACAAGTCCTGTGAACATGGATGTATCCAGCAAATCATGAACAGACTGGAAATAAAAACCCTACAGGAATGCAGAAAAGAAAACAGATTAGTATTTTTATACAAAGTTATAAACAACGCTGCCCTTGCAATTCCTCTGAGCAACTATCTGATACAAATCCGAGGGAATCGTCAAGCGTCTCATAAAGAAAAGACAGTATGAAGGCTTCACATGTTCTAACCCTATTGAGCGCTCTTGCACAAACAACTTGCAATGTTTCGTGGTCAATAGTTCCAGAAGGGTAGTCAGGTCCCTGTATAAGTATTCATATCAAGGTAGCTTTTTAGCATTCTGTCAATGTGCCATTGTCTTGTGTCAAGAAAGGGACGAACAGAACAGTGCACTGCAGCAAGAAGGAATAAAAGACTACCTCTGGGCAATCGGGTCACATCGACTGACCAAAGTAAAGTGAAGGTGAGAGAGCAGGATGGACCAATAAATGTAATACACAATCATGTAAATAATGTACATAAATCTGGCACAACCAGCATTTATGGTCTAAAATGCATGTATTCAAATCTAGACACATTCCACAACAAGAGAAGAACTGCTAATCTACATAGAGCAAAATTCCCCTGACATCATCGGCTTCACGGAACTCAAGCACAAAAATCCATCTCACCACCTAACAAACACGGAATGCAAAATCCCAAGGTATGACAACTGGCTTACCATAGATTCCCAAGGTCGTGGCACTGCTATCTACACAAAACACTATCTGAAAACCTCGGAATGCTCATTTCCATCAGCCAATCATTACCAAGATTCAACCTGGTGTAGTATCAAGCTGAAGGACAACGATAATCTCCTGGTCGGTTGTATCTACCGATCTCCCAATAGCAGTGTAGACAACACCAACTACCTAGATAATCTTATAAAGGAAGCCTCAGCATCACCCGACTCACATATCGTTATCATGGGAGACTTTGCCCATCCAGGCATCAACTGGAAAGATGGTACCTCCATGAGCAGTGACAACCACGCCTCCACCAAATTCCTTGAACTGATACGGGACTCATACCTAACCCAACATATCACATTCCCTACACACTTTCGTGGCGACAACACACCAAATACACTTAATCCATTGCCGTCAAACGAGGAGAACATGATTGAAGAGCTAACTACTCATCCACTGTTTGGGGCATCACAGCATACCACTATATGCTTTACAATCTACTGTAGCTACCCTGACAACCCAGAACCTAGAATAGTGTACAAATGGGACAGCGGAGACTATGTCACATTCAACCAACATATATCAGATCTGGACTGGCAGACAGAGCTCAATGGGAAGGGCGTCAACGGAAGTTGGGACCTCCTAACAAGAGAAGGTATGTCTGGTTAAGAAAAGTTTAATCCAATGCGCAGCCATGGTACAAACAGACAGGCTAAACCACAATGGATGAAATGAACACCAAAGCATGGAGGAGCTTTTATCGGAGTCGTGACCAAGGAGACTATGTCCACTACTGCAGGATGAGGAACCACGCCTGTCGTGACACACGTCAGGCAATGAAAGATTTCGAGAAAAATATAGCTAAAGAAGCCAAGCTTAATCCAAAAGCCTTCCACAAATACGTAAAAAGCAAACTAAAAACACGAGCTGGCATCTCAGACCTCTGTCACGATGGAGGCACGGCGACTGCAGATAGTGATAAGGCTGCAGTGCTCAACAATTTCTTTGTTAGAGTCTTCACTAAGGAAGATGATTTAAACATTGAAAGTACCCAGCACCCTGTGGAATCACAATTACATGGGCTGAATCTAACAGTAGACAAAATTGCTGGAAAATTATGTAAGCTTAAAATGAATAAATCAGCAGGCCCTGATAACATACACCCACGGGTACTCAAGGAGCTCAGCGACACACTGTCACTTCCACTGTACATCATCTTCTCGAAGAGCTTGGCAGAGGGAAATATACCAAATAGCTGGCAGCAAAGCAATGTAACCCCTATATTTAAAAAAGGGAGTAAGCGATCAGCTGGTAATTGCAGACTCATCAGCCTAACTTCAATTTGCTGCAAAGTGATGAAATCCATAGTTAGAGACAGTATAGTTGATCACATAAGCACAAATAATCTATTCTCATATCAACAACATGGATTCCGGTCCGGACACTCATGCACCACACAACTACTAACTGCAATAGAAGTGTGGACCAAACTGCTAGACAAACAATCCTGCGTGGATGCTATCTACTTCAATTTCCAAAAGGCATTCGATACCATTCCACACAAGAGACTCCTTACCTAGCTCTATAGCTATGGCATCTCAGGGATGGTCTCCAACTGGATCTTAGCCTTCCTCTCACATAGACACCAGCGAGTCTGTGTAAATGAAGCATATTCCCCATGTGCCGATGTCATTAGTGGAGTCCCCAAGGCAGTGCCTTAGGCCCTATTCTGTTCTTGATCTATATCAATGATCTACCAGATGTAGCCCATAGCTTCATAAAGCTATTTGCCGATGACACAAAACTCTACTGCGAAATTGTATCAGCAGAGGACTGCAGTATACTCCAAAACGATGTAGACAGTCTACAATTATGGTCAGAACGGTGTCTTTTAAAATTCTCTCCCCCCCCCCCCCACACACACCAGAAATGCAAAATAATGCGGATTGGAACTGGCCACCCTGATTACACCTACACAATGTCCGAATGAGGGGGGAAAGTGACCGAACTGGAAATCACAACATGTGAAAAAGACCTAGGAGTCCAATTCGATGACAAGTTAACATTCCATAAGGATATCCAGATGGCAGTCAACAAAGCTAACCAAGTAGTCGGGCTAATCACACGCTCCTTCCACTACCTTGACGGGGAAATCTTCAGACTACTTTTAAAGTCAAGCGTGACTGTTGCTCGAATATGCCAACACAATATGGAGTCCATGGCTCAAGACGGACATAACCCATATAGAAAATGTCCAGAGACAGGCCACCGAGTTACTACCAGGACTGTATGATAAGGCATATGAGGAAAGGTGCCACATTCTGAAACTCCCGACACCCACATATAGACGTATCTGTTGTGACATGATTGAAACATACAAGTTCCTTCACAATAAATATACCATGGACCTACAGAGTCTGGCACTAGAAACGTCAACCAAAACAGGTGGCCACAGCTACAGGCTAAAGAAACACCATTCAAACCAGTCACTACGTGCACACAGTTTAGTAACAGGGTTGCCAATAACTGTAACTCTCTAAGCGAAAATGTTGTGACAGCACTCCCACCAAATTGTTTCAAGAACAGACTCGACAAATTCTGGTCTCACTATGTGTACCCAATCGATCTCCCAGTCGTACTTAGAAGCCAGACTCAACTAGAGTGTCAGCAAGAGGAAGATACAATCACTGCACCACCTCAATCCACATACAAGCCATCCCTTTACCACTAGCTCACAGCAAAATTTACATAGGCCAGGTGGGTGTGTCTTACCAATCGCAATCATTTCAACAGCCATCCTACGTATCATATATACACCTGTGCAAAAGTTAAGCACCACCCTATTTTTACGCACATGCGAGGGTATATTCATGTGCTATGAAGAAAGCAATAGCATAAACATTTATGTACCCATCCATCTTAGTGCAAGAGGTAATATTGCAACTAGAGGAATGCTGATTATGATGGTGGGGAAACACTGTATGTTTTTGTTTGAACTTGAAAACGAGGCCTGAATATGGTTACGTTGACACAACTGACAACTATTGCCCTACAGTTGACACACGTGGCTAGATTGTCATTAATGGTGTCTGAAAACGAAGTTTAACATCTGTGCACGAGTTTGAGACTGTCATTATTAATACCGGGTATATCCACCTTGTGCCTGGATGACGGCCTGGACACGACGTCTCATGCTGGTCACCAACCGACTGATACGCCATTGTGGTATTCGTTGCCTTTCAAGATGGGGTGCGTCTGTTAATTCCTGTAGGTTCTGCACAGGAGGATCCCTCCTTCTCACCATGTTTCCCAGAATGTCCCAGATATGCTCAATAGGGTTCATGTCAGTGCTCCTTGCTGGCCATGGTAGGGTTTCGATGGCATTCTGGCGGAGGTATTCATGCACAGCTCTAGCACGATGTGGTCGGGCGTTGTCATCCATGAATATAGGGTGGGTTCCAGGTGCATGATTTACAAAATGAGGGACCACAACTCTATCCAGTATGGAATCTTGATATCTTTGTCCATTTAGTGTTCCAGGTACAGTCAACAGATCCAGCTTACAATCAAATGAGATGCACCCCCATATCATAACGGAACCTCCACCAAATGGATCTTCTTCCATGATGTTACGTTGGTCGTACGCCATGCGTCTGGACCTCCATACACGAGTTCGACTATCTGTGGCATGAAGCAGGAACCGACTTTCATCGGACCAGTGTACCCGTCTCCAGGATCTCATGTTCCAGTGTCTTCTTTCGTTGCACCACCTCAGACGCTCCTCTTTGTGGTGTGCAGTGAGGAGAGGACGTCTGACAGGTCTCCTAGCTTTCATGCCAGCAGCATACAGTCTCCTTTTGACGGTAGACATTGACACTCTATTGCGCGTTTCCCATTGCTGGCTGAGCACTCTGCTGTTGGTGAATGGAGATCTCCTAACAAGGCGTACTAGGGCTCGATCATCACGGGCAGTAGTCTTCTTCGGTCTTCCAGATCTAGGCCGGTCCTTCACCTCGTTAGTTTGCCCATGTTTTGCAATCAAACAACTGATTACAGTATGGTTAATGTTCAGCTGTGTGCCAATCTCTCTGCATGACATACCAGTGGTATGCATGCCTATGATTTGCCATTTCACACGATCACTTAACCTTCATCTTGCCATAGCGGTTCACAATCAAGAGCTAATTCTCTCTGTACAAATAAACCACGGTCATGAACACAAAATTCCTAATCTTGTCGCCTAAATCTGTATGTAATGTTCTACACCTCAAACTGGACTTTTACATAACTGAACACGTGTGCTGTTTCCCGCCACGCACGGACATCAAGCGGCGTGAAGTCATGCATGCATGTGCATTTCGTACTTGGAATTATGTCAGCTAACGCGGGGACAAAAAGTATGGCAGCCTAGTTGTACCATCATGTTTCTACGTTCTATTGTTTTTGCTGGTGCTTAGCTTTTGCACAGGTGTATAGATAGAGCTTATGCACATGAAACTGGGGCAGGTGGGTATGTCCTACCATTCCAATCAGCAGCTATCATACCGCATTGCACTGTACATATTGTATATATTGTACATCCAAAACAGGCCAGGTGGGTATATCCTACCAACCTCACAGCAGTTAATACTTAAATACATAGCGTATGGGCACACAACCAGGCAGGTGGGCATATCCTACCACCCTCGTCATCAGCTATGTACCAGTACTTGGCACCAGGTCAGGTGGGCTTTTCCTACCAACCTCATCAGTGTCGACCACAACTGTATATAACTAACATGCAACCAGGCCAGGTTGGCACGTCCTACCAGACGCACCAACGTTTAGCACACTTGTATATAGCCAAAGGGCACCCCAGCAAGGCAGATGAACATGTCTTCCCAGCATCTTTGAATCTTGTATATACCTCGATCTGTACATCCAACCTGAATAGGTGGACATGTCCTACAAACCTGATTTTACCAATTACTAACCCATGTACATATGTATCCGCGTATACACAACAATACACAATACGTGTTTAAGTTGAGATCGACAATAGGCCTTACTAGGGCCTCCAACGTCACAACAGATAATGATGATGATGATGATATGTTAATGTACAAATGTTTTGTAATATGTGTAAGGAGTCTGTCGCTCCATAGGCCATGCCTTTGATGGACTGCCTGTTTAGAGTCTACTTATATGTATAGAAAAACCATGAAATAAAGCAACTTCGAATCTTTAATCATGAATCGTGTTCGTCTGAAAGAATATTTCTGTGAGACGTGGTCTACATGAACAGAGCAGGGAAGAACAAGAAAAATGTCAACCTCCACGAGAAAAGTGAACAGGCTGAATGACGTTGTGCAGAAAGCTATAGAACAGTTTAAATCGCTTACAAAATATCCTGAGAATTATTTAGAGTATGTTGGCTCAAATAAATAAATAGCTACCATGTCGTGTTACAATTTACAACATTGAAAAATAATTGTGTTTTTTTGGTGATATCGTCCAGTAAGGTGTTTTCGAAGGTCATGTGATTTCGAGGGTACGTACTTTTGACGTTCTCACACTTGCGTCGCTTAAGCGATGTCAACGAGTAATATGTCATTAAATAGATACAGTATTTTTACACCACAAGTGTAAGTTTTAAAAAGATGTGCGTAGTACAACCTCCTCATGTACCCTCATGTAGTTACTGGACGAAAGGATTGTCCTATGTGTCCAGATCCTGGCCTTCACAGTTTTCTAACATAACTGATGCACTGTGTCTCGAAGCTAGATACTGAGTTCTGCATCAAATTTGTACACTATCTCTTGCTGCTTCCAGTGTCTGTCCAGCCGTGCTTCGAATGCCTTTACTGTTGGAGCACTCATTACTGATTCAAGTAGGCTGTTCCATGGCTCTACTATCCGTATACAGAAGCTGTTCTGTCACAGGCTAGTTCTTGCTCTTATCTTGAAGATCTGCAAGTGATGCCCACTGGTTGTTGACTCTGAGTGGGATCTCTGGACTGACATCTCTGTCATACACCCCCTGCAGCAGCTTATAGCCCTCAATCATGTCGCCTCTCAGTCTACGGTAAGTTAATGTTGGTAGTCTCAGTTTCACCAGACGCTCTTCATAGCTAAGGTCGCTTAACTTTGGTATCAGCTTTGTGGCTCTTTGGACGTTCTCCACGGTGATAATGTCTTTCTTACGCATTGGATGCCACACTGCATTGGCATACTCGAGGTGAGGTCTGACCAGTGCCTTGTACAGCCATAAGAAGTTTTCCATGTCTAGATGCACGAATGTCCTCCGGATCAGCCCCATCATTTTTGTTGCCTTGGTGACCTTCTCACTTATGTGGCCCTCGAATGAGAGCCAGCCATCCACTGTGACACTTAGATCTTTCTCTTTGTTGATCTTAATCAGTCTGCTTGGGCCCTTCTTCACTGTCACCTCTCATAAAGTAATCTCTCGTCTCATCTTCCTGACTTCTACCAATTGTCATTACTTTACATTTCTCGTGATGCAACCGTAGCAACCACTTGTCGGACCAATCCTGTAGCTTAAACAGATCTTCTTGCAGCATCTTCTGGTCCTCCTCGCGTTTGATCAGACATGAGATCTTTGTATCATCAGCGTACATATAAGCTTCTGATGTCAGAGTCTCTGGAAGATCATTATGTACAAGCCAAATAGGACTGGTCCTAGCACACTGCCCTGGGGAATCCTGCTGATAACCGTATTCCATTCTGATGTGAATTTGTTGACTATAACTGTGTGTGATCTGTCTGATAAAAAAGCTTGATGGGCTTGTCCTGTTATTCCATATCTCATTAGCTTACTGAGGAGACACTGGTGAGGTACTGTATCAAACGCTTTCATAAAATCAAGATATATAACATCTATGTTGCTGCCTCCCTCTAGTTTTTGTGTCCATTCATCTAGCACCTTCAACAACTGCAGTGACGTGGATCTGCCTGAAATGAAGCCAAACTTCTTATCGCTGAACATGGAGTTACATTTCATGTGTTCAATGATGCGGTCTCTGATGATTGATTCCATCACCTTACAGGTTAAGTTCACTGGCCTATAATTGCTTGCTGACTTCTGACTCCCTTTCTTAAAAATAGCAGTTGTTATTACACCACAAAAGCATCTTGACCATTCAATCACTACTTGCTAAATCAAATTATCTGCATTTAGCTACCAGAATAAGATTTTTATGCTCGCTTACATACTCCCTTATGCCGTTATCATCACCATGCATACCCGTAACCAGGCTACTGGTAAGGTAACCCCCAGCGTAAGCCTCAGTATAGACTGGCACTCACTCCTTGGTGACGCCTATCACTAAGCGCGCCCGCGCATGTGCAACAGATCCCAGATAGGAAACGGATTCACTTTTCAAATATTCTGCAAGCAGAACAGTCGGCCTGCTAGCCAGCTTAAGTTTTTAAAGCTTTGCGCTGAAGTTCAGCTACATATTTAAGAGTTTCTGATACAGGAATGATGTCTATCCCTAATTATGTCTAGTGTATACTTCGTGGCGTTTTGGGGTTTTTAACTCTGGTTTATGAGTTACCGGTTTTCGTGTCAAATACTCCAGTTTTCGAGGTATTACAATCCATGCCTATTTTACGATCATAAATCAAACCATGCTTTAAAATAAAACCCCTTAGTACTCGCTTATTTATTCTATTTAGTGCCTACATAAAAATAATCTTGCAAAACTTCATGAAGTTCTTGGTCTTTCAGTGGGATTTTCAAATCCGTTACTCTGTCTCTTGTATAGAGGTTTAGTTTTCTTTAGCGGATTACCATATGTAGAGATCTGTTATTAAGAATGTTTTTACATAATCTCTAGATGAGCGGATATCCTCTATTTCCGTGATTCTTTAGGGCATTAGTCTGAATAAGACGATAGGCGTAATTCTTGCGGCTGTTTTCACAAAGGGGGAAATCCCACGTCCTTCACGACCTTGGCAGGAATTACGTCTTACTTAGACTAAGGCTAAGGGTCTCAAAAGAAGCCTGTAATATGACTTCTGGTAAAGTCTCAGTCTAAAGACCACATAAGTCTTGAGGGGGGTGCATTACCCTCTTGCAGTGGCGTCGGTGACGGAAGTTACTGATTATTCATCCCATGCACGGTAAAGCCAGTTATGTTAAGAGACTTCGGTTTCTATGTCCGCTCCCGTTATTGCTCCTGTCTTGTCCGGGCAAGTGGGTTCTAAATCTAGATTGTCTTCTGGTTTGACCGGGCTTCCGGATATGAGCTCTGTGATTGTTCTGGCTTGGCTGGACATTCGGAGTCTCATTTTCATCTGGCTGTTTCTGCTTATATTTTCTGGTTCCGGTTTTTTCCACTTCCATTTCCGGTAGTAGTGTATCTGCTTCCGGTAGGAGAGATGATTTTCCGGGTCTGTTAGATCCGGCCAAGCATCTGTTATCAATTTCTGGTTCCAGTTTGTTCCGCTTCCGTTTCCGGTAGTAGTGTATTTGCTTCCAGCAGGAGAGATGATTTTCTGGGTCTGTCAGATCTGGCCAAGCATCTGTTATCAATTTCAGGCTCCGGTTTTCTCCGTTTCCGGTAGTAGTGTATCTGCTTCCGGTATGAGTAGTGATTTTTCGGGTCTTAGATCCGGCCAAGCATCTGTTATCAATTTCTGGTTCCGGTTATTTCGCTTCAGTTTCCGGTATGGTGTGGCTGCTTCCGGTTTGAGAGGTGCTTTCCGGGTTGGTTAGATCCGGTCAAGCGTCCGTCTTCAATTTCCGGTTCCAGTTTTTCCCGTTTCCGAATATGTATCTCCTTCCGGTAGGAGAGGTGCTTTTCCTGGTATTAGATCCTGCTACGCATCCTACTTCCGTTTCCGGTTTTGTTGTATCTGTTTCCGGTAGTAGTGCTTCCACTTCCGGTATGAGAGGTACTTTTGCGGGTCTGTTAGGTCCGGCTAAGCTTCCAACTTCCGATGACGGTTTCATTGTATCTATTTCCGGTATGAGAGGTACTTTTGCGGGTGTGTTAGATCCGGCTAAGCTTCCAACTTCTGGTAACTGTTTCGTTGTATCTATTTCCGGTAGTAGTGCTCCCACTTCCGGTTTGAGAGGCGCTGTCCGGGTCTGTTAGAGCCGGCTAAGTATCCTAATTCCATTTCCGGTTTATCAGTTTTTACTGGTTCTCTTTCCGGGAGTTATTTTCGAGCTTATGGTTATGAATCGCCTGATCGTTCAGATTCTTCTTCTAATAATAATTCCTTAGTTCTGACTCAATTTGTTTCGCGCTATTCTTCCTACTTTTCTTTTTATGCTATGTCTGCTGGAGATTTTCTTTAGTCTTGTTTTCCCAATCTTCTCTCTTTTTCATTCTTTGGCTATCCCTCCTTCTCGGGGGTTTCTCACTTTCCTTTTTTATCCCCCTGGTCTGGAAGACGGGCGATATAGCGATCAGCATGTCCGTCCGTCTTGTCAACGCAACTCCTCCTAGAGGTCTCAATGGATTAACTTAAAGGTCTTGTGAGGACTTGCGGACGATAACGAATTTCAATTAATTTTATGGTCTACTACACTATATAGACACAATAGCGTCACTTTGGAGTGAGAAAAATATGTTAGGCAGCCCAAATAACGAGATTAAATGGCGCCTCAATCTGAATCACATCACAACTCGCTGTGACGTCACACTGGAGCTTGGTCAATATTTCTCTTTCTGTAGTACAAAGGTAACATATTTTAAAGCGTGCGTTTAACAGGGTAGACCACCTACCATAACATAAATTATGTCAGGTTGAAGCTAAGTCTTCAAGAAATAAAAAATCATGATTTAAAAAATCTATTATGATATTTAATCATTTTTAATGGTTTCATGGCTAGCTATTTTCGCATAATAATAGGCCTATGACTACGGTAAACTATGGGCAATGCTGAAAATCAGCAATATTTCAATGCATGTGTCATATACTGTGTAGTCTAGTACCATATGAACTATGTCGTTTTCAAACCAACTTCTTCCATGTATGGAAGTAGCATACACTCATATTTCAATGTTATGAAAAAGCAAAACTGTAGCAGATGAACAAAATTTAAATAGGTAGGTGAACTGACAGATGTTCAGAGGTCGCTAACGTTTCATCTTTACTTACAGTGCAGCTCATAAATAAGTTTAAATGCTTCCAAAGCAAAAACACAAATATGTTAGTTAGAACCATATGAACACAATACAAGAAACGTTATGTTGAATATTTTGAACGCAATTTGGGTTGAAATCCAACCCAATTATGTTCAAAATATTCAGCAGTATATGTTATTTAAGTTGTACTATAAGCGTGCGGACGGCAGTGAAAGCCTCGCTACGCACCTCGACCGCTGCCTAAATTGTAAACAAACTGTGTACTGCCAATAATATGTCAATGTAGACTATACGCAAATAGATTAGTTTAAATTAGATTTATATTTACCCAACATTTTAGTTAATTTTAAACACATAACTGGAGTAACTGCTATATTGCAATCATAAATTTATTCATAAGCCTACACAATGGTAAATTGCGATTGTACGTGCACTGAGCGGTGTACACGAAATCTGATGTTACTTTCACCTCTAACAGACCTATACGTTAGAATTGTGATGTCAGGCACCGTGACCATGAGGTCTGTCCTTTAAGTTTAATCAACAAAAAATATCATCAACTTCGATATTATTGAACCTTTGTGCATCTCAAACAATGTAGTGTCCCTGTGTGAACAATGAATTGTCAAAGAATAGGTGCATATGTGCCTAATACGCGTAGCAGTAGAGAGCCTAGCTATGCTCCCCTAGATAATAATCTAGACTAATAGGAATTGGTGGCATCCCGGTGTGACGTCCCAACTCTAACGCGATAGCTAAAAACGTTTGGTTGTCAAGGTGGTTGCTATATGCGTATCTCAGCTTTGGCTGGGCCGATTACAAAATTTTTAAAAGCATTTGGTTCGTCTGGTAAAGGAGAATCTGTATTATGATTGTCAAGTTAATCAGAGTGATCGGGTATCTAATCCTCACAACATCTTTAAAATTTTGTCCACCTTATCAGTATCATGTGTGGATGTGCATGTGCTTTTTTCGCGTCCGAAATATTGCTCATTACAGAGTTATCCCCCTTTATATATCTTAAAGCCGATACATGAACTGCATTGCCAATCATTTCTTGTCAACGCAACTCCTAGAGGTCTTAATGGATTAACTTAAAATTTTGTCCACATCATTATCATGTGCGGATGTGCATGTGCTTTTTTCGCGTCAGAAATATTGTTCATTACAGAGTTATCCCCCTTTACATATCTTAAAGCCGATACATAAACTGCATTGCCAATCATTTCTTGTCAATGCAACTCCTACAGTTTAGCTCTGATTCTTTTGAAAATTGGTACGTGTTATCATTGCGACGTGTAGGTATTAGAGCTGGGCGGTATTGATATTTACATGACGGTATCGGTACCATGAAAAAATACCGCAGTACCACGGTATGCCGTCATCTGAGCTTGGGGCATGCCACGAAATTAGAACCATTTTTTCCATTTCCTTTTCACTTCCATCTCCAATCAACGGTAAATATAAGTAAAATAAATAAATCGGCTTCCTGATTTAGGGAAGAAAAACATGGCTATTGCGACTGTTTAGTTTCACGATTTTATTAGGTCACTATTTTTATTGACGTAATATCATTCACGGGAATATCGGTCAAAAGGTGTGGTCGACTCGCTAACTATAACCCGCTGTTTGAGACATTGAGGTGCACTATTTTCAATCTCGATTGTTCTTGCTATTAATGCGTGCGACCAGCAAACGGTAAATTTTATTTTGGCAGTCGAGCGCTTTGATAAACAGAGTCTAGACAAAATCCGCGAGTATTTAAACGGGGCGAGTGTTGTACGCTTTTATTTCTGTTGGAGTTGTATATTCTGTTACTCGCGAAAACAGGCCTATACACATGCATATAACACGACATTGAATATAGCTGATTCCAAAGCTTCTGATAATTACCGAGTACCCGATGTGCAGATTCATTACTCGCCATGCTTCACGTGAACAAAGCTATTTCCGCGAACTTCCGACGTGTAGCCAGTTGAAAAATGAATTACAAAAACTAAAACACTATAATTTTTAGGCGTCGTTACTTAAACTGGATTTAATCCTTAAAGAAATTTCTTAAAACAAGCCAGAAAAATAAAAAAATAACGACTTCAACGCTGCTCGTTGTTAATAAATTAGCACGTGATCAAAACGGCGCGAGCAAATACTACGTTTTAGTAAATTTTCATTGATAAATTCAGCATAGTAATGTATTTTCCCACGGTCTAGTTCATGAACAACCAATCAGATACGTCTTTGCGAGATCGCTGTTGTGTTTGAATAGCACGCAGTTTGTATGTTATTTTGTTATTCTAGCGTGTTTGTTCGGTGACAAAATGCTTGGAGTAATAAATTACAAATAATAGAAACGGGAATAGGGAATATATTATAGTGTAATTACTACCGGCGGACGCCCAGAGAATGAGTTTAGATGTTTTAAATAAAGTAATTTTACCGTGAGACTTTCAAGACGTACGTTTGACATACAATTCTGCCTGTCATTATTTTGTAATTGACGTCTTGATGTTTGTTTTTACAACGACCCTTTCACCTCAACTCGGCTAATAGTTATGAATGCCTGTATCTTTGGCACTATTAGCACCTATTTACCCTTCGTCAAGTCAGAATTTATGAATATATTTCTCAAATATTGCTCAAACATTATGGACGGTATTCACGGTATTTGGAAATGTCAACAGTCACGGTATCGGTTCACGGTACTACCGTCAGACCGCCCAGCTCTAGTAGGTATACTATCCGTGTACCTGTACGTCCATCCGTCTGTCCAAAATGTATGTAGGTTCGTCTGTCAGTCCATCCATCTCTGACAATCATTTCTTGTCAACGCAACTCCTCCTAGAGGTCTCAATGGATTAACTTAAAATTGTGTCCACATTATCAGAATTATGTGCATGTGTTTTTTTCGCGGCCGAAAAATTGTTCATTACAACTAAATTAAATATCTTAAAGCTGATACATAAACTGTATTGCCAATCATTTCTTGTCAACGCAACTCTTCCTACAGTTTGGAGCCGATTCTTTAGAAAATTGGTACATGTTATCATTACCATATGTAGGTGTGCATGTGCTATCCGTGTACCTGTACGTTCATCCGTCTGTCCAAAATGCATTTATGCATTTTATGTCCATCTGTCAGTCCATCCATCTTTGACAATCATTTCTTGTCAGCGCAACTCCTAGTGATCTCAATGGATTAACTTAAAATTTTGTCGACATTATCAGTATCATGTGCAGATAGATGTGCATGTGCTTTTTTCACGACCAAAGAAATTTTCATTACCGAGTTATCCCCCTTTATAAATATCTTAAAGCCGATACATAAACTGCATTGACAATCATTTCTTGTCAACGCAACTCCTACAGTTTAGCTCCGATTCTTTTGAAAATTGGTGCGTGTTATCATTCCCACGTGAAGGTATGCATGTGCTATCTGTATACCTGTATGTCCATCTGTCTGTCCAAAATGTGTGTGTCCGTCTGTCACTCCATCCATCTCTGACAATCATTTCTTGTCAACGCAACTCCTCCTAGAGGTCTCAGTGGATTAACTTTAAATTTTGTCCACATTATCAGTATCATGTGTTATCCATATACCTGTACGTCCATCCATCTGTCCAAAATGGATGTATGTCCGTCTGTCACTCCATCTGTCTCTGACAATCATTTCTTGTCAACGCAACTCCTCCTAGAGGTCAATGGATTAACTTTAAATTTTGTCCACATTATCAGTATCATGTGCAGATGTGCATGTGCTTTTTTCGTGCCCAAAAAATTATTCATTACAGAGTTATCACCCTTTAAATATCTTAAAGCCAATGCATAAACTGCACTGCCAATCATTTGTCAACGCAACTCATACAGTTTAGCTGCGATTCTTTTGAAACTTGGTACGTGTTATCATTACGACATGAAGATGTGCATGTGCTATCCGTATACTTGTACATCCATCCATCTGTCCAAAATCAATGTTCGTCTGTCGGTCCATCCTTGTCAGCGCAACTCCTACAGTTTAGTTACAATTCTTTTGAAACATGGTAAATCTAGTCATTACCATCCGAAGATGTGCATGTACTTTTTTCGCGGCCAGAAAATTATTCATTACAGCGTTATCGCCCTTTAAATACCTTTAAGCCGATGCATAAACTGCAGTACCAATCATTTCTTGTCAACACAACTCCTACAATTTAGCTGTGATTCTATTGAAACTTAGTAAGGATTCTAATTACCACTTGAAGATGTGCATGTGCTATCCGTATGCCTGTACATCCATGCATCTGTATAGAATGTATGTGTGTCAGTCTGTCGGTCCGTCCATCGCTGGCAATCATTTCAAGATGTCAACACAACTATGATGTATGTTTATCTGAAATGTTTGGATCCGGGGTGATATGCCGTCTTCTGATGGCTCTTGTCTGTTTATACTAGTCTTGTTTCTACGTATCATGTCGTATTTTTTCATCTTCTCTTTCCTCCTCTGTTCTTTCTAATTCTTCTATTCCTCCTTATTCTTCCACTTCTTCTTCACCTTTGTTCATCTATATCCTATTGTGTCTGTTTTTCTTTCTAAGAAACTAGATTTCTATTTGTTGTCTCTGGTTTAGTCTTCTATTTGTTTTCTGTAATCTGGGATTCCTCGCTCAATCACTCTTCTGTTTCCGCTAGTCTTCTATTCTCTCTATATTCTATTCCTGGTTCAGTCAAGGTCAGGGATCTGATGAGGTTTTACCCAATCAGGGCCTCTTCGGATGATTGGTCCTCGGCTCATCAATGGATAGCTTCTTGTCTCTCTCTCTCTCTCCCTCTTCAGGATGAGTTTTTTCTCATCTGTCCCTTTTCTTGTTCTCCTAGTGTTCTTTCAGTCTTTCTAGTTTGAAGGATTCCGCTACGGTTGAGTCTTCTTCGGATCTTTTTAGTTGGGAATCTGTATGTAAGGCACAGATTAAATTAGCTATTTTTCTAGCTCTTATTTCGGAAGATGTTCTTCAGGCGCAGGAGAGAGAGGTGATCAGAGTCCCTCCTGAGGTTCTTAGAAATTCTCTAGCCGCCGTCTTTATCGATATATTTGGTCAATCTTTCATATTCTTCGGTCTGAATCTGACAGTCTTAGATCCGCCAAGGGATCTTCGAGTTCATATTTCTGTTTTGAAGCCTCTGTGTAGAGAGACTCTTCTGTTAAGAGTCCTCTTTAATCCTTCCATAGAGGAAGAGTCTCAGGCCTGATGAGTTTGGTGCCTATCCTTCTAGGATAATTACCAATTCTTCTCTGTCTTCAGGTTCTAAAGTCCGATCGGAGGAGGAGGATCGATCTTCTTCTTTTTTGCTCATTGTCCTAGATCCCAAGTCCGGCAGTCCACTCCTCAGGTGAGAAGGGGCTAGTCTTATTTCTGTGGACCTTGATCTAGTCATGGAGGTCGTTCCTTTAAAGGTTTCAGAGTAAAAGAGTCGGAAGGGATGGTTGTAGCCTAGGTAGACCTATCCCTTTCTCTTTTTCCTATTTTATCCCTTCCTCTTCCATTGCCTTTGGATCCGTTGGTGCTCCCCTTTTCTCCCAGCATGCTAGTAGGAGGGCGCCTGTCTCTATTTTTGGGAGACTTGGTAAGCCCTCGTTCAGGTCCCCTGGATCATAGATCATCGCTGGTTTTTTTCCGCACCTTCCTGGATTTTTCTTCCTCCTGTGTCCGTCCTTTCTAGGTGGACTCAGTTTCCTTCCTTCCTGGTGAAGATGGGAGCCCTAGAGGATGAGTTGGAGTAGATGATTCTCAGAAGGCTATAGAAGACGTTCCACTAGGGAGCCCCAAGAAGTTGAGTGGATGGCATCCGATCATCATCTGAAGAGGTTAATTCTTCTTATCTTAACTCCAAAAATCTAGATGGAGGCCATATCTCAGATTATCGCCTGTCTGAATCCGGGCTTGTGGTTCTCTTCCATAGAGATCTTTCTACATTTTCTCATCCACCCTTCGTGCCTTCAGTTCTTGAGATTCGTTCTCCCATGTTGGGTATGGCTTTTCGAGCATTGCCCCTCGGTCTGTACACGGCCCCCTTTTTGCTTCACTCGTCTAGGGTTAGCCGTGGCAGGAATATTTTACTGTCGTTCTATTCACCTTCACGTTTATATAGACGATTGGCTAGTATAAGCAGAGTCTTTATTAATTCTATCAGTATCATTCCAGAGATATGCAGCTTAGGTTGGATTTTAAATCTCAAAGTCTAGTTTAATTCCCGCTCTGCTTTTCCCCCACCTAGGCATTTTTATTTGTCTTGTTTTTTCCCTTTAGACCTAAGAGTTAGGGTTAGGCGATATTGCTCAAGGCATGACGATATCGGTATCTCATTAAAATACCGCGGTATCACAATATATCGTCATTTGGGTGGGGTGTGGAGTTAGGGTGTAAACATAGAATAACATGTATTTCAAATTGGTGGTGTCTACATGTTATTTTCATTAAATTTGTTGCATTGAAACCGTAAATTGAGATCGCCATGATTGCCATTTCTGCATATTTAATACACAAAATTCCACACTGACACCCTTCAATATACAGTTTAAAGCAACGAATGCAATCCAACTAACCATATTCATCACAAATAAGAAAAATAAAGGATTTTCTTCTGTTCTTGTGTTGTATTTTGTGTTATCTTTACCTCACAACAACTGTCAAAATATTGAGCAAGGAATACGCATTAACTTCATTGCGCAGAAAGGAATTCCGCCGAGCGAAAGCTGATTGGCCGCCGTATCATACTTGAGCCAATCAGAATTCACACTGCAGAATTCCGACAGCTGTTATCACGCCCGCCGCTAGCGTAGACGATGCAAATTAATAAAATAACACTGCATGATTCTGAACGAGAACCAGCGTGAAGACTGGAAACAATTATATCAGATTTTATTTGGTCTGTAATATTAAATACTAATTTGCCCCATTGTAGACCTATTCAAATTCGCTCACTACTTAGCGGTCCTATCCATTGATCTCAAGGCGTAGCCGGATGTGTTAAATTAACCCAGTTGACACTGCAACCAAAACTGCCACAACAGATTGAAGACTGGAAATAATTAGGCCTAAATTATTTATTTTAAGGCTGTTTCTCACTTAGAATAAATCTGTAATGTTATATGTGGAATGAATTTTGATCTGATTCATTTAAAAATGCTAAATATATTGTATAAAGTTACATAAAAACGTATAACGGTAAAGCAAGAGATTAACTTCCCCCTCACCGACCGTTCCAAGCTTTGGTATTGATAAGGGATTAAGTGTGTGTGGTTTCCTATCGACCTAAAAAGTTTTAAAGTTTAAATCTTTCACGGTCAGAAGAATGTTTAACCATGCAGATCAATGACTAATGGATTGACCTGTAGTAATGACGCCATCAGATTGGAATGTGGGTGGTGCAAATGGTATTCCCCACTGACTAATACTCAGAATGAGGCAAGAAAAAACATGGCATCGTCTATTTATGTAATTATAAAAAGTGAACAACAAAGGATTATTTTGTACTTTAAATCATTTTATTAGTGCAAACAAACCATGAATTAAATGAACACAGATTATTTTGGAGTTTATTAAGTTTTTATTACCTTAGACAAAGACTGGATTATTACTTAAAGACTATTACTGGACCAAATAGAGGTAAGAGTATGACATTTCTAACTTAGTTATTTATATTATGCTCACAGTTAAAAGTGCAATATCGTCCTGTCAGTATTGACGATACTTACGATTTTTTGAAATTATGACGATTTCGGTATTCGGTATATCGCGATATTGACGATAATATCGAAAAATCGCCCAGCCCTACTAAGAGTGGAAGCCATCTTAGTAGGGATGGATTTTCTGTCTTCCTCTTCCATGGTCAGAGCTAATTGCTTTATCAGGGTGATAGGATTGATGGTCAGCGTCAAGAGTATCATTCCTGGGGAGGCGCTGATGGGAAGGCTTTTCCAATGTACTTAATGTCCTTGTGGCTTCAGTCGGTTCACTCTATTACCTTCAGATTCCAATCAGAGAACACTATTTCTCCTAGTTTATTGGAAGGATCGTTTCTGATTCTGTTAGGTGTTCCTTTGGTCAAGTTTTCTCCTCAGGTGATTATTTTCACAGTCGCTTCCTAGGAGGAGGGGGAATGGTCTGAGATTCCCTGTACAGAGTGGCAGTTAAAGAGGTCGGTTGTCTAAGCAATTTTCAACCTTAGGGAACGTTCCCACGTAGATCTTCTTGCGAACTGTCTGAATGCCAGGATTTCCTCTTGCATGCCCATTTTTCCGGTCAATCAGGCATTGGCGGTGGACGCCCTGTTTCAGTCCTGGATAGGAATGTTAGATTATGCGTCTCCCCCAACATTCCTGATTTCTTTGGTCTTGAGGAAGGTCAAGGATCAGATCTTAGAAGTTCTTCTGATAGCTCCCTTTTGGCCAAAGTGGATCTGGGTTGCAGATTTCCTCAATTTCCGGGTAGTCTTCCCTTATCTTCGTCCAGTCTCCCCGGACCTTCTGTCTCAAGTAAGGGACATGTGTAGTCAGTCTCAGGAATTTACAGTCGGTTTCTTTCGAGAGTTTCGTGTGTTCGATCCCTGAGATTTAAATTTCTGAGAGTTCTCAGGAAATCATTGATTCTGCCAGGAGGGAGTCAACCCACAGAGTTTTCAAAGGCTGTCTTAAAGTTTTTGGAGTGGTGTGCAGACCATGGTCTCTTGACAGATCCTATTTTCATTTTCCCAGGTGTTAGATATTTTATCTTATCTCTTTGACTCCTTATTTTTGTCTGCTAACACTGTAAGAAGTTATAGATTATCTTTGGCATCATCGCTTCTTTGTCTGTTGAATGCTGATGTTAAAGATACAAAGGTTCGTTATGGTTTCATTAAAGGTTTATGCAATATTCATCCCCCAATAGCTAAACCTTTGCCCTCCTGGAATCTGGCTCTGGTTCTTCAGGTTTTTGGCAGGCCATCACTTTGAACCTTTCTCTTCTATTAGCATGAACCTTGTAACTTTAAGTCCGTTTTTTGGGTTGCATCTGCTTCTGCTAGAAGACGATCCAAAATTTCATGCTTTTTCCACCGAGAAGGACAGGTTTTAAAATCTGGGGACGGTCTAGTCTTATATCCTAGAAGGGATTCTTTATCAAAATCTCAATCTAACCGTCACTCAGCTAAGCCAATTATTTTAAATTCTTTAACTTCCTTGGTGTCCAGTCAGAGCTTTAAAGGTTTTTAAGTGTCGTACTGATTTTAAGAGATCCAATCCATACCTTTTCTGGGTTCTGTATGAGGAGGAGGTAGTCAGTTCAGTCTCGAAGGCCTCTATTGCCAGATGGATTTGTGAGACCGGTGTTTTGAGATTGCTTCTTCTGATCATATTAATCTTTCTCACGTTTAAGCTCATAAGTTAGAGGAAGGGCTTCCTTTTTCGCTGGCTCATTTTTAGTTGAGGTAATGCTAGTAGCAGGATGGAAATCCGAGTACTTTTACCTCGTTTTTATTTTAAAATCAGAGTGCAGCGGCACCCTTTTTAGATATATTTTGATTCTATCTAAAAAGGCTGAAGACCATTTACCAAGCACACTACACCATTTTCGTTAAGACTGCTCATCTGCGTGAAATGGTGAGAGTCTTTCTTTGGTTTTTATTTATTTCTTTAAGTTTAAAGAAATCCTTGTTTGCTAATCACTGTGTGATTAATTAAGATGCACCATTATGTTATGTTATTAACATTTGGTTGAGTTGTGTTTGATTTTTATCCTTACTTATGGATTCTCAAATCTCCACCCACCATGGGTTCACAGTAGAGCACTGACCAAATCTACGGGTTTAGCGAGTAGTGATTGAACGGTCAAGATGTTTTTGTGGTGTAATAACACTCCCCAACAACCGCCCCCCCCCCCCCCTTTAGTGGGTTGGTCTGTAGTTTTATTAACCACTATAAAAACATACTTACCGTTCAATCACTACGACCCAGCCTCAGCCACCCGCAGGGTAATGATTTGAGAATCTAGTCAGAATATATGGCACATAAATTTAGAAAAGTGAATCTGTTTCCTATTTGGGATCTGTTGCGCATGCGCGGGCGCGCTTAGTGACAGGCGTCACCAAGGGGTGAGTACAGACTGGTGCCAGTCTATACTGAGGCTTATGCTGGGGGTTAATTTACCAGTAGCCTGGTTACGGGTATGCATGGTGATGATAAAGGCGTAAGGGAGTATGTAAGCGAGCATAAAAATCTTATTATGGTAGCTAAATGCAGATAATTTGATTTAGCAAGTAGTGATTGAACGGTAAGTGTTTTTATAGTGGTTAATAAAACTATAGACCAACACACTTAAAGGGGGGAGGGGTGGTCTGTTTGTGGTTATATTCACCGTCTTCCAGTCCTTTGGTGCCTTGCCTGTGCTGAGTGCTGTATTAAAAATTATTGCTAATGGCCTAGATTTAACCGAATGCGTTTCTTTTAAGATTCTCGGGTGTACTCCGTCCGGGCCTGTTGACTTGTCAGTTTTTATCGCTGACAGCTTCTTCACATCTTCTGCAACCTTACTATCAGCCAGGGCTGTGTCGCCTTCCCTCCTCATTTCTGGTCCGTCGTCTAACTGCGGCTCCCTAGTGAACACACTGGCATAGAAGTCTGAAAGTCCCTGAGCTTTCTCCTCATCTGATGCCCTTAATTCTTTTTCTTCACCTGCTTTAGACTTAACTAGGTCAGATATTGCCTTTGGCGTCTTCAATTTACTCGTCACATATTTCCAAAACCGTTTGGGGTTTGTTCTGGCCTCATAGCTATCACCTTCTCCATATATTTCTGGAATTTTCTAGTCATGGCCCTCACTTTGTTTCTCTGTTTCGTGTATTCTCTGTATTTCTCAGGGTCTCTCATCTCCATGTACCTCTGCCAACACCGACGCTTCTTCCGCACTGCATCTGCCGTAGCTTTATCGAGTTTTGTTCCGCTCTTTCTTGCCTGGGGTAGTGGTGTCACAATCTTACTTGGTACATGTTTGTCCTCTGCATTACGTAGGGCTTCCAGAAAAATCTGCTATTGTGTCTCCACATCTATTATCACCTTGCTGCAATGCAAGCTCCCAGTTAATGTCCAGCTCTCATTTCTGCATAATTCCCTTTGTCGTAGAAATATTTCTTAAATGTCTTCTAGTAGCCATTATCATAGCAGTTGAAATTGAACGCTAAAATGCAGTGATCACTGTTACCCACTGGTGCTTCATTCTCCACATTTCTCACCATTCCTTCTTCATTTGTTAGAATTAGATCTAAGAGATGAGGATCATCTGATCCTCACCCTCTAGTAGGTTCTGTAAGTTACAAGTGATTATTTTATGCATTTTTATGTCAGTATAGTGAAAAACATGTATTTTCACTAATACTTTTTTACCCATGATAAAAATACTTATAACTCGTACGGAAATTATACAAATCAATCCAGCTTTTGCGTCCAACAACATCTGCCGGTTATTGTCCTGAGTAGCACGGCAGATCCGTTGCCATAGCAATAATTTATTTCTCCCTTGAGTCCCTAAGCATGGAATTGGTAGGTGTGCTTTTGTAGTTTTCAGAACTAGATTGATTTTTCTCTATCCGCAATGGCAATTCAAACAGGCCCTACCACATACGATATAAATTTCAATAGTTTTTTTTCTATTTTCCGTTCATTTTCAATACCACATTTACCAATTTCCAAATGAAAAACTGAAAGATTTTAACTTTTTTAATGTTTTGGTTAAACCTTGCTGCTACCCGGTTATCACGAAAAGTGGAATATAACTTGATCTGGATTTATAACAATAAATTAAGTTCTGTGTTTGTATTAGACCCGTTTATGGCATTATTGTCAGTGACAGACTCTCCTTTACTCAAATCGTAAAAATGACGTCAATTCACCGCCTCACTAGAGTTGAAATTACACGATTAAATCACCCTCGAAATCACATGACACACTACTGAGATTGCATCTGTAGACCAGGTAGTGGATATTTATAAGCAGTAAATTTATTTTAGGGTTTATTTTTATTTTTAAGCATGTTTTATTTCAGTGAATGTCTGCTAGTTATGAAATTGACCAAATTTGTTGATTAAATGGGTACTCTTATACTAAATTGGCGAAAATATGCTTACACCCTCAAAACCCCATTATCCGATGATACTGAAAAAATTGAGAGTCTATGACCTCAAAAACCCATTATCCGATGATACTGGAAAAATTGAGAATTTCTATGAATGAATCCAAAACAGAGTTCACCCACATATACCTATCAACAAAGCATGAAACTATAGAAAATGACGACCCACTTCGTGTAAAATCCTGGGCTCACTGCTTTGCAGTACTGCTGACATTTCTGCACACTGTGTCATGGGAAAACATAGCTTTCCAGTCCTTCTGGAAGCTATGGATTCGTAGATCAAAGATGCCCTTGATAAAGAGGCTACGTTTATACAATGCAACCTGCGTATCCTTGATGCTGTATAACTGTAACAGCTGGGCAGCTCCAAAGGCAGCGCTAGACAAACTTGATGCCTGCCACCGCAAACACCTACGCACCATCACTGGACACCGATGACCAGACAGCATGATTTCCAACAATGCACTATACAAGATGTGTAATACGTCGCCGCTGTCGTAAAGGTTGCCCGGCAAAGATGGTCCATGTTTGGCCATGTGCTAAGGCTGCTAAGCGTGTTATGAGGTGACCTCAAGAAACCAGGACCCGGTACACTCATGTCAAGAATGGGCCTGAGGAAGCTAAGGATTTGGCTGAGGACAAGACACAGTGGGCAAAAGCGAAGAAGGACTGATTGCAGCTGTAGGATGTTTCTACTACTACAGCCGCAGAATACAGTAATCATACATACATGTTGGAATGGTGGCGGTGTGGCTCAATGGTCTAGTGTTCAACTCTGCTGCAAGAATCGAATCCAAAAATGTTACAGGTTCGATCTTGCATTCAGGCATGTGGCTAGTTGTAAAAATCCGCCCAGTCCCCTGTCCTTCGTACGGGATGTAAAGCTATCTGTCCCGTTTCGTGTGGTGTCTGTGCCATGGGGGGCATAAAAGATCTCACGCTGAGTCTCAGGCGACCCCCCCCCCCCTACATTCTACTCAAGATGATGGCATACCTCAAGTTTTCCTGTTCTAGCATTTTCGACAGAAAATATACATCAAGAATCTTTGCGTGTTGTTAGGGAACAACAACTTGGAGGCAGTGATCACCACCGTGTTTTCATTACCATTAACATGGATGTTTAGATTGACCGAAATCAGACCCCTCGATGGAACTATAAGAAAGCAGACTGGGACAGATATCAGAAAGAGTGACAGATTGGTAAAAGACATTGATGTCAAAAACCAAAACATCGATAAAGTTGTTAAAGAGCTTAACTCTGCTTTACTCTCTACTGCTGGCAAATGCATTCCAAGGGGATCCAGGAAAAACTACAGACCTTCCTGGAGTACATGTACGTCTCTGCAAAAGTTACACGAAGAAATGTCCACCACAAGGGAAATTGCAGAGAATGTCCCAACAGAAGCCAACCATGTGAGACTCCAATAGTCCAAGGCAAAGTATTTGAAAGCCAAAATCAGAGCCACCAGAGAATCGGGGAGAGAAAAAACTTCAAGCTTAAATCTTGGAAAAGGATACGAACAAACTCTGGAGGCTTGTGAAGCAGCTTAATGATGAAAACACCAGAGTACCGAACATAACTCTTGAAGAGGATTGTGAAATTAAAACAGGAGAGGCTGCTGCTGAACACTTTTCTTGTATGTTTCAGAAAGTAAGCAATCTAGATGTGCCAGTGAGTTGTAAAAAAGCTGCAATGAAGTCTGCAAAGGGGAACGGAGAGACACAAATACATGCCGCGGGAATGGATGAGCTTCTGACCATCAGCGAGTTGGAGAAAAGCTTGAAAGTTCTGAAAAGCAGGAAGTCTCCAGGAACAGATGGAATAACCAATGAGATGTTGAGGAATCTGGGTACTATTGGAAAGCACAAGCTTTTGGAGATTTTCAACCAGTTGGTACACAGGAGAAGTTCCCGAGTCTTGGAGAGAGGCCAACATGATCCCTGTACTGAAGAAAGGCAAGAATAAATCCAAAGCGGCAAGTTATCGACCTATCAATCTAACTAGTTGCACTGTCAAAGCCGTAGAAAGAATCCTCAACCAAAGACTTCTTTGACATCTTGAAGGCAACAATCTCTTAGCGGATGAACAAAATGGCTTCAGAAAGTGTAGATCTACTGAGGATCAAACAACGTATCTGACACAGTCTATTGAGGAGGCATTCGAACAGAAAAAGCATACCATCACTGTGGGTTGATTGCAGAAGGCATTTGATAAAGTATGGAAGCATGGACTCGAAAAGCTCAGGACCAGTGATATCTCTGGAAAAATGTTCAACTGGATGTGCCAGTATCTCCACAACCGAAAGCCATCTGTACAGCTGAATGGGATGAGCAGCAAGAAAGTCCTGCTATGACATGGTGTAGCTCAGGGTGGTGTAGTCTCTCCCACCCTCTTCACAATATTCATCAATGACCTGGTGAAGAACCTTCCAATGGGAGTCAGAGCTGCATTGTATGCTGCCGATCTTGTGATGTGGAGCAGTGAGGAGTATGTGTCAACAGCCAATTACTGCATGCAACTCGCAATTGATCACCTCAATTCTTGTGATACAAGATGGTTTGTCCAGATCAACAAAGAGAGGACAGTCGCAACTCTATTCACACTATCCACTAAAACGGAACACAAGACAAGTCTGAAATTTGCTGACTCAGTTCTGAACTTTGAGGATGAAGTAACTTATCCTGGTCCGGTATTTGACAAAAGACTAACCTGGAAGGCGGAAATCAGAAAAGCTGAAGGTATAGCCAAGCGAAGACTGGCAGTTATGCGGAAGCTCTCTGGAACAAAATGGGGAGCCAACATGAAAATTCTGAAGCAGGTTTACTCTGGGTCAGTTAGGCCCATCATCGAATATGGCTCATCATCATGGATGACAGCTGCTACAAGCACCCTTCAGACATTGGATAAGGTACAAAATCGGGCTCTTCATGTCATAGCAGGGTCTATGAAGACCACTCCAATAGCAGCGATGGAAGAACTTACCAATATCCAGCCACGCCAGCAGAGACGAGAAATCAAGGCCGAGATTCAATACGAGAAATTCAAATTGATGCCTCACCATCCCTTGCATATGCTGACTCACAAAATGTCTAGAGGAAGGCTCAAGAGGAATAATTTCTTGTTAACTTCAAAGAAAGTTGAAAGAAACAAAGAAACAGAGTCGGACATCTTTCCCAGATGTAGAAACATAACTGCTATCTCTGAGAGGGAACCTTGGAAAGCTTCTGAAATAGAAAACACAATTACAATCTGGCCCTCGATTCCAGGGATTGAAAGCAAGGGAGATCAAGCAGAGGTGACAAACAAAGTTCTTGCATTGAGTCATTTCGCAGAAAACTAACCTGAGGAAGAGTGGATACATGTTTATACAGATGGATCAGCTATCCAGGCTGTCAAGAATGGAGGGGCAGGTGCTCACATTCATTTTCCATGTGGAGATATAACAGACTCATGCTTGTCAACAGGGAAGCACTGTAGCAATTACACTGCAGAAATCCAGGCGCTGATCTTAGCTAGTCAAATGCTGATACAACGAAAAAACCAGAAATGAAAATATTGTCTTACAGACAGACTCCCTCTCAGCGCTCCGGCCGCTGGAGAGTGGAAAGGAAAGTACAGATTTACTTCATGAAAATCTGGCTAAGGAGAACAATGTCAACTTACAGTGGATCCCCTCGCATTGTGGAATATTAGGAAATGACAAAGCTGATCAACTGGCTAAGGAAGGGTCAAATAAAGAACAATTCAACCGCGAGGTTGACTTTGAAGAACTGAAGCATATCATTAAAGCCACAAGAACCACCAGCAGGCAGCATAATGATGCAATACACAGCCTCAGTAGGGAGGATCAGACATGTATCTTCAGATTGAGGACTGGTCACAATCGTCTCAATGCACATCTCAAGATTACAGATTCTGCACTTTGTGAGTGTCAGCAGGCAGAAGAAACAGCAGAACATCTCTTGCAGTACTGCCAGTGATATGAACAGTCTAGAAGCTTCTGGCCTATTGAAGTATCTTTTGAAGAGATCAGAGGAGACAGAGACAGTTTGATGACCACTTCAGCTTTCATGCACCAAATAAGGAAAACAGTCTAAGATTACTGTCATGAGAAAGATGAACGCAAGAAGAACAACATATAGCTTTTGTGGTTTCTTCATGCGCCCCCATTGCATTATGGGATATGGTTCTTCATTATGCGTATTTGTTTTATCCCTAGTTGTTTTAGGGCAACCTCCTGCGCATTTTCAAATGTCCAAAATTTGTGTGATATTGCTATCACGAAATAAGGTATATTTACTTCAGAATGTAAAACGATTAAATAGTATGACGCAGACCAGATAAAAGCTTTATGTATTCGTATTTATCATTTTATGTATATGTAATTGCAAGCATGAGGCAGCATTCACGGTCTAGTATTATTCTCCAGACACCCATCCATGGCTGTGGAAAGTCGTGATTTGTCAATTTTGTATGCATTGATTTAGTGTGGTAACATGAAATTTAAGTGCAGGGGCTTAAATTTCGTATTACCACACTAAATGTAACGGGGGCATGAAGAAACCACAAAAGCTATATGTTGAATTCAAGCATTTAGGGTGAATATGCACCTTTATACATCGTAATGATGATGATAAACGTGATTTGAAAATTCTAGCAGACAGTGTTTCTCTATGATGTCATTGTAAATACGAACTTGTTTGTATTCCCCCAATGGCGAGGAGGACCGCGATACGTCGCTACAAATTTTATAACATCACGACTGGTGCAACTATGGTGGAGGGTATCGCTGACAATAGACATATACTATTACTGTGTTCTGTCCATATAAATGATATAGTTCAGACCATTTCCTCAGAGATCAGGCTATTCGCTGGCCATTGTGTATGCTACCGGGAAATTGATAACCCCAAGGACTGTGAGGCACTCAAACAAGACATATAAACATGTTATGTAACTGGGCTACCACTGGGAATGAGCGTCTAACCAGTAAAGTGCAACATGATGACCCTACCCAGAAAAAATCCCCAGCAAATTCGGCTACACACTAAAAGGAACCAGTTTAAGTTTTGTTTCATCAGAAAAGTACTTGGGTGTCAACATCACCAATGCCCTAAGCTGGAACAAACACATCACAGAGATCTGCAGCAAATCATACAGAACTTTAGGACTATTGCAGAGAAATGTATCATTCTGTTTCCAAGAAATCAAACTTCAAGCATACATGGAACTGATTAGACCAGTTCTGGAATATGCAAGTACATTTTGTGACCCACATCAAATAACTTTTCAGGACAAACTAGAAAATGTGTAAAACCGTGCAGGTAGATTTATCACCTCAAACTATTGCTACGAACCAGGCAGTATGACAAATATAATGGAAAACATAAAACTCTGACCATTGCCAGACAGAAGGAAACAAAACCGCCTTATTTTGTTCTACAAATGTCTACAGCAACAAGCAAAGATATCATTAGACAATCTACAGAATCTAATTCGGAAAACCAAAAATGTACACAACAGCCACTTCAGCCAAATTTACGCAAGAACTGACGTATTTAAATTCAGCTTTCTTCCCATTATGATAAGAGATTAGAAAAGTATCACAGGATCTTATAAGCAGTTCAGAAAAATCTTACAAATAAATTTAGAGATTTAATCAGAGGGAAAAACATATAAACCAGCTGCTTGAGGAATGTGCGGCGAAACATATAAACCAGCTGCTTGACGAATGTGCGGCGAAACATATAAACCAGCTGCTTGACGAATGTGCGGCGAAACATATAAACCAGCTGCTTGACGAATGTGCGGCGAAGCATATAAACCAGCTGCTTGACGAATGTGCAGCGAAACATATAAACCAGCTGCTTGACGAATGTGCGGCGAAACATATAAACCAGCTGCTTGACGAATGTGCGGCGAAACATATAAACCAGCTGCTTGACGAATGTGCGGCGAAACATTTAAACCAGCTGCTTGACGAATGTGCAGCGAAACATATAAACCAGCTGCTTGACGAATGTGCGGCGAAACATTTAAACCAGCTGCTTGACGAATGTGCGGCGAAGCATATAAACCAGCTGCTTGACGAATGTGCGGCGAAACATATAAACCAGCTGTTTGACGAATGTGCGGCGAAACATAAACCAGCTGCTTGACGAATGTGCGGCGAAACATATAAACCGGCTGCTTGACGAATATGCTGCGAAACATATAAACCAGCTGCTTGACGAATGTGCGATGAAACATATAAACCAGCTGCTTGACGAATGTGCGGCGAAACATATAAACCAGCTGCTTGACGAATGTGCGGCGAAACATTTAAACCAGCTGCTTGACGAATGTGCAGCGAAACATATAAACCAGCTGCTTGACGAATGTGCGGCGAAACATATAAACTAGCTGCTTGACGAATGTGCAGCGAAACATTTAAACTAGCTGCTTGACGAATGTGCGGCGAAACGTTTAAACCAGCTGCTTGATGAATGTGCGGCGAAACATTTAAACCAGCTGCTTGAGGAATGTGCGGCGAAACGTTTAAACCAGCTGCTTGACGAATGTGCGGTGAAACATTTAAACCAGCTGCTTGACGAATGTGCAGCGAAACGTTTAAACCAGCTGCTTGACGAATGTGCGGCGAAACATTTAAACCAGCTGCTTGACGAATGTGCAGCGAAACATATAAACCAGCTGCTTGACGAATGTGCGGCGAAACATTTAAACCAGCTGCTTGACGAATGTGCAGCGAAACAATGTCCTTTGGATGTTTCGCCATAACTAATCAAGATGTAAATAAACGAGAATTTTAAAAATCTGGTTGTTTGTAAAATAAAGGCTTGATAACAATAAACTTGACCGTTAATGGGTTAAGTTGACACAAGAGGGGTTAAGTCGGCTTATGTATGATTTGCTGTCTTGTAGTGATGTAAGAAATATATGTCAGAGACCTACTTCTTAGATTATAAATGTGTTGCTATAATTTTCATATTAAAAGCTAATAACCTTCCTGCTCTAATGTGTTTCTGTTTACTTTTTACTTAATTCACCTTTCCAGAGTGTCCATCTACCATCTGACATCATATGATGTCATAATCAGCATGATGTCATAATCAGTGCATCATAAATGATTCTATGTCGCCCGTCTTTAATTCTGTAGTCCGGCACGGTGTACAAATTGTATGTCTCTACTATTTAATAAACATGCTGACGATGCTGTTGAATATTTTGAAACTTTAATGGGACGAGTCAAATTAGATCCAAAAGATGTAATAGCTTACCTGTATAGTTTTCTGGAAATTAATAGTCAGGGAGTTCAGAGATCGATCTTTCCCAACACGAGCGAGGTGTGGGTGGAGCTTAGCTAGAAATCGAAAGGTCCATTGTTCCCGACTGTTCCGGATTTTAATTGAAATATTAAACCTGTGATTGAAATTTATAACATAATAGCAAATAGTTCCCATAATGTAACATAATTTATCCCTTTAACACTCATATCAGCCATTGACACCCAAGACCATCTTCTGTAGTGGTCTTAAGAAATGTCCATTTACAGACCAAGAGAACACTATTCTTGAAAATTAACCGTTGTCCAGGGCTTGATAACCGAAAAGTCATGGAAAACTCATGGAAGTTAAAACACAGAACGGTGTACGAACTAGTTGTCTTTATGACATCATTGGAACCTGTGTACGCATGTGTGACGTGGTGATGTCATTCAAAGGTGTGTACAGGCTCAGTAAAAGGGTGAATATAGTGATGGGTAAGGGTTTTGGTTGTGGGTGGGGGGGGTGGGAATCGGTTCTGTTGCGGATGTTAACTGGGTGGGGGAAGGCGATGGTAGAATATGTACATGTACAATGTAGAAGCACGATGGGAGAATAAACGGTAATAACAACGTAGAGTATCCCAAGTGGAGAAAGATACGGCATGCTAGTATCCTGTCATTTCAATAAAGCCTGGCACAACAGAAACTAGATTGATTGGTCGATGATGCGTCATCCCAAATCCCCACATTCACCGCTTTGAACTCTTGACCCCCCCCCCCCCCCCACAACCCACCCCTGGGGACGAAGCCAAATGTAAACATCACTTTGCACTCTGCAATCATATGGGTAACTCACATACCAAATTTGGTTGAATTTAGTGTCAGAGGAGTTGCATTACAATCAATTTCATGACCCCATTCCCCACCCGTGGGGGCGAGGCCAAATGTAAATGTGCTCATCCACTCCACATTGATATGGGTAACTCACATGCTAAATTTGGTTGAATTCCGTCCTATGGTTTCGGAGGAGATGCATTACAATCAATTTACGCAGGTTAAAATTTGACCTTTTAACCACTCTCCTGCTCCCTGGGGTCTCAGCCACATCTATGTGGCCTCTCGCACTCCGCAATCATATGGGTAACTCAGATATCAAATTTGGTTGAGTTCCGTCTAACGATTTCAGAGGGGTTGCATTGCAATCAATTTCATGACATTTAACCCCACCACCCCTGGGGGCGGGGCCAGATGTAATTGTACTCATCCACTCCACATTGATATGGGTAACTGACATACTAAATTTGGTTGAATTCCGTCCAAGTGTCAGAGGAGTTGCATTACAATCAATTTGTTTACCTTTTGACACCCACCCACCCCTGGGGTGGGGTCAAATGTAAATGTGCTCATGTACTCCACATTGACATTGGTAACCCACAGACCAAATTTTGTTGAATTCTGTCAACTCTTTCGGAGGAGATGCATTACAATCAATTTCCGCTGGTTAAAATTTGACCTTTTGACCCCCACCCCCTGGGGGCGGATCCAAATATAAATGGCCTCTTGCACTCCGCAATCATATGGGTAGCATCAAATTTGGTTGAGTTCCATCTAACGATTTCAGAGGCGTTGCATTACAATTGATTTGACCTTTTGATCCATGCCACGCCCCCTGGAGGTGGAGCCAAATCTGAAAAGCAGAATCATATGGGTAACCCACATACCAAATTTGATTTAATTCCACCCTATAGTTTGGGAGGAGATAGCATGACGGACAGACGGATGGAGGCGATTACAATATCCCCAACATTTTTGTAAAACGGGATAATAACATGCATGCCGTATTATAGGAATATTCAAGTTCTGTCTTCGGATCCAGGAGATCCAAAGACAACCATTTGGTGAAGGCAGAAAAAATGCCATTAGACCAATCCACTCCATACAATAGAGTCCATATGAATAAATTTAGCGGTGTACGAGTGCGAGACTGCCCTTCGAATATCTCGAGCGCTACTAGGGATACTCTACGTGGTTATTACCTCGCATATGTCACAGAACTAACACTCCTGGTGTCTTTTTATGGCTATTATCTCCTATTCTAAACCACAACCTTGTCACCCAAATCGGATGCAATTCATGCAAAAAATTACTCAATTTTGCCGAAAATTTTTGCATTTCATTTTATTGTAGTGTTATTGCATACAGTTGCAAAATGAAGCGAAAGGAACATATTTTTCCTCAAAAGTTTTCAGTAATTTTCAAATCTATTGATATGTGTGTCAAAAGGTCACATTATGGAGACCATCAGAAAACTGATAGTGCATCTATGAGTTAAGATGGAGGGTGTGTGGGCCAGGTGATTGGGAAGCATTATAGATTAGCAATACTTCATTATCGTCCTTGTTGTTGTGACTTTCAGGGTTCAAACAGAATCGGCGCACACTCTGAGAGATGTGACGAGAGATGTGTATGACTTAAGCAAGAATACCGAGCAAGGTGGTGACCAATCTGTGACTCATGCTGCATTACCTGAGTTAATCATTCAGGGCTTTGATGATGAGCAGGTCTGGCAGGAGATTGAACTACAGAATGAACCGGTCATCAAACATCTACTGCACTCAGCAGCTAAACTCGGCATCATACAACAACACGCAGCAGCTAAATATGGCTTAGAACCACGAATATCTTTCAATGTTCAAATTCATGAACCAAGCAGAGTCTCAAAGTCTAAATTACCAAAATCGAAAAAGTTGAGTAAAATATCTAAAAAGAAACTTGTGGATATTGATAATGAAGTTGATGATGGGCATAATGGTTTTATAGAATCCTCTATATCATCTCTGTATGCTGCCGCTGGTGAACAAGACAATGACCAGCTGTCTGATGATGATGTTAATGACCAGCATGATGATGACAGTGATGATGATAGTGATGACGAGATCACCAGGATTAAAGCCAGTCTCAAACAGAGCCAACGAGCAGACATGGCGGCTCAGGACTCCAGTGATTCAGAGCTAGAGCTTAACTTTCCTGCAGATGAATTGGAAGATGAAAATTTAGATGACGACGATGACATTAATCTGAGTGAGTTTCCTAGAGGAAAGAAGGGAAGTAAAGATGAATTTGACGAGGAGGAATTTAGTGGCGATGACAGGATTGATAATGTAGGCAAAGCTAGTTTAAAATCTAAAGCCAAGCAGCCGAGTATTGTGGATGATAAATTCTTCCATTTGTCACAAATGGAGATGTTTCTCGAGCAGGAGGATAAAAGAGAACTGAAGAAGCAGCAGAAGGGAGGTGACACAGATGATGATGATGACAATGATGCGGACCTGGATGAAGATAATGATGTTGACATGTTTGATCGGTTGTCATCGGATGAAGAAGAAGCAGAGAAAACGGTAAGAAATAGAGGGATCCAGTTCCAGCTATGCCCCGCCCAGTTCTAGCTATACCCTTCCCATTTCTAGCTATGCTCCGGCCATTTCTAGCTATGTGCCGCCCATTTGTAGCTATACCCCGCCTATTTCTAGCTATGCCCCGCCCATTTCTAGCTATGTGTCGCCCATTTCTAGCTATGTCCCACCCATTTCTAGCTATGTGCCACCCATTTGTAGCTATACCCCGCCTATTTCTAGTTATGCCCAGCCCATTTTTAGTTGTGTCGCCCATTTGTAGCTATACCCCGCCTATTTCTAGCTATGCCCCGCCCATTTCTAGCTATGTGTCGCCCATTTGTAGCTATGTCCCACCCATTTGTAGCTATGTCCCACCCATTTGTAGCTATACCCTGCCCATTTCTAGTTATGCCCAGCCCATTTTTAGTTGTGTCACCTATTTCTAGCTATGTCCTGCACATTTCAAGCTATGCCCCACCAATTTATAGCCATGTTTCACCCATTTCTACATCTGCTCCGGCCATTTCTAGCTATGTTTTGCCCATTTCTAGCTCTGGCCCGCCCATTTCCAGCTATGCCCCGACCATTTCTAGCTATATTTCGCCCATTTCTAGCTCTGGCCCGCCCATTTCCAGCTATGCCCCGACCATTTCTAGCTATGTTTCGCCCATTTCTAGCTATGTTTCGCCCATTTCTAGCTATGTGTCGCCCATTTCTAGCTATGTCCCACCCATTTCTAGCTATGTGCCACCCATTTGTAGCTATACCCCGCCTATTTCTAGCTATGCCCCGCCCATTTCTAGCTATGTGTCGCCCATTTGTAGGTATGTCCCACCCATTTGTAGCTATGCCCCGACCATTTCTAGCTATGTTTCGCCCATTTCTAGCTATGTTTCGCCCATTTCTAGCTATGCCCCGACCATTTCTAGCTATGTTTCGCCCATTTCTAGCTATGCCCCGACCATTTCTAGCTATGTTTCGCCCATTTCTAGCTATGTACCACTTTTTCATGTGTTGTAATTGATTTACATTGAATCCTGAATTCCCAGAATTCCTGCAATCCCAATTAAAAGGAAACTATATGGGTAACCTGTTGAATATTTTGAAACTAATTTGACTGGATATGGCAGCAACAGCACCCAGTCAAATTAGTTTCAAAATACTCAACAGAATATTTATTAAATAATAAAAACATACAATTCATACACTGGCGAAACAAACTATTGAATGTTCCTGATGGAGCTGTGTACGTGATGCATCATGCATTTTGATTGTGATGTCAGTCGACACATGGCGTAATGAATGAATCTAGTTTTAGCTATGCCCCGCTCATCTCTAGCTAAGCTCCACCCATCTCTAGCTAAGCTCCACCCACACTCCCTGTCTTGGGATCTCTGCGCTCTGAATCTCAATTTACAGACAATTATACAGGTAAGCTGTTGAATATGTTGAAACTAATTTGACTTGGTGCTGTTGCTGCCTATGACATGTTTATTAAATAGTAAAGCCATACATTTTGTGCAACCTGCAGGGATCGAAATGTCCATTTGCCCTGTTGTCCGGGGCAACCTAATTTTCAAAAGGGCAACTAAACTTTGGCTGTTAATGGTGCACTGGGATACCTACTGTCTAACTCTTTTTGATTTAAGTCATTTATTTATTTAATTATTAGATAGAGTAACCAGTATGCTTAATGCCATTTCTGAATAATTGTGGCTATTTTTCGAATTTACTTGACAAAACAATAGTGATTATAATTTTCTTTGTCATTTAGCTTAACATATACGGGCAGCCTTAATCTGTGGGGGGGGGGGGGGGGGCAACCTGAAAACGCATGAAATGGCATCATGGGTTGCCCTGCGAGCAACTACATCTTTTCATTTATTTCTAACCCTGACCTGCCAGACTATTAAGTGTTTAAGACAGACAAAATCGAGTTATTAATGATGTAATGGCATCATATGATTGATGGATAAACTGCAGTCCTCCATTGATTATGACATCAAACATGGCAAATACTTGAGTGACAGATCTGATCCATCTATATGTATTAATAACAGATAGTGGTTCTTGAAGACAGATTTTTAAGAGACCACATGTCTTAAAGAACCACATTGTTCTGCTACCAAAAGCTACATATAGCAAGTCACCTGTATGAAGAGACTATCTGTCTATCATTACTAATTGTTTGTGCTCTCTGTGAAGGTGGTCACTTAAGAAGGTTGTTTTGATACGCTAAAACATTCAACAGTGGGAATACAGATTAAGCGGAAAGGGAATAGTCCTTGGGAACATTGATTTATGATAGGACAATAATTTCATCAAACTTACATTAGTTAGGGAAATCTAGCTCAGGCGGTCTGTTGACTATTATTAACTAGCTTCAAAATAGTTAACTATTTCAAGTTTGATTGGTGCATAGTTAACTATTGTTAGCTATGATTCCTGATTTGAACATGACCCTGGATATATAGACCTGTCTCCCTGGTGGCATTTCCTAGTATACGTGTACAAGTGCCCACAGTACCCTTGATGTGTAGGGCTATCTCCTGGGTATGTCCTAGCATAGAAGTGCTCACAGTACCCTTGATGTGTAGGGTTGTCTCCTGGGTATGTCCTAGCATAGAAGTGCCCACAGTACCTTTGATGGGTAGGACTGTCTCCTGGGTATGTCCTAGCATAGAAGTGCGCACAGTACCCCCAGATATGTGGCCTGTCTCCTGGGTATGTCCTAGCATAGAAGTGCACACAGTACCTTTGATGGGTAGGGCTGTCTCCTGGGTATGTCCTAGAATAGAAGTGCGCACAGTACCCCCAGATATGTGGCATGTCTCCTGGGTATGTCCTAGCATAGAAGTGCACACAGTACCCTTGATGTGTAGAGCTGTCTCCTGGGTATGTCCTAGCATAGAAGCGCGCACAGTGCCATTGATGTGTGGCCTGTCTCCTGGGTATGTCCTAGCATAGAAGTGCACACAGTACCCTTGATGTGTAGAGCTGTCTCTTGGATATGTCCTAGCATAGAAGTGCGCAGAGTACCCTTGATGTGTGGCCTGTCTCCTGGGTATCTCCTAGCATAGAAGTGCGCACAGTACCATTGATGTGTGGCCTGTCTCCTGGATATGTCCTAGCATAGAAGTGCGCACAGTACCAGTGATGTGTAGGACTGTCTCCTGGGTATGTCGTAGCATAGAAGTGCCCACAGTACCCTTGATGTGTAGAGCTGTCTCCAGGGTATGTCCTAACATAGAAGTGCCAGCAGTACCCTTGATGTATAGGGCTGTCTCCTGGGTCTGTCCTAGCATAGAAGTGCGCACAGTACGCTTGATGTGTAGAGCTGTCTCCTGGGTATGTTCTAGCATAGAAGTGCGCACAGTACCATTGATGTGTAGAGCCGTCTCCTGGGTATGTCCTAGCATAGAAGTGCGCACAGTACCATTGATGTGTATGACTGTCTCATGGGTATGTCCTAGCATATAAGTGCGCACAGTACGCCTGAGGTGTAGCGCTGTCTCCTGGGTACATCCCAGCATAGAAGTGCGCACAGTACCCTTAATGTGTAGAGCTGTCTCCTGGATATGTCCTAGCATAGAAGTGCACACAGTACCATTGATGTGTAGGGCTGTCTCCTGGTTATGTCCTAGCAGAGAAGCGCACACAGTACCCTTGATGTGTAGGGCTGTCTCCTGGGTATGTCCTAGCATAGAAGTGCGCACAGTACCATTGATGTGTGGAGCTGTCTCCTGGGTATGTCCTAGCATAGAAGTGTGCACAATACCCCAGATGTGTAGCCTGTCTCCTGGATATGTCCTAGCATAGAAGTGTGCACAGTACCCTTGATGTTTAGGGCTGTCTCCTGTGTATGTCCTAGCATAGAAGTGCGCACAGTACCATTGATGTGTAGAGCTGTCTCCTGGATATGTCCTAGCAGAGAAGTGCGCATGGATATGTCCTAGCATAGAAGTGCGCACAGTACCATTGATGTGTAGCGCTGTCTCCTGGGTATGTCCTAGCATAGAAGTGCACACAATATCCTTAATGTGTAGAGCTGTCTCCTGGATATCCTAGCGTAGAAGTGCCCACATAGTACCCTTGATGTGTAGAGCTGTCTCCTGGATATGTCCTAGCATAGAAGTGTGCAGAGTACCCCAGATGTGTGGCCTGTCTCCTGGGTATGACCTAGCATAGAGGTGCGCATAGTAGTACCCTTGTTGTGTAGGGCTGTCTCCTGGATATGTCCTAGCAAAGAAGTGCGCACAGTACCATTGATGTGTAGAGCTGTCTCCTGGGTATGTCCTAGCATAGAAGTGCGCACAGTACCATTGATGTGTAGAGCTATCTCCTGGGTATGTCGTAGCATAGAAGTGCGCACAGTACCCCAGATGTGTGGCCTGTCTCCTGGGTCTGTCCTAGCATAGAAGTGCCCACAGTACCCTTGATGTGTAGGGCTGTCTCCTGGGTCTGTCCTGGCGTAGAAGTGCTCACAGTACCCTTGATGTGTAGAGCTGTCTCCTGGATATGTCCTAGCATAGAAGTGCGCACAGTACCATTGATGTGTAGAGCTGTGCCTTGGGTATGTCTTACCATCAGAGTTTGAGACGTACCTTATTTCAGGCTCACCACCTATCAGATCCGTGATCTATCAATTCGCCTATAAACCACTGAATCTGGATTTTTGGTTTTAATAGCACCATAAGATCTCTGAATGGCCATAAAATGCCACAGCATCCATCTCTTGAGTATTTAATTGACTGTAAATCAGTTAATTAGTGTTCACAGCAGCCATTAAGATTTGAATTGGGGCTCACTAATATGGGTGGATTGCATTTGAGCATAACTTTTAAAGTCACAGATAAGGAATGATCTAAAGCCCTGACCATAGAAGTGCCCACAGTACCTTTTATGTGCAGAGCTGTGTCTTGGGCATCTGACTACCGGTATCTGTTGGCATTCAAGTGACCACAACATTCGTGAAGAGATAATAAAACTGACAATAAATATGGGATTGTACAAATATATGTTCAGCAGCTTATGCATGAAGTAGAATCTCTCTATTATCTGTAGACATGGTAAAACATACATGCTGCTTTTATTGTGGAAATATATTGTTAATGTATAATTTCTTGTCTTGCCTAGATGCAACCAGAAAATTGGACGTATGAATCACTTCTGACAAAGGTGTCATCAAATTTAATTGCGTGTGTGTTTCAAGCGATTCAATGACAATAGGGACCAGAAATTCATTTAACTCTTTGTCCTGTTACACAAGTAGGGCAAATGTAACCAGCCAGCGATGAGTATAAAAGGAAGTGCCAAAACCAGCTACTGGCATTTGGATTTCGATCCAACCTGATCATGCGTCAGAAATGGAAAACAGTCGAGACCAGTTGAAAGAAGAACTTCATTTAAATTCATAAAATTCATGTTGATATTTCAGTTTCATTTAAATTTCTTAAGTCAGAGGTTTACTCTCTCATATAATACTTTTTGGAATGTTGGGTAGGAGTTCTACATACTGCCTTTACTCTGTTGCTTTTGTTTTGTTCTGATGTAAATATTTTTGTTTCACCTGCAATGCAGAAAGCGAGACATCAGGATCACTAATTCCGGCACCATTGGCGTCTGTCATTTGATCACTTTTGATTAAGTTTTTTTAACCAACTTATTCTTCAAGAATGTCTGCTCTGATCTCAATGAAACTTTACAGAAGTGATCTATACTATACAGGGATGTAACCTGCATAACAGTAGATTCAATTTTGGGCCATTTTAACTCTTTTTTTTATGGTTTAGGACTTATTTTTAGCTCAGCTATATGAAGTAAACCGTGCATGTTGTCCGGCGGTGGCGGCTAATTCTGCGTTTAACTTTTCTGTTTATATCTCAGGTTTGGTTAATCCAAACTTGGACACATGCCTCGTTATATTGACACGGCATCACACAATGATGTTTTGATCAAAAGGTCAACGGTCAAGGTCACTAATATACATCATCCATCCGACAACCTTTGTTTACAAACGCTACTCATTAACCGTTTGGCGGATTTCAACCTAATTTGGCTGGATGGACCTTGCGGGGGTAGGCTTCAGAATTGTATACAGAATTTTGACTGGTCAATTTATTTGTGTGAAAATCTTTGATTGGAGCTATTGATTCAGAATATCTTACGTCAAAATATTTAACGGAAATTGTTAAAACACTACTCATTTACCGCTTGGCAGATTTTAACCTAATTTGGCTGGAAGGACCCTAATCCTTTCAGTTTGAGAACTTGTATACAGAATTTTAATTGGTCAATTTAGTTTGGTGAAAATCATAAATTTTATGTAAAATTTACCGGAAATTGTCAAAATGCATCTCCTCCATAACCGCGTGGTGAATTTTATCCAAGTTTGGCTGGAAGTATTCTATAGTGGTAGGCTTTAGAACTTATATTCAGAATTTTGGTTGGTCAATTTTTTGGTGACCATTTGGATTTTTTGAAAACTTTCCAGAACCATTTAAAATGCTACCCCTTAATTAGTGGGCCAATTTCAATGAAACTTAGGTGGAATGATCCTATGGCGGTAGGCTTCAATATATCAAATGAGACTTTTGATTGGTCTATTTCTTTGGTGGCCATCTTGGATATTTTCAAAACCTATCCATGTCTACCGGTATTTAAATGCAAGGGGTTCAAATCATAATGGTCCAGGTTAGCATTACAGGCCCTTGGTCATCTTGTTGATAAGGCCTTCTATAATTATTTTACGTTTGAAGTCAAGCTTCATAGTTCATTGCAAAGTTGTAAAGTGGAGCTTCATCGTTGCTTTGCAACCACATTTCTGGTTCAAGAATGGCTCATCTGATCGCAATGACACTTTACAGGGATGTGATCTGCATAACAATAGATTTAATTTGGGGTCATTTTAATGGTTTTTTCCACTGTTTGAGACTTAGACTTTTTCTTTTATTTTGCCAGTGCACTTTTGGTTAAGGTTTTTACACCCCGCCAAAATAATTGGTGGGGTATTATGTGATGGCGTTTACTTGCAGCCGGGCGGGTGGCAGAGTGGTTTCCGCATGATAACTCTGCTACCATTTATCAGATCGCTATGAAACTTCATAGGATGATTGGACTAGGTCTGAGGAAAAAACCTATGGAAATCGATGATGATCTGAAATCCAAGAAGGCAGCCAGCCATCGGCGGCCATCTTGAAAATTGGTTTCTGCACGATAACTCAGCTATTGACTCGCTTTGAAACTTCATAGGATAATTAATTGGACTAGGTCTGAGTAATAAACGTAGTTTCCGCACGATAACTCCACCACCATTTATTGGATCGCTTTGAAACTTCATAGGGTAGTTGGACTAAGTAAGAGGAAGAAACCTATCGAAAGTGCCGATGATCAGAAATTCCAGATGGCTACTGAATATGTATATTGGGAAATGTGCCAAGTTTGCTTTGCCATTGACACTATCCATGCCTTTACAGGTTAGACATTGTACTCTTCAGCATTCTTGTTTGCTTTTGCTGTTTCAGCCAATACACAGTCGCAACGTGAAATATGACCAGTTCTTTGACGTGCCAGAAGATGAAGTGTCAGGCAATGAAATTGTGGTCAAGAAGTCTGTGCGATTTGAAAAAGAAACCAACCAACTTCGGTATGATATGATTGAAATTATTTACTTGATGGCAGGATGTAGAGCGTAGAAAGGTGTGCTGGGTAATATCTGGCACAATGATGGCAGGATGTAGAGCATAGAAAGGTGTGCTGGGTAATATCTGGCACAATGATGGCAGGATGTAGAGCGTAGAAAGGTGTGCTGGGTAATATCTGGCACAATGATGGCAGGATGTAGAGCGTAGAAAGGTGTGCTGAGTAATATCTGGCACAATGATGGCAGGATGTAGAGAGTAGAAAGGTGTGCTGAGTAATATCTGGCACAATGATGGCAGGATGTAGAGCGTAGAAAGGTGTGCTGAGTAATATCTGGCACAATGATGGCAGGATGTAGAGCGTAGAAAGGTGTGCTGAGTAATATCTAGCACAATGATGGCAGGATGTAGAGCGTAGAAAGGTGTGCTGAGTAATATCTAGCACAATGATGGCAGGATGTAGAGCGTAGAAAGGTGTGCTGAGTAATATCTGGCACAATGATGGGAGGTTGTAGAAAGGTGTGCGTTGGTTGAGCATGAGTAAGATAGTCAGGTTGATGTGCATATGTGCACATGTCTATACATGTGTATATAATTTGGTGCTTGTGTCATGTGTGTGTGAGTGTGTGTGTTTCATATGTAAAATACATATGATCGTGTATGTGTGCGTGTGTTAGTGTGTGTGTGTTTGCATGTGTGCATACATATGATCATGCGTGTGTGTGTGTGTGCGTGCATGTGTGTGTGCATGCATGCGTGTGTGTGTGTGTGTGTGTGCATGCATGCGCGTGTATAATTCCAATCAAATTAAGTCCGAAATATTTAACAGTACATTATATTTTGTTTTGGAAAAATGTTAAGTTAATTTTTTTGCTGTAATTTAATGGCGGCTCCAGTTTTAGCCATGCCCCACTAAGCTCCACCCACACTTCACCCGTGTTAGGATCGATCGATCCCTGAACTCCCTGACTTATCAATTACCAGAAAACTATACGGTTAAGCTGTTGAATATTTAGAAACTAATTGGACTGGGCGCTGTTATGGGCAGAAACAGCGCCCAGTCAAATGAGTTTCAAAATATTCAACAGAATGTTTATTAAATGGTAAAGACATACAATTCGTACAACAACGCTTAGTCCATCATCATTTACGTGTTTGTGACTAACTTATCTAGGTCATTCATAACATCATTGATTATAACGTCATCCTACATGTCAATTATTTGATTATGAGGTCATATGATTGATGGATGAACTGGAAAGGTCCATTATGTGGTAAATGTATACTGAATTGTGATTAGTGTATTATTGACACACCATGTGACTCACACATGCTATGACCGGATTCACACTTTTTGGTGCTTATCATGCAGAGACAAGATTCTAACCCACGTCCTTTGGCATATCATTACCACCCGATCACGGGTACATGTCCCAGGGTGTGTGTATGTGGCTTATAGGTCCTAGCGAATTGACGAACCAGCATTGATTATGCGTACAGCATGTGGCAAGGCCCGTCCAGCTTGAATGATGTCACAAAAAAACCCACAAGTTTATCCAGCCATGTGTCAATTTTATGTCATTACATATAATTATATGATAGAGTGAACATGAGTTAACATGTGGAAGTGAATGATACATGTATTTAGGAATCTGACTTTTGTTGACTTCAAGATTAATTGGGACGATGTGTCTTTATTTGACAGGAAGGTTGATGAATCACAGCTAGGAACCCCATCATCTAAGCCTCTCTTTGGTGACAACAATGATGACAGTCATAATGGTGATATTGTCAGAGGACGAAAAGAAAAACTGACACAGTCTACATTTGAGAAAAGACAAGCAAAGGTGATTAATTCATTAACTAGTGCCAATAATTTAGCTATTTGTAGTAGCTTGTCCTCAACTTAGTGTGTATGTGAGTCTTTTTGCGACAGCTGATGAATGCCTCAAATATCATTATGGTCCTGAGTCTGACATCTAACTTACCACCATCGAAATCTCTGTAAATAATATTTATTTCATGTCCCCTGTACTACTCATGGTGTCAGATTTTCATTTCAGTTGCGCATATATGCAGCTTAGAGAGGACCATAATTAAACTGACAGCAAAAATGTTTTCACCAAAACGTATAAGATGCGAGGCAGCCACGACTTCCATTTCAATTAAATTTAGACTGGGATTCCTGGCTTGTAAGGCTTTAGACAAACATTTAAAGGAAATAATTGTTACAAAAATTATTTGTTTTTACCAAAACTTATAGGATGTGAGGGAGCCACAACTTCAATTAATTTCAGACAGGGATTCCTGGCTTGTAAGACTTTAGACAGGAACATTTAAAAGGAAATAATTGTTGCAAATTATGACATCACAGAGATTATGACATCACTGAGAGAGGAGATCACTGAGAGATAATGATGTCACTGAAAGATTTTGACACCACTGAAATATTATGATATTACTGAAAGATTATGACATCACATGGATTATGACATCACTGAGAGATTATGACATCACTGAAAGATTACATCACTGAAAGATTATGACATCACTGAAAGATTATGACATCACTGAGAGATTATGACATCACTGAGAGATTATGACATCACAGATATTATGACATCACTGAGATTGTGTGACATCACTGACAGATTATAACATCACTGAGAGATTGTAACATCACAGACAGATTATGACATCACTGCAATTTTGTGAACACAGAGAGATTGTGACATCTCTGAGGATTCAGACATCACAGAGATTGTGACATCACAGAGATTGTGACATCACTGAGACATTGTGACAACCACAGACAGATTATGATATCACTGATAGATTGTGACATTCACTCATTAATTCCATCATATACAGAATATCTCTGGCATCACAAAGACTTTTCTATCAGATCACTAACATTTAAAGTGTTCCTGTCATTGTTTTGTGTGTTTATTGGTTCTTTACAGTTGAAAGAGCAAATTACTCAAATGGAAGATGCCAGTTTACTAGACAAACCCTGGCAGCTGATGGGCGAGGCAGCGGCAGCATCCAGACCAGAGAATAGCTTACTGGAGGAGCATCTACAGTTTGATCATACTGCACGACTTCGTGAGTGAACGATTTATTTTTGTCTCACAAAACATCTTGATTTAGCTATTATTCTATTGTTATCTCACTACATGTCTTGATTGAACAATTATTTCTTGATTGAACAATTATTCCATTGTTATTTCACTAGACTTCTTGATTGAACAATTATTCCATTGTTATCTAACTAGACTTCTTGATTGACCAATTATTCTATTGTTATCTAACTAGACTTCTTGATTGAACAATTATTCCATTGTTATCTCGCTAGACTTCTTGATTGAACAATTATTATATTGTTATTTCACTAGACTTCTTCATTGAACAATTATTCCATTGTTATCTAACTAGACTTCTTGATTGACCAATTATTCTATTGTTATCTAACTAGACTTCTTGATTGAACAATTATTCTATTATCTCACTAGACTTCTTGATTGAACAATTATTCCATTGTTATCTCGCTAGACTTCTTGATTGAACAATTATTATATTGTTATTTCACTAGACTTCTTGATTGAACAATTATTATATTGTTATTTCACTAGACTTCTTGATTGAGCAATTATTCCATTGTTATCTCACTAGGCTTCTTGATTGAGCAATTATTCTATTGTTATTTCACTAGACTTCTTGATTGAACAATTACTCTATTGTTATTTCATTAGACTTCTTGATTGAGCAATTATTCTATTGTTATTTCACTAGACTTCTTGATTGAACAATTATTCTATTGTTATCTCACTAGACTTCTTGATTGAGCAATTATTATATTGTTATTTCACTAGACTTCTTGATTGAACAATTACTCTATTGTTATTTCACTAGACTTCTTGATTGAGCAATTATTTTATTGTTATTTCACTAGACTTCTTGATTGAAGAGTTGTTCTATTGTTATCTCAGTCTTCTTGATTGAACAATTATTCCATTGTTATCTCACTAGACTTCTTGATTGAACAATTATTCTATCGTTATCTCACTAGACATGTTGATTGAACAATTATTCTATTGTTATCTGAGGGCATAGTGATTTAAATTTATTAAAACAAAGCCGATCGGTCAATTTGCCCAGTGGCCATCTTGGATTTTGGCTAATTTTTAGAAATGTGTTTAAAAATCTCTGAAGCCGCTTGTGAGATCGATTCAAAATTTATGAAATATCATCTAGGGCAAGAGCTGAATCTAGTTTGTACAAGGGAAGTTGTTTGGCCAAACAGTTGGGTGGCCATCTTGGATGACCTAGTTTTCGATAAATTGACTTCTCCAGAGCCACTCAACTGATCGGGCCGAAATTTGGGAGATATCATTAGGGACCAAAGGCCGTTCAAGCTTGTTCCAGGGAAGTTGATAGGTAAAAAAAACATGGCCACCGTGAGCCAATCAAAATGTAGTGTGTTTGGAGGCCGTATTGGATTTTTTTATTTGAAGGATATATGTTTTTGGTTATTCTGATTTCAAATTTGCCGTCTTCGAAACTGTCGGATAGATAGATGGTTTGGCATCATCTTGGATCTTTTTCCTGTCAAAAGTTCCCAGACTAAAGCAATAGGAAATTTTTATGGTCTGGCAGAAAGCATCCTTATAGCACAGAGATCCAAGTTTGTTCAAACGAAGCCAATCAGCCAATTTGGGCAGCGACCATCTTAAACTTTGGCCGATTTTTAGAAATATTAAAAAAATCTCATGAGTCATGAAACGTCATTTAGGGCAAAAGCTGAAACAAGTTTGTTGAAGGGAACTTGATTGGCCAATGCTTTGGTGGCCATCTTGCATGACCTAGTTTTTGTGAGTTCAACTGCATAGACGTCCAAGCTTGTTCAAAGGAGGCTGATCAGCCAGTTTGGCCGGCAGACATCTTGTATTTTGACTGATTCTTTGAAATGTCTTTAAAATATTCTCGGAAACCGCCTGGGGATATATTCTACACTCATGAAACATCATCAAAGTCAACATCTGAACCAAGTTTGTGTAAGGGAATTTGGTTGGCCAAATGTTTCAGCGGCCATCTTTGATGACCTAGTTTTAGAGAAAATGATTTCTTCAGAACTGCTGAATGGATCGGGTTGAAATTTTGGGAATCTGATTAGGCATTAAGGGTCATTAAGCTTTGTTCAAAGGAAGCCAATCGGCCAATTTGGCCGGTGGACATCTTGGACGTTGGCTGATTTTTAGCAATGTGTTTAAAACTCGGAAACCGCTCTGGTGATCGATTGAAAACTCCTGAAACATCATCTAGGGAAACAGCTGAGCAAAGTTTGTTCAACGGAACTTGATTGGCCAAATTCTTCAGCGGCCATATTGGATGACCATACCTAGTTTTCGCGAAAATTACTTCTGAACCAAATAGATCGGTCTGAAACTTGGGAAATATGGTTAGGCATTAAAGGTGCATATTCACACCCGAATACTTGGAAATAAAATTGTTCAAATTGTATACATTTAGAGGCTTAGATTGTGTGACTGGACGTAATGAAACGAACTACATGTAAATCCCAACATATGGTTTCATTCCATATAAATTAATATAATTTTTTAAAGTTGTGAAATCGAAATAGAGGCATGAGTCCTTATTTCAAAGTCACAACTTAAAAAATATTATACTAATTTATGCGGAATGAACTCGTCATATGCTAAGATTTATTTCGTTTTGTTGCATCTAGGCCCACAGTTTAAGCCTCTGAAAGTATACAATTTAAACAATTTTATTTTCATTAATTTTGCTGTAAATAAGCACATTTAATGGCCATTAAACTTTGTTCAATGGATGTTAATACATTAAAATGTAGTGTGTTTGGTGGCCATATTGGATTTTTTAGTTGATGGGTTTTAAAGCTGACATTGGTTTTAAATAGGTTTTTGCTTAGTTCAAATGTGCCACTCTTGAAACTCAGACATACCGAATTGGTGACTTTCTTGAACTTTTTTACTGGCAAAAGCGCCTATAGTAAAGCAATGGGAAAGTGAAAATATCGCCACGAGAATCACTGGACTGATTATAACCAAATTTTGTAGAACATCTTTTTGTTCCTGTTGTGGTTCTCGCCAAACCTTAGTGTTCTACATAAAGGTGATGACCTAGTTGAAATGCCTATGCTCCACGTGTTCGATACAGGCCGCTTGTTATTATAATTTTTTTATTCTACAGCTCCTGTTGTGACTGAGGAAACTACTAAAACTCTGGAGGAGATTATACAACAGCGTATCAAAGACAAGGTCTGTATGAATCTGCTAACAGTAGGTATAACAGACTACTCTAGTGTTATTCTGGTCTATCTGATGATCCTGACCACTGTAGTGTTATTCTGCTCTATCTGATGATCTTGGTACTGTAGTGTTATTCTGGTCTATCTGATGATCCTGACCACTGTATTGTTATTCTGCTCTATCTGATGATCCTGGTACTGTAGTGTTATTCTGGTCTATCTGATGATCCTGACCACTGTAGTGTTATTCTGCTCTATCTGATGATCTTGGTACTGTAGTGTTATTCTGGTCTATCTGATGATCCTGACCACTGTATTGTTATTCTGCTCTATCTGATGATCCTGGTACTGTAGTGTTATTCTGGTCTATCTGGTGATCCTGACCACTGTAGTGTTATTCTGGTCTATCCGATGATCCTGGTACTGTAGTGTTATTCTGGTCTATCTGGTGATCCTGGTACTGTAGTGTTATTCTGGTCTATCTGGTGATCCTGGTACTGTAGTGTTATTCTGGTCTATCTGGTGATCCTGGTACTGTAGTGTTATTCTGGTCTATCCGATGATCTTGGTACTGTAGTGTTATTCTGGTCTATCTGATGATCCTGACCACTGTATTGTTATTCTGCTCTATCTGATGATCCTGGTACTGTAGTGTTATTCTGGTCTATCTGGTGATCCTGACCACTGTAGTGTTATTCTGGTCTATCCGATGATCCTGGTACTGTAGTGTTATTCTGGTCTATCTGGTGATCCTGGTACTGTAGTGTTATTCTGGTCTATCTGGTGATCCTGGTACTGTAGTGTTATTCTGGTCTATCTGGTGATCCTGGTACTGTAGTGTTATTCTGGTCTATCCGATGATCTTGGTACTGTAGTGTTATTCTGGTCTATCTGATGATCCTGACCACTGTATTGTTATTCTGCTCTATCTGATGATCCTGGTACTGTAGTGTTATTCTGGTCTATCTGGTGATCCTGACCACTGTAGTGTTATTCTGGTCTATCCGATGATCCCTGGTACTGTAGTGTTATTCTGGTCTATCTGGTGATCCTGGTACTGTAGTGTTATTCTGGTCTATCTGATGATCTTGGTACTGTAGTGTTATTCTGGTCTATCTGATGATCCTGACCACTGTATTGTTATTCTGCTCTATCTGATGATCCTGGTACTGTAGTGTTATTCTGGTCTATCTGGTGATCCTGGTACTGTAGTGTTATTCTGGTCTATCCGATGATCCTGGTACTGTAGTGTTATTCTGGTCTATCTGGTGATCCTGGTACTGTAGTGTTATTCTGGTCTATCTGGTGATCCTGGTACTGTAGTGTTATTCTGGTCTATCCGATGATCCTGGTACTGTAGTGTTATTCTGGTCTATCTGGTGATCCTGGTACTGTAGTGTTAGTCTGGTCTATCTGATGATCATTGTACTGTAGTGTTATTCTGGTCTATCTGGTGATCCTGGTACTGTAGTGTTATTCTGGTCTATATGATGATCCTGGTACTGTAGTGTTATTCTGGTCTATCTGATGATCCTGATACTGTAGTGTTATTCTGGTCTATCTGATGATCCTGGTACTGTAGTGTTATTCTGGTCTATCTGATGATCCTGACCACTGTAGTGTTATTCTGGTCTATCTGATGATCTTGATACTGTAGTGTTATTCTGGTCTATCTGGTGATCCTGGTACTGTAGTGTTATTCTGGTCTATCTGATGATCCTTGTACTGTAGTGTTATTCTGGTCTATCTGATGATCCTGGTACTCTAGTGTTATTCTGGTCTATCTGATGATCCTGACCACTGTAGTGTTATTCTGGTCTATCTGATGATCCTGGTACTGTAGTGTTATTCTGGTCTATCTGATGATCCTGGTACTGTAGTGTTATTCTGGTCTATCTGATGATCCTGGTACTCTAGTGTTATTCTGGTCTATCGGATGATCCTGACCACTGTAGTGTTATTCTGGTCTATCTGATGATCCTGGTACTGTAGTGTTATTCGGGTCTATCTGATGATCCTGGTACTGTAGTGTTATTCTGGTCTATCTGATAATCCTGACCACTGTAGTGTTATTCTGGTCTATCTGATGATCCTGGTACTGTAGTGTTATTCTGGTCTATCTGATGATCATTGTACTGTAGTGTTATTCTGGTCTATCTGGTGATCTTGATACTGTAGTGGTATTCTGGTCTATCTGATGATCCTGACCACTGTAGTGTTATTCTGGTCTATGTGATGATCCTGGTACTGTAGTGTTATTCTGGTCTATCTGATGATCCTGGTACTGTAGTGTTATTCTGGTCTATCTGATGATCATTGTACTGTAGTGTTATTCTGGTCTATCTGGTGATCTTGATACTGTAGTATTATTCTGGTCTATCTGATGATCCTGACCACTGTAGTGTTATTCTGGTCTATCTGATGATCCTGACCACTGTAGTGTTATTCTGGTCTATCTGGTGATCCTGGTACTGTAGTGTTATTCTGGTCTATCTGGTGATCCTGGTACTGTAGTGTTATTCTGGTCTATCTGATGATCCTGGTACTGTAGTGTTATTCTGGTCTATCTGATGGTCCTGGTACTGTAGTGTTATTCTGGTCTATCTGATGATCCTGGTACTGTAGTGTTATTCTGGTCTATCTGATGGTCCTGGTACTGTAGTGTTATTCTGGTCTATCTGATGATCATGGTACTGTAGTGTTATTAGCTCACCTGGCCAGAATGGCCAAGTGAGCTTATGCCATGGCGACCGTCCGGCGTCTGTCTGGCGTCCGTCCGTCAACTTTTTCCTTTAAGCAACTTCTCAATAACCACTGGGCTGATTTCAATTAGATTTGGCAGGAAGTATCCTTAGGGCATAGGGATCCAAGTTTGTTCAAACAGAGCCGATCGGCCGATTTGGCCGGTGGTCATCTTGGATTTTGGCCGATTTTAGGAAATGGCTTTAAAAATCTTCTTCTCCGAAACCGCTTGTTGGATTGATTCAAAACTCACGAAATATCATATAGGGCAAGAGCTGAACCAAGTTTGTTCAAAGGAACTTGATTGGCCAAATGGTTCTGCGGCCATCTTGGATGACCTAGTTTTCGTGAAAACAACTTATTCTGCAGAACCGCTAAACGGATCGGGCTGAAATTTTGGGGATATGATTATGGTCTAAGGGCCATTAAAGTTTGTTCATGGGAAGTTGATAGGTAAAAAACATGGCCGCCGTGGACCGATCAAATTTTAGTGTGTTTGACTGCCATATTCAATTTTTTTATTTGATGGATTTTGAAGCCGAAATTGGTTTTCTTAACTCCGCTTACTTGTCAGTCAGCTGTCGTATAGCGATGACCCCATCCGTCTTCTGTATGTCCATTCATCCATCTGTCTGTCCATCGGCGGCTCATTTTGTTATTTCTTGATGGATTGACACCAAACTTGGTCACAATGTTAATGACGGCATCTAATATCTGTGTTGTGAAAATGAAACGGATAGGATGCCAAATGCCAGAGTTATCACTCCTTAAATATTTGCAGTCTCACTTAGGGCAAATAATGGTTTGTTCCCACCGTCCATTGATTTATCACCATGTCAGATTTTATTGCCAAACTAGATATTAAATTCCAATTAACAGATTAACCTTTCCAATACTGGCGAAATATTTAAGATATGTATTATGTGCTCTGACATCTATGCTCTTAAAAATATTTGAAATGTATTTGATTGAAAGTTGTTGCTGCCTTAGGCAGCAATGAAAGTTGTTGCTGCCTAAGGCAGCAATGACTCGGTCAAATTATTTTCTAAATCAACTCCAACCCACCCTACCCCTGCCGCTAACTCGGTGATTCAGCCAGATGTGCATGTGTTAAATGGATTGTGTGGTGGTGGGGAATAACCTGCTATAAAGACTACCTACCTGCCTTTAGAGACCATTTTCTTCAAATTGTATTTAAACCTCTAGTAACCGTCTGACTGAGTTTTTGCAGACGACATATTCCAAAGGTTATATCTCTGAACCTGATAAATACTTTGAAAACAATTGGACTGAAAGTTGTTGGTGGCTAAGCCGCCAACAACTTTCAGTCGAATTGTTTTCAAAATATTCAACAAGTCAAGAGCTTTTGAAAATTGAAATTATTGGCTGCACTGGCTTGCAGCAGTGAGACAGTTAAGAAACCAGCTGTAGTTAGCACTGATATCATCTATTTTCACTTAAACATTGTTCAAAATCACTAATGCAAAAAAAACAGTCCAGAGATTGTTGTCAATATCTCGAAAACTAAATCATGTGACTGAAAGTCATTGGAAGTGACACTGATGGATGTAAAACTTAAGTAAGATTAGTTGAAATGCCAATGTTCCAGGTTCTGGTCTATCTGATGATCCTGGGAGAGGGATGGAGAGGCAGATGGACAGAAATAGACAACAGATCCTTAGGGTGCGTGTGGACTTGTTCAATGCGATTGAACAAATCCCTTACATTTTCTGAATCTATTTTCAACAATCAAATATTTGTGCGTTAATGTTTTTATTTGTTCTATGCCTGGGATAATGTGTTAATGTTTCTCTGTATGTTCTATGCCTGGGATAATGTGTTAATGTTTCTCTGTGTTCTAGGCCTGGGATAATGTGTTAATGTTTCTGTCTGTGTGTTCTAGGCCTGGGATAATGTGTTAATGTTTCTCTGTGTTCTAGGCCTGGGATAATGTGTTAATATTTCTCTGTGTTCTAGGCCTGGGATAATGTGTTAATGTTTCTCTGTGTTCTAGGCCTGGGATAATGTGTTAATGTTTCTGTCTGTGTGTTCTAGGCCTGGGATAATGTGTTAATGTTTCTGTCTGTGTGTTCTAGGCCTGGGATAATGGGTTCATGTTTCTGTCTGTGTGTTCTAGGCCTGGGATAATGTGTTAATGTTTCTCTCTGTGTGTTCTAGGCCTGGGATAATGTGTTAATGTTTCTGTCTGTGTGTTCTAGGCCTGGGATAATGTGTTAATGTTTCTCTGTGTTCTAGGCTTGGGATAATGTGTTAATGGTTTTTTCTGTGTGTTCTAGGCCTGGGATAATGTGTTAATGTTTATCTCTGTGTGTTCTAGGCCTGGGATAATGTGTTAATGTTTCTCTGTGTTCTAGGCCTGGGATAATGTGTTAATGTTTCTCTTTGTGTGTTCTAGGCCTGGGATAATGTGTTAATGTTTCTGTCTGTGTGTTCTAGGCCTGGGATAATGTGTTAATGTTTCTGTCTGTGTGTTCTAGGCCTGGGATAATGTGTTAATGTTTCTGTCTGTGTGTTCTAGGCCTGAGATAATGTGTTAATGTTTCTGTCTGTGTGTTCTAGGCCTGGGATAATGTGTTAATGTTTCTGTCTGTGTGTTCTAGGCCTGAGATAATGTGTTAATGTTTCTGTCTGTGTGTTCTAGACATGGGATAGTGTGTTAATGTTTCTGTCTGTGTGTTCTAGGCCTGAGATAATGTGTTAATGTTTCTCTGTGTTCTAGGCCTGGGATAATGTGTTAATGTTTCTGTCTGTGTGTTCTAGGCCTGAGATAATGTGTTAATGTTTCTGTCTGTGTGTTCTAGGCCTGGGATAATGTGTTAATGTTTCTGTCTGTGTGTTCTAGGCCTGAGATAATGTGTTAATATTTCTGTGTGTTTTCTAGGCATGTAATGATGTCTTAATATTTCTGTATGTTCTGGGCCATGGGATAATGTGTTAATATTTCTGTGTGCTTTCTTTAAGTGGGATAATGTGTTAATGTTTCTCTGTGTGTTGTAGGTGTGGGATGATGTGTTACTGTTTCTCTCTGTATGTTCTAGGCGTGGGATGATGTGGAACGTAAGATCAAGCCCACCGAGGATCCTCTGGAGTACAAGAAGCGCATTACTTTAGACCAGGAGAAAAGTAAGCTGAGTCTCGGACAGATCTATGAGCAGGAATATCTGAAGCAGCAACAAGCGGTTAGTACCCTTGCACGATTATGCAGTTTTTATAATCGTGATCATTTTAGATAGATAATCGCAATCATTCAGTTAATCGTAGATGTATTAGTGGGGTATAGGTTGGAGGCATAAAACTTTCAAGACCGCTAGTATTGGCAATATCTGAAAAGATCCACCAACTACTTCGAACAAGAATTGCCAACATAGCGTTAAAAGAACGAAAAAGTGCATCGCTGACCATACCACTAAAATCGCATCCACCACTAAAATCGCATCCACTCGTGTTCAGAAATCAGTTGATAGGCTATTATAAACAATTAGAGTACTATTTCTGACCACAATATCGATAAATCCATTTTACAATATAAGCCACCAAGACAAAATGTTCCAAGGCGGAATCAAATTAGTGACAAAAATTGCTTGAACACCCGAGAATTAAAATGTGGTTAATCGCTTCCTATGTTGGTGAGACAAAATAAACCTATTTTGCGATTGAGGCGTATCAATTGACATGTTCTCGCAAGATCTCATACGCTAACGGGAATTTGAGACATTGTTAGATCACATTGATCCTATAACTCTTCCTTGTCTGAACTGACTCCTATCAACACTCAATAAGTTGAGTTGGATACCCATTATTCTGATCTGATTAAAAATATGATACTCGGTTACCATCACGCAATGTGAATATATAAGCAATTTCGAGTTCCACGTCCAGCATATTTATATCTCGGAGTACTCACTCTAAATATTGTTAGTGATTCTTAATTTGATTTAACCTTAGTGGATTCATAATATCATGTGATTTATATTTTATTGCGATGACATTTTGTCAAATTTTGGATTGATTTTGATGTAATAAACAATCTTCATTAAGGTATACACAATAATCAGGCACTCTGAATTAATTATTTCATTGTCGTGATGATGTTTTGTGGTATACATTAAACATAGTCGTAAGGCAGCAAGAATTTGTACTGGGAAATTGTGTCCAATTTTCATGTTATGATCTATCAGTTGGATTTGAACTTTTTCTTGAAATATCCCTAATATAATCCCACCCACTTTCTCAGCGATGTTGGTAAAAGGAAATTGAACACCTCTTGTCCTAATATATTCCTAGGCTACTAATAGGCGATATACACGACTATGTTTTGAAAAGTAACTATCTTGATGATTAAAAATCTTCGATTATTCGATTTTTATTTTTGTGATCATCCACAATCATATTTTTAAGAATAATCACTTAATTGAATAATCGAATAATTGTACAATCCTAGCGGTTAGTGAGTCATGTGTTCTTTAGATGGTGCAGTGTGTGTGTGCGTGGGGAAGGGGGTTGGGCTTCAGTATGGAGTGCAATGTGGCCACAATGCTGTTGTGGACAGTGGATGGGTGCGTGATTGCTTGTTTTGGTTGTTTGCAGGAGGAAGATACTGAAGTGAAGAAAGATGATCCGGAACATGAACAGATTAAGAAGTTGATGAAATACCTGTTCACCCGCCTTGACGCTCTGTCAAACTTTCATTACACACCAAAACCAGTGAGTAATGTTTGCACTACAGTTATGTGTCTGGCTCTTGTGTCTGGAAACTTGTCTGTAGTTTTAGTGATGGTCAAAGAGGAGCATCATCTTGTGCTTTTCCTAACCTGTCCATCCAGTCATCTGGGTTAGCTATCCAGTTGTTGTATAATCACAGATTGATTTACTGGCACTCATATTAAACAGATAGTCACCTCGTTATTGTAGAATATTGTCTTGTATTTAGCTATCATTTTAATATAGCTTGCCTTCAGGCATTTGTTTCATTCACTGTATGCATGGCACATGATGCATGTATTGATATGAAGGCATTTGTTTCATTCACTGTATGCATGGCACATGATGCATGTATTGATATGAAGGCGTTTGTTTCATTCACTGTATGCATGGCACATGATGCATGTATTGACATGAAGGTAGTAAGCATGCCATCCACATATTGTTCTTATGTTGAGAAGTATTATCCAGCCACCTGAAACTAATATTCATAGATCATAGATTGTATAAAACACTCAAGTATCATGCCTTTTTGGTGTCAAAGTTATGATCGTCGCATAATGCATCATTTATACTGCACTTCTTAGTATCCCACTTGTATCTATAGATACAGTTACACTGTCGATTGCTGGAGACACTGTGTTCTCCTCAGGCATTTATGAGAAACCCGGCCAGAATATTATAATCACCTCCGTCCATCCATTTGTCTGGCTATCTCCTTTGAAACAATTTCGCTAGTGGCAGAATCCCAAATTTAGCAGATTTGAATCAAATTTGTTATGTCAATTACCCACCTGATTGTGGATAGTGTAGTGATGTTTATGGTCTGTGCTCTGGAATGGTGAGGGTGTGTGGTGATGAGGTAGGTGTGCAAACCTTCAAAGTTGGTGAAAGTGTGAGGATTTATGATGTCACACCATAGACTGCATGCTCTAGTTCTTTATAATACTACAAACACAGGATGGAAAGGGTGTACCATTGCTGTTGTTCATAACTTTACATGTTACCATGGTTTCTGTTATACAGGCGATTCCAGAGCTGCAAATTGTATCTAACCAGCCATCCATCAGAATGGAAGAAGTGGCACCTGTTTCCATGACTGATGTTCAAAGACTGGCTCCTGAGGAACTTGAGGTAGAGTAATCAATACACCCTGCAAACATTCAGAATAAATATGGCAAATATTTAAAATGGCTGGTTAGATATTTTAAAATCAATATAACTGGAAATGTGTCGTAAGCAAGGCTTTCCATCAATATTGCTTCACAATAATCACTTATGTAGCTCTGAACTTGGTACACAAATTAGTTTCTGATCCTAAGCTCAAGTTACATGTGCACACTATCACACCATGTTACCATTTCCCTTTGTACCTTCAAACATACGTTAAGTTATCCTACATGTAGATGTGCAGTGTGCATTAATAGAGGTTGCATCCAATAAGCAGAGGGTGTTAACCATTTCACTGATGAATTCCTGATATCTCATTTACAAGGCAAGCAAAGATGCAGGAAACACAGAGAATGTTCTAAAAGTAATTTGATTGGAAGCATAAGGAAGCAATGGCTTCCAGTCAAATTAATTTCAAAATATTCAACAGAATAAGTTTTATATCGTAAAGAATTGATTTAAATTTTGTCATTGAAAGGGTTAAAGGAATTGTGCTGTATTCCTGATGATAACTCAAGTTCTAATCTGCCAAGTGTGGCCGGCATGTTCCCTTTAGTGGTCTATTCTGCCAAGCGTGGCCGGCATGTTCCCTTTAGTGGTCTATTCTTCCAAGCGTGGCCGACATGTTCCCTTTAGTGGACTATTCTGCCAAGCGTGGCTGACATGTTCCCTTTAGTGGTCTATTCTGCCAAGCGTGGCCAGTATGTTCCCTTTAGTGGTCTATTCTGCCAACCATGGCCGGCATGTTCCCTTTGGCGGTCTATTCTGCCAAGCGTGGCCAACATGTTCCCTTTAGTGGTCTATTCTGCCAACCATGGCCGGCATGTTCCCTTTAGCGGTCTATTCTGCCAAGCGTGGCCGGCATGTTCCCTTTAGTGGTCTATTCTGCCAAGCGTGGCCGACATGTTCCCTTTAGTGGTCTATTCTGCCAAGTGTGGCCGGCATGTTCCCTTTAGTGGTCTATTCTGCCAAGCGTGGCCAGTATGTTCCCTTTAGTGGTCGATTCTGCCAAGCGTGGCTGGCATGTTTCCTTTAGTGGTCTATTCTGCCAAGCGTGGCCGGCATGTTCCCTTTAGTGGTCTATCTATTTAGGGCTCAAAAGGTCAAAGGACACGTTCATGGTGTCCCAATTAAGGAAAAGTGATTGGTGTAAAGCGTCACAATCTGCAATTGCCATTCTTATTGCATTTGATCTGCAGCTGATCAATTTAGTTTGCCATTTGTTCTATAGGACAAACAGAAGGGAGAATTGAAAGGCACGACAGAAAAGAGTGTAACTGATCGTAAGCGTGAGCGTCGTGAAAAGAAAGCTTCAAAGCGAATGCGTGAGAAGGAGAAGCGTAAGAAGCAGAAATTGATTGATAAGCTACATCCTGGTCTCGGGAACAAGTACAGTAAGGAGAAAGCGATGAAGGAGCTGGAGAAGCAGAGTCATGGTGATCAGAACCTGACAGTCATTAAGGTATTCACTAGTAAACAACATCTAATGTTCTATCAATCTGTCTGACAGGAGCAAGCCACCAGACAATAATTTCAATGAGCAATAACTCTGGACCTGCTGAATATTTTGAAAAAGATTTGACTGAATGTTGGTGGCTTAGCCACCAACAACTTTCAGTCATTTTTTCCCCAAAATATTTTGTATATCCAGAGTTAAACTCTATGGAACATGTAGTCTGCAGAAATTCAGCAGACACAGTTAATTATGTGTTTTTATATGCACACGCACGCACCCACCCACGCACGCACACACGCACGGATGCATGGACACACACTCACAGATTGCACACATGCATGCATGCATGGACACACACACACATTGGTCGAAACAAAGCCACTTTATAGACCTGATTATTATTATATTTTTTTTCTTGTCTTCTAGGATTCATCCAAAAAGTCTAGTACGTCCTCGCTCACATCATCCAAAGCATTCTTCACACAACTTCAACAGGAAGTGACATCACAGATCAGTAGAAAGAAATCAGAAGCTGGTTCAGGCGTGAAGAAAAACCAGAAAACATCAAAGAATTTGAAATTGTAAAAAGAAACTATGATAAATTCAAATATATACTACAAAAAGTTATTTGTTTAAAATTTTTATAGAATGGAACTAGTCCACTTTATGGGCTGCCGTTAATGGCGCGCGAAGTCACGCAAAATAACACGACAAGCGAGATTTGCTGAGATTTTAACTTGCTAGGAATTCCGTAATGACGGAATTCTTTTTATTGCACATGATTGGTTAACATCTGTGACACGTTAATGATGTCATAACGACGTTTTTTTACGTATAAATATAAAACGTTGTTTTAGATTCAATGGACAACGTCATAATTGTTGTTTATTTTTATAAGTAACAGTAAAAAAATAAAAATGTAAAAATCATTAAAATTTAATTTCCTGGTTAATTATTAAATAATTATTACATGATTTTGAAGGTTTATGTGAAAAATGTACATGGTTTGTAACTAAACGAAGACATAAGTATTAAAGACAATTTTGTATGGCGTTGTAGTCGAAGAAAGAAAGGACAATGTCATCATAAATTAAGCATTAGGCATAAATCATGGTTTGCTAAATCCCATCTGTCATTAAAGCAAATAAGCAAACTGGTATATTGCTGGACAAAACATTGGTGATCATATTACTGGTGCTTACATCAATAAAATTGAGTCAACGTGGCACAGCTTGAAACAATCATTGACAAGAACTGGAACAAGAAAAACAATGTATGTGGGATATTTTCAAGAAAATACTTTAAAAACTATGAAGAGAATTTCTTGACAAGTATATAACGTGAAGTCCTGAACTTAATATCACTAAGAGTACAGAATCCATAATATTACATGATCATAGTGATTTCAATTAAGCTAACATATAACGTGGAAGTCCTGAACTTAATATCACTAAGAGTACAGAATACATAATATTACATGATCATAGTGATTTCAATTAAGGTAACATATAATTAGGGAAAAAAATTCCACAAAAAAACCCTTTAAATTTCTGGCGAATCCCTTAGGAACGATTAAAATCTCATTCATCACGTTATTTTGCGTGATATTGGCCGCCATTATCAGCGGCCCATAAAGTGGACTCTATCCAATAAAAATCCTTTCTGTATATTCAGAATTAAGTTTAATGATTATGTTATATGCAGACATCTTAGTTTAGAGTACATTATGACATCACAATACATTATGACATCAGAATTCTACTTCGAATAATACTTACCAGATGTACTATTATGATAATGTCTATTATCTAGTCTAGCTCAAAATAAACAATTAAAACTCCGCACTCTCCTGGTCCTGCCCATACTGTGTCCGGGAATTACCATAGCCGCAGGTACCGAGTCAACTCCCAATCAGTCAGATTCGTCTATTTTGCGACTTGAGAAAGTCACGTTTTGTCAAAGCTCTTAAAAATTTTCAATTTTAACTGATTTAAGCGTTGTTGGAGTGCGTTACTGTTGGCATCATAGAAGACAAAGGGAAATCATCACAGGGGCAGGTTGTATCAATCTAGAATTTATACATTCGTGCCATAATGACTGTTTGAAATTTCCTTAAATTGGCACATTCTAAAATGGTAGCCATTGTTGGAGTCGCCCGGTACCCGTTAGCTTATTATTGTTAATCCGGGTACTCGGTTCTTTCTCTCTGCGACTTGGTTCTTTCTAAGATGGATGCGCTGTTAGCCAAGATGGCGGCGCCCATGATGTTTATTCCGCTTGGCTTCGCGTGTCTATGCACTCTATTTATGCCGATTTTTAGCTCTCGTTTCATTGTCGAGGGTGTTTGTAGCGATCAGCAGTTATTTCCTGGTCGTTTTAACGTTTGTTAACGTCTAGGTTGTGTTTTTTTTAAATTTCACTCAAAAAAGTTTCAAATATTTCCTGCCTGAGGCTTGATTATCATTAATTGAGAGAAAGTTAATGTTTTCCTAGTAATTCAATTTTACTATCAGGTCTATTGTGCGTATTGGTCGTCATCAGTCATGTGCAGCGTTTTAATTCTTCTTTGTGTTCGCAGAAAGCCAAGAACCAGGACACTATGTCAGAAGTGCAACAGGTTCATGAAGCGCAAATACTCTGGTCATCACTGTGTAGCTTGCGCGAAGTGTAAAGTGGGAAGCCCATGTGATGTGTGCGCCAAGTGGTCATCAGAGATGGTGGCAGAATTTGATCGGGATCGATGTGCGCGCTTGGAGAGGATCGCGAGGGACAAGGCGGCCAAGCTGGATCAGGCGTCGTTGAGAGGACTGGAAGGTCGTCTGAATACTTGTATGGATTCAGCACTGGGCGTATGGGCGGCCCAGTTCAAGGCAATGTTTGACTCATTGCAGTCCACGGTCCCGTCGATGCAGGCTGGTGCAGGGCAACCTTTAGGTGGTCCGGCTAGTTCTGCCCCTTCTCTGTCCTTGGCTCAAGAGCCGACGGTGGAGGAGGAAGATCTTCTCATGGAAGATTCCGGCATGCCGGATATTTCGATGACAGCAATGCCCAGTACTTCCCAGGTGTCTCCCTCGGGATTTGTACGGGTTTGCCAGGCGGATGGTGATGTCGACGTTCCGTCGGGCATTTTCCATCCAGGGTTTGTGCAACCCGTGGTGTCGGTGGAGCCGTGTTTTGCGGTTCCTACCGGCATCCCGGCGGCGTTAGGCGTGGCTCCTATCGGATTGCCGTCGCCTGCCGTAGGCAAAGCGGTCGTGGTCCCGCCTCCCGTGTTGGAGCCGATGGACTGCGGGGAATCCGTGTCTGGCGATTCGCTGGACACCGGTGCCGCTGGTGGTCGGGCTATGGATGCGCCCTATGTTGGTAGAGGTGCGTCCCGTAGCTCACAGCATGGATCGTCGGTGGCCTTCTCATCCAAGGCAGAGAGGGAAGATGAGAACGGTAGTTCTTTAATGGACGAATCCGTTTTCTGCACCGAAGCTGAATGGGTGCAGGTCCTTGGCTGGATGTCCGACCGTCTCGGGTTGGCATCTGAGCTTGGATCTCAGCGTGATCCGGCTATGGAACGGATGTCAGAGCGAGCGGCTAGCGCTCTGTCAAGTGGCTCTTCTGCCATGCCGACACTCCCGTTGGACACGCAGACTTCCGACATGCTGGAAGTTGCGGCATACCGTCTGGTTCAGCCGGAGTATGCACTGCCCAAAGCCCCCAAGGGGGTGAGGAGTAGGGTCCATTTTCCGGAGCAGGCCTACCATCAGTATGCCCGGGTTCCACGGCTTTCCGTCGGGGAGCGAGAGGCGCTGAACAGGCCGTTGGCTGGGAAGTCTAAGGGGCGTTCTCGTCCTTTGGTTTCCCAGACCAATAAAGATCCGGTTAATGAGCTTACGCTCATTGAGGATGCGGCGAGGGCAGCCATGGCTGCGCTCTCGCATGGATGTACCCTCCTGCAGGGAATGCTTTCCTGCGCGGAGGAGGGTGGGCAGGTGCCAGAGGCTGTTCCCGGAGTTATTCGGGACACCATGCGCCTGTCTCAAGATTGCCTGGCCAGGGTGATCACCAGGACATTGGCAGAGCGACGGAGAATGGTTCTTGATAGCGTAGAACCAGGACCAGAGATGAGGGCTGCGTTGTCGTCTGCGCCTTTCATCGGTCCAGGCTTGTTTGGCGGCTCGGCACGACAAGCTCTCTCCAAGGTCGCGTCAATGGTTGCAGAGCAGGAGGTAGTCGGGAAGTCGTGGAAGTCGACAAAGAGGACACAGCCACAGCAGTCCTACAGGCAACATCGCCAGGAGCAGCAGAGACAGCGTCCAAGATCACCCTTCCGTCCTTCAGGTCGTGATGCCCATGAAGATGACAGGAAGGATGGTGGTTCGGGCCGTGGCGGTTACCGTAAGGATAATCGTGGCGGCGGTTCCGGACCGTCATATTCGAAGAAGCCGCTGGGCGGCCGTGGGGGTCGGTCCTGACGGGTTTCCGGCGGGACCAGTTCCGGTGACGTCAGGAACGAAGGGAGTCGAGAATCTTCACCCAAGCGATTTAGCGTCTTCACGTGCAATCTTGACCGCCAGCTGTGTGCAGATTCCTTCCGTCGGAGGCAGACTTCAACTGTTCTTAAGCCAATGGGAACAGGTCGTTCGAGATTGTTTAGTCTGTCAATGGATAAGAAACGGCTACGAACCGGACTGGCTCATCCATCAATCGTTAGTTCCGTTAACATCGACTCCAATATGGACTCCTGTTCCAAGGGAATCCGATCGTCTAGATGCCATTTGCTCAGAAATAGAATCACTTCATCAGAAGAATGCGATTCATCTAGTCCGCAATCAGTCATCTCTAGGCTTCTATTCGATGATGTTTCTCGTTCCGAAACGTACCGGAGGTTGGAGACCAATTCTCAACCTCAAACCGTTGAACAAATTTATTCTTTCTCCCAAATTTCAGATGGAGACTGTGGCAGCGGTAATGACAGGGCTGAGAAAAGGCATGTTGGCAGTGTCGATAGAGCTGAAGGATGCTTATTTTCATATTCCAATGTCAATTCCTTTTCAGAAATACCTTCGCTTTGCTTTCCAAGACAATGTTTGGGAATTCAATGCGCTTCCGTTCGGCCTGACCACAGCACCGAGGGTCTTCACCAAAGTGGTTCTCGCCATGACTTCTTTCCTTCGCAGGAGAAACATAGCTGTTCATACTTACATAGATGACTGGCTGCTAAAGGGGGGGGGGGAACCCAGTCACTCTGCGCAACAATCTGCAGGTAGTCCTAGCCTTATTAAAGGATCTAGGATGGATTGTGAATCTATAGAAATCAGAATTGACTCCATCCCAGGAGTTTCTTTATCTCAGAATCTTTTTCAATCTCGGGGACGGCGTAGCTTTTCCGGCGGAGAGCAGAGTCAAGAGCCTGATTGCAGTTTTGGAGTCGGTTTCTCTAGGAGCCTATCTGACGGCGCGCCAATTTCTCAGAATACTGGGTTTACTAGTATCTCTGGAGAAGGTGGTTCCATATGCGGCACTCAGGCCCAGGCCAATTCAGATGTATCTAATGTCGTTCTGGTCTCAGAGAACGGATCCGTTATCTCTGAGGATACCAGTGAAAGAACCATTGATATTCCACCTTCAGTGGTGGAAATCAGAACAGAATCTCCTGCGAGGTGTTCCTCTACAACCTCCCCAACCTCAGATGTCCATCTTCACAGATGCATCGACGACTGGTTGGGGAGCAGTATTGGACGATCAGTCAGTGTCAGGGGAATGGGATCGGATCAATGCGCAGAAACATATCAATGTTCTCGAACTATTAGCGGTGGTATTGGCACTTCGAATGTTTGAGAGTCTAATTCAAGACAAGATTGTCCTAATAAGGACAGACAACTCAACAGTGGTGTCTTATTTGAACCGCCAAGGCGGGACGAGATCACCAGAGTTGTGTATGATGATTTGGAACCTTCTGCTGTGGTGCCAAGAGAGGAATGTTATTCTTCGGGCAGCACACATTCCAGGAAGATTGAACATCCTAGCGTATGCTCTCAGTCGAAGGATGGCTTGTCGTCCGACGGAATGGCAGCTCAACCAGTCGGTAGCGGAAGTTCTATTCAAACATTGGGGCAAGCCAAATGTCGACCTGTTTGCGATGAAACAAAACGCAAAGATGGTCACTTACGTGTCATCGATCCCGGACCCGCTAGCTTTAGCAGTCGATGCACTGGCGATAAGTTGGAAGGGAATGTACGCGTATGCGTATCCTCCTACAATTTTCATCCCAATAGTTCTGGCAAAGATAAGAGAGGGAATGTGCCAAGTGCTACTGATCGCCCCTTATTGGCCAGGCCGATCATGGTTTACGGATCTGCTGGACCTTCTGGTCTGCAATCCAATCCCTCTTCCAGACAGAAGAGATCTAATATCTCAGAACAAGGGTCTGTACCTTCACGACAGACCAGAAATGTTCAAATTGACTGCATGGATGTTATCAAGCAGCGTGCAATTGAGGGTGGCTTTTCTGAGCAAGCAGCGAAGTTTGTTGCTTCAGCCAGAAGAGGTTCAACCACGAAAACATATAATTATAGAATCAACAAATTTGCAGAGTGGTGTAAGGGAAGAGATATCAATCGCTTTTCTGAATCTGTTCAACATGTAGCAGATTTTATCTGTCATTTATACGAAGTTGACAAACTTGTACCTTCAACCCTAGCAGCATATAAGTCTGCATTAGCTTCAGTCATTCCCAGTCTGGCCATTGAAGGAGTGGAGAATGACACCTTGAATTAAGTTATTAAAGGAATGAGCAATCTGCGACCTAGACAGCCAATTCCTATCCCAGCATGGAATCTATCTCTTGTTCTACAGGTTTTAGGGCATGCTCCCTTTGAACCAATTGGATCTATAGACATTAAACTGTTAACTATTAAATCAGTTTTCTTGGTTGCAGCAGCGTCGGCGAGAAAGAGAAGCGAAATACATGCGCTTTCTGCCGAACAAGACCGTTTTGTCGTCACGGGTGAAGGTTTAAGACTACTTCCACGTCTTTGTTTCCTGGCAAAGAATCAGTCACTTAAATATCCAGGACAGCCGATCAATTTGCCAAGTTTAACTAGACATGACCCAAACTCTTCTGCTTGGTGTCCTGTCAGATGTCTGAAAATGTATAAGAAACGTACTGAGGAGTGGAGAGATGACCCGAAATCTCTGTGGTTATGTCTCAAAGCTCCTCATTTACGCGCCTCGAAAGATACTATTTCTCGTTGGATAGTTGGCGCTATTCAGATGTCGCACAAAATCGCTACAGGAAAGCAGATTGATCGTGCGAATGCCCATCAGGTCCGAGCACTAGCAGCATCATCGGCCCTTTATACGGGTGTCTCATTAGAGGAGTTGATGTCTGTAGCACAATGGCATGCCGAGTCATCATTCACTGATTTCTACCTTCGCGACATCCCCAGCGCACTTAATCCGGTAGCCGTCGCCAATTTATCGAATCTAAACTAAGCCACATCCGACCACTACTTCGCACACATCACAAAGTCTTCCACTTACACTGAACAATGGCTATGCACATGACTTGAGTACGACCGTGGATTGGGCCGAGCTCCTGTGATGAACAAGAAAAGATCAAGCACTCAAAATGGTGAGTGTTTTCATTAATTAAGTGACTATAAAAATATATTTACTTACAGTCGAAATACCAGACTGCTTAGGTAAATAGTCTGGTACAAGAGTATACTTATCCTCTCAAACAGACATTAGACTCATTCCAATTTGAAAATCTAATCGATATACTGATATTTTTTCAAAATTAGTAGTTGTAGTAGCTTCTTTGCACTCTACTGGACTGCCCTAGCTGAGACTTGGGGCTGACATGGGTCTGGTGGGTGTTGCATCCCCATTGACAGCCCTCTGAATTTTGTGCGGACAAAAGAGGGGGGAGCGCGGTCTAGACCATGGAAGTTTAGCACTCTATGAGTCAGATGGCAGAACCCAAGCGTATGCCAGGGTTCTAGTCTCTTCACAACCTTCTCTGTTGGATGGTAGATGAGTGCTGGTTCGAGCCTCACCTCCTCCCACCGGTATTTCCTGGCTGTCGAAATCCGGAGTTTATCATAATAGTACATCTGGTAAGTATTATTCGAAGTAGAATCAAAAAAGCATCCGCTTTTGTTTCTACGAGAATTCTTAATACTTACCAGATGTACTATGGCCCTACCTCAGCCGCCCCGCTGAGGTGAGGCTGAGCTGCTTTCGCTGTTTGTTAAGGCAAATATAAGACGAATCTGACTGTGATTGGGAGTTGACTCGGTGCCTGCGGCTATGGTAATTCCCGGACACAGTATGGGCAGGACCAGGAGAGTGCGGAGTTTTAATTGTTTATTTTGAGCTAGACTAGATAATAGACATTATCATAATAGTACATCTGGTAAGTATTAAGAATTCTCATAGAAACAAAAGCGGATGCTTTTTTGATACACTATGACATCACAATACTATATGACACTGCTATACACTGATATCACAATACACTGGCATCACAATACACTATGATATCACAATACACTAGGGCATCACAATACACTGTGATATCACACTACAGTATGACATCACAATAGACTATAACATCACAATACAGTATGACATCACAATACACTGTGATATCACAATACACTCTGCTATCACAATACACTATGACATCACAATACACTATGAGATCAGAATACACTATGACATCACAATACACTGACACCACACTACACTATGACATCACAATACGCTATAATATCACAATACACTGTGATATCACAATACACTGGCATCAATACACTATGATATCACAATACACTATGATATCACAATACAGTATGACATCACAATACACTATGGCATCACAATACACTGTGATATCACAATACACTATGACATCAGAATACACTATGAGATCACAATACATTATGACACTTCTATACACTGATATCACAATACACTGGCATCACAATACACTATGATATCACAATACACAATGGCATCACAATACACTGGTATCTCACTACACTATGACATCACAATAGACTATAACATCACAATACAGTATTACATCACAATACACTGTGATATCACAATGCACTGATATCACAATACACTCTGATATCACAATACACTATAATATCACATTACACTGAAAATCACAATAGACTGATATCATAATACACTATGATATCACAATACACTATGACATCACAATACACTGACATCACAATAGACTATAACATCACAATACAGTATGACATCACAATACACTATGACATCACACTACAGTATGACATCACAATAGACTATAACATCACAATACAGTATGACATCACAATACACTATGATATCACAATACACTATGGCATCACAATACACTGTGATATCACAATACACTATGTCATCACAATACACTGATATCACAATACACTATGGCATCACAATACACTATGATATCACAATGCTCTATAATATCACAATACACTGATATCACAACACACTGGCATCACAATACACTATGATATCACAATACACTATGATATTACAATACACTGTGATATCACAATACACTATGGCATCACAATACACTGATATCACAATACGCTATGGCATCACAATACACTATGATATCACAATACACAATGATATTACAATACGCTATAATATCACAATACACTATAATATCACAATACAGTATGACATCACAATACACTATGGCATCACAATACACTGTGATATCACAATACACTGTGATATCACAATACACTATGGCATCACAATACACTGATATCACAATACACTATGGCATCACAATACACTGATATCACAATACGCTATAATATCACAATACACTATGACATCACAATACACTGGCATCACAATACACTGTGATATCACAATACACTATGACATCAGAATACACTATGAGAGCACAATACATTATGACACTTCTATACACTGATATCACAATACACTGGAATCACAATACACTATGATATCACAATGCACAATGGCATCACAATACACTGGTATCGCACTACACTATGACATCACAATAGACTATAACATCACAATACAGTATGACATCACAATACACTGTGATATCACAATGCACTGATATCACAATACACTGATATCACAATACACTATAATATCACAATACACTGAAAATCACAATACACTATGACATCACAGACTATAACATCACAATACAGTATGACATCACAATACACTATGATATCACAATACACTGTGATATCACAATACACTATGACATCACAATACACTATGGCATCACAATACACTGTGATATCACAATACAGTATGGCATCACAATAGACTATAACATCACAATACAGTATGACATCACAATACACTATGATATCACTACACTATGGCATCACAATACACTGTGATATCACAATATACTATGTCATCACAATACACTGATATCACAATACACTATGGCGTCACAATACACTGATATCACAATACACTATGGCATCACAATGCACTATGATATCACAATGCTCTATAATATCACAATACACTGATATCACAACACACTGGCATTACAATACACTATGATATTACAATACACTGTGATATCACAATACACTATGGCATCACAATACACTGATATCACAATACACTATGGCATCACAATACACTGATATTACAATACACTGTGATATCACAATACACTGATATCACAATACACTATGGCATCACAATACACTATGATATCACAATACACTATGATATCACAATACGCTATAATATCACAATACACTATAATATCACAATACAGTATGACATCACAATACACTGGCATCACAATACACTATGATATTACAATACACTATGACATCAGAATACACTATGAGATCACAATACACTGATATTACAATACACTATGACATCAGAATACACTATGGCATCACAATACACTATGATATTACAATACACTATGACATCAGAATACACTATGATATCACAATACACTATGACATCACAATACACTGACATCACAATAGACTATAACATCACAATACAGTATGACATCACAATACACTATGACATCACACTACAGTATGACATCACAATAGACTATAACATCACAATACAGTATGACATCACAATACACTATGATATCACAATACACTATGGCATCACAATACACTGTGATATCACAATACACTATGTCATCACAATACACTGATATCACAATACACTATGGCATCACAATACACTATGATATCACAATGCTCTATAATATCACAATACACTGATATCACAACACACTGGCATCACAATACACTATGATATCACAATACACTATGATATTACAATACACTGTGATATCACAATACACTATGGCATCACAATACACTGATATCACAATACACTATGGCATCACAATACACTATGATATCACAATACACAATGATATCACAATACGCTATAATATCACAATACACTATAATATCACAATACAGTATGACATCACAATACACTATGGCATCACAATACACTGTGATATCACAATACACTGTGATATCACAATACACTATGACATCACAATACACTGATATCACAATACACTATGGCATCACAATACACTGATATCACAATACGCTATAATATCACAATACACTATGACATCACAATACACTGGCATCACAATACACTATGACATCAGAATACACTATGAGAGCACAATACATTATGACACTTCTATACACTGATATCACAATACACTGGAATCACAATACACTATGATATCACAATACACAATGGCATCACAATACACTGGTATCGCACTACACTATGACATCACAATAGACTATAACATCACAATACAGTATGACATCACAATACACTGTGATATCACAATGCACTGATATCACAATACACTCTGATATCACAATACACTATAATATCACAATACACTGAAAATCACAATACGCTGATATCTCAATACACTATGATATCACAATACACTATGACATCACAATACACTATGACATCACATTAGACTATAACATCACAATACAGTATGACATCACAATACACTATGATATCACAATACACTATGACATCACAATACACTATGGCATCACAATACACTGTGATATCACAATACAGTATGGCATCACAATAGACTATAACATCACAATACAGTATGACATCACAATACACTATGATATCACTACACTATGGCATCACAATACACTGTGATATCACAATATACTATGTCATCACAATACACTGATATCACAATACACTATGGCGTCACAATACACTGATATCACAATACACTATGGCATCACAATACACTATGATATCACAATGCTCTATAATATCACAATACACTGATATCACAACACACTGGCATTACAATACACTATGATATTACAATACACTGTGATATCACAATACACTATGGCATCACAATACACTGATATCACAATACACTATGGCATCACAATACACTGATATTACAATACACTGTGATATCACAATACACTATGGCATCACAATACACTGATATCACAATACACTATGGCATCACAATACACTATGATATCACAATACACTATGATATCACAATACGCTATAATATCACAATACACTATAATATCACAATACAGTATGGCATCACAATACACTATGATATTACAATACACTATGACATCAGAATACACTATGAGATCACAATACACTGATATTACAATACACTATGACATCAGAATACACTATGGCATCACAATACACTATGATATTACAATACACTATGACATCAGAATACACTATGAGATCACAATAAATTATGACACAAAAGCAGATGCTTTTTTGATACACTATGACATCACAATACTATATGACACTGCTATACACTGATATCACAATACACTGGCATCACAATACACTATGATATCACAATACACTATGGCATCACAATGCACTGTGATATCACAATACACTCTGATATCACAATACACTATGACATCACAATACACTATGAGATCAGAATACACTATGACATCACACTACACTATGACATCACAATACGCTATAATATCACAATACACTGTGATATCACAATACACTATGGCATCAATACACTATGATATCACAATACACTATGGCATCACAATACACTATGACATCACAATACACTGTGATATCACAATACACGATGATATCAGAATACAGTATGACATCACAATACAGTATGACATCACAATACACTATGATATCACAATACACTATAACATCACAATACAGTATGACATCACAATACACTGTGATATCACAATACACTGATATCACTATACACTATAATATCACAATACACTGAAAATCACAATACACTGATATCATAATACACTATGATATCACAATACACTATGACATCACAATACACTATGACATCACATTAGACTATAACATCACAATACAGTATGACATCACAATACACTATGATATCCAAATACACTGTGATATCACAATACACTATGACATCACAATACACTATGGCATCACAATACACTGTGATATCACAATACAGTATGGCATCACAATACACTGTGATATCACAATACACTATGGCATCACAATACACTGATATCACAATACACTATGGCATCACAATACACTATGATATCACAATACACTATAATATCACAATACACTATACTATCACAATACAGTATGACATCACAATACACTATGGCATCACAATACACTGATATCACAATACACTATGGCATCACAATACACTATGATATCACAATACACTATGATATCACAATACACTATGATATCACAATACGCTATAATATCACAATACGCTATGATATCACAATACACTATGACATCACAATAAACTATGGCATCACAATACACTGATATCACAATACACCATGACAGAATATACTATGAGATCAGAATACACTATGACATCACAATACACTATGACATCACACTACACTATGATATCACAATACACTATGACATCACAATACAGTATGACATCACAACACGCTATGACATCACAAAACACTGATATCACAATACAGTATGACATCACAATACACTGTGATATCACAATACACGATGATATCAGAATACAGTATGACATCACAATACAGTATGACATCACAATACAGTATGACATCATAATACACGATGATATCAGAATACACTATGACATCACAATACAGTATGACATCATAATACAGTATGACATCACAATACAGTATGACAGCACAATACACGATAATATCAGAATACACTATGACATCACAATACAGTATGACATCACAATACAGTATGGCATCAGAATACAGTATGACATCACAATACAATATGACATCACCATACAGTATGACATCACAATACATGATGATATCAGAATACACTATGACATCACAATACAGTATGACATCACCATACAGTATGACATCACAATACATGATGATATCAGAATACACTATGATATCACAATACAGTATGACATCACAATACAGTATGACATCACAATACATGATGATATCAGAATACACTATGATATCACAATACAGTATGACATCAGAATACAGTATGACATCACAATACAGTATGACATCACAATAATCAAATACATGCATGTTATCTGACATCATAATCAAATACACCACATGTTAGCTGATGTCACACTCAAATACGTTGTATGTTAGCTGATGTCACAATCAAATGCGTTGCATGTTAGCTGATGTCACAATCAAATATGTAATATGGTAGCTAATGTCACAATCAAATACATCGTATGTTAGCTGACGTCACAATCAAATACGTCGTATGTTAGCTGACATCATAATCAAATACATTGTATGTTAGCTGACGTCATAATCAAATACATTGTATGTTAGCTGACGTCATAATCAAATACATCATATGGTAGCTGACGTCATAATCAAATACATCGTATGTTAGCTGACGTCATAAGCAAATATGTCGTATGGTAGCTGATGTCATAATCAAACACATCGTATGTTAGCTGATGTCATAATCAAATACATCGTATGTTAGCTGACGTCATAATCAAATACATCCTATGTTAGCTGACGTCATAATCAAATACATCGTATGTTAGCTGACATCATAATCAAATACGTCGTATGTTAGCTGACGTCATAATCAAATACGTCATATGTTAGCTGACTTCATAATCAAACACATCGTATGTTAGCTGATGTCATAATCAAATACATCGTATGTTAGCTGACGTCATAATCAAATACGTCATATGTTAGCTGACTTCATAATCAAACACATCGTATGTTAGCTGACGTCATAATCAAATACATTGTATGTTAGCTGACGTCATAATCAAATACATCGTATGTTAGCTGACGTCATAATCAAATACATCGTATGTTAGCTGATGTCATAATCAAATACATCGTATGTTAGCTGACATCATAATCAAATACATTGTATGTTAGCTGATGTCATAATCACAATGAAGTAGCTCCATCATGAAAATTGTAGGTCTCAGAAAAGTGGACGAATTGCATATCTTTGATGTATTTACAATATAATAAACATTTTGTTTAATATTTTGAAACTAAATAGACTGAGCGGTGTCTGTTGCTTCCACTAAAGGTACTTTCCAAATATTCAACAGCTTATCGCTATAGTTACCTTGAAAGTTAGAATCTTGGAATTCAGGTTTCAAATCGATTCCAATCCATGCACAAAATGGCTGAAGCTTATCGAGAAATGGACCAGGCATAGCTCGAGATGCATTTCTCTATTGTTCTCGCGCATGGTAGAAGGATCTTGCACTTAGGTCTTTCCGTCTGCGTCTATGAAACTAGCAAGACAATTTGACCTCAATTTTAACACTACTGGATGTACCAAGGATCTAGGTTTGGCCCTTGGTGGTGATCCAAGGATTTTAAAATGGAATGGCAAGGCTTCATCTCTGACTGTTCTTGTTTTATATAAAATGGAATGCGTCTTCAATCTCTGACTGTTCTTGTTTTATATAAAATGGAATGAGTCTTCAATCTCTGACTGTTCTTGCTTTATATAAAATGGAATGCGTCTTCAATCTCTGACTGTTCTTGCTTTATATAAAATGGAATGAGTCTTCAATCTCTGATTTCTTGTTTTATATAAAGTAAACAATATTGAATTCCCGCTGATTAACATTTTACTAAATTAATCGCCTACTTAACAGGCAACAATTCTAAGTCAAATTTCTCCTAAATCAACAACAAGTGTGACTTGTATTGAAAGGTTAATGCTCCATGACACAATTTTCAATGAAATTGAACATCTGAAAATGGGGGATGACATTTCAGCCATCTCATAAACATCTAGCCACATGTACAGCAGTTCAGCTGTCACTTATGTAGGCCTGGGGTCAGTTACATTTAAATGTAACTAGTTACAGTTACATTGCACTATGTCAGTTACAGTTTGTTGAGCAATGTAACTAGTTACATTTCAGCTTGCATAATGTAACTAAAGTTACATTTCAGATACATTAGTTACTTTGACTGATAATTATTATGAAGGACTATGTGAACATCAAGATCATCATAAAATGTGCAATGTAGTCAACCAAATTGAGATATATAGTAGAAACAAAAGAGCACTAACCACTGATATAATATACTCACAGAACTGAATCCATTTCAGATATAAAGTAGAATACTTGCTGAAAATTCTTTAATAAATTTGACTGAATTTTGTTACTGTCACATGCAATAACAAATTTTAATCAAGCAGTTTCCAAAATAATAAGATACTAGTTTAATTCCACAGCCTTTATAGATGTACATATATATTTCTTCCTCTAACCCTTTCAACCCAGACATGCCATATAACAAACATTAATCTTATTGTAAGAAATAATTGGTTGAATATTTTGAAACTAATTTGACTGAAAGCTTTGCTACCATAGGTATCAGCATTTTTCAGTGAAATTAGTTTCAAAGTGTTCAACAGATTTCCGTAGAGCATTGACTTTCAATGACCAGATAATCCGCCATCTACCATGCCAGGGTAATATAACAGTTTCCCATTGAAATTAGCTTCCAAAAAGCTTTGATGTTTGCTTAATTTCAAATAGGAATTTAAATATTTTGGAAATAATTTATTACTTTCATTAGTTGCAATGACAAATTGATTCCGATCAGATAATCTGCTGAGTACTTTATACTTGCTACATTTGTAATTTACTTTCAAAAGCTTATGGCAGCAACAGTTCTTTCAGGTCAGATTAGTTTCAAAATGTTCAACAGCTTTCCAGTACACTAGTTTAATTCCACAGCCTTTATGAATTCTGTCTGCTATACCAAAATGGTTGATGGCTTGACTTTTATCAATGGTATTGTCCTTTTATCTTTATCACCACACCTATGAGAATTGAATTTATCTTGTGTATAATTGCTGAGCAATGATGTTCTTAGCTGGCCTAATCAATAGTAGATAAAGAAAGGAACTGCACGCGGTTAACACATATTGTGGCGGATTTTAAATTTCTTTACAATTCAACATTTGCTGTTTTTAATCCTTTTAACCCTTTAACACTAAAGCTGGATAAAACAGCTTTTGCAGTGGTTTTGAGAAATGTCCATTTTCAGACAAATATAAGATATTTTTTTTAATTTACCACTGGAATGACTGTCTTAATAACCAAGCTAATCATTTCAGTGGCAAATTTTCTAAAATAATTTTGTGGTTTGCAGATTGACATTTTCTATGAGAAAACTAGTTTATTTCAATAAATTTAATCTTTAAAAGGTAACGTTTAATTCTATAATGATTTAGTAAACAACCTGTTTCTAAGCTACATTGTAGATTAATGTAAAAGCTGTATAAGATTTTGATTAAAGGTTGTTGTTGCCTGATGATGCAGCAATAACATTCAGAGTATCACTGCTAAAATATCACATATACAGATATAGAGTGGGTTAACCCTTTAATGGGCAAGATTGGTCAAGAAATGTCTATTTTGTGGGCTACAAGATTCATATTTGAAAATTTACCACTGAAATGACTGCCCCAATAATCAAAGCCAGTCATTACAATGGCAAATTTCTAAAATAAATATCACTGATGCTTGGAAATAGTTGTTGCCTATGGCATCAACATCTTCCAGTAAAATTAGTTTCAATATATTCAACAGCCTACCTGAATGATTACATTGATATCAGGATATTGGAGTGTCATGTGTATAACAGTAGCTATGCCACAAATTAAGAAAATTGTAATAAATTTGGTAAAAAGGTTTGAAATGTAACTGAAATTTCAGTTACTGTTGCAATGTAACTGGTTACATTTCAGCTACCGTAGCTAAAAAATTCTTCAGTTACAAGTTACTTCAGTTACATGAAAAATGTAACTAAGTTACAGTCAGTTACAAGTTACAGTTACCCCAGCCATGCACTTATGAACATCTAAACATGTGTTCAACATGTCAGCTGTCTCTTATGAATATCTAAACACATGTACGACATTTCAACTGTCCCTTATGAACACAAAAACATGTGTAGAACATTTCAGTTGACTCTTAGTACATATCCAACATTTCATCTGTCTCTTGTGACCATCTAAGCGCATGTATGACATGTCAGCTGTCTCGAAATCTAAACACATGTATGACATTTTGCCTGTCCCTTATGAACATCTAAGCACATGTACAACATTTCAGCTGTCCGTTATGAACATCTAAGCGCATATACAACATTTCAGCTGTCGCTCATGAACATCTAAACACATGTACGGCATACCAGCTGTCCCTTATGAACATCTAAACACATGTACAACATTTCAGCTGTCCGTTATGAACATGTAAACATGTATACACCATTTCAACTCTCTTATGAACATCTAAACACGTGTACAACATTTCAACTGTCTTATTAACATCTAAGCACATGTACAACATTTCAGCTTTCCTGTATGAAAATCTAAACATGTGTACAACATCGCAGCTGTCCTGTATGAACATCTAAACATGTGTACAACATCTCAGCTTTCCTGTAATGAACATCTCTCAGCTTTCCTGTATGAACATCTAAACATGTGTACAACATCTTAGCTTTCCTGTATGAACATCTAAACATGTGTACAACATCTTAGCTTTCCTGTATGAACATCTAAACATGTGTACAACATCTCAGCTGTCCCGTATGAACATCTAAGCATGTGTACAACATTTCAGCTGTCCTGTATGAAAATCTAAACATGTGTACAGCATTTCAGCTTTCCTGTATGAACATCTCTCAGCTTTCCTGTATGAACATCTAAACATGTGTACAACATCTTAGCTTTCCTGTATGAACATCTAAACATGTGTACAACATCTTAGCTTTCCTGTATGAACATCTAAACATGTGTACAACATCTCAGCTGTCCCGTATGAACATCTAAGCATGTGTACAACATTTCAGCTGTCCTGTATGAAAATCTAAACATGTGTACAGCATTTCAGCTTTCCTGTATGAACATCTAAACATGTGTACAACATCTCAGCTTTCCCGTATGAAAATCTAAACATGTGTACAACATTTCAGCTTTCCTGTATGAACATCTAAACATGTGTACAACATCTCAGCTGTCCCGTATGAACATCTAAGCACGTGTACAACATTTCAGCTTTCCCGTATAAACATCTAAACATGTGTACAACATCTCAGCTGTCCCGTATGTACTTCTAAACACGTGTACAGCATTTCTACTTCGAATAATACTTACCAGATGTACTATTATGATAATGTCTATTATCTAATCTAGCTAAAAAAAACCCATTTAAAACGCCACACTCCATGGTTCATACTGTGTCCCAGAATTACCATAGCCGCCAGGTACAGAGTCAATTCCCAACAACAGTCAGATTCGTCTATTTTGCTCACAGTCAGATTTGTCTATTTTGCTCGACTATACAGTCGCATTTTTTCATAGTCTAAATTAGCTTGAATTTTTGCGGTTTGAGTACCCTGTGCACGATTTGATCGCTGGCTTAATGGAAGGGAAAGGAAAATCATCACAGGGGCAGGTTGTATCAATCTAGAATTAATACATTCATGCCGTAATGACTGTTTGAAATTTCCTTAAATTGGCACATTGTTTTAAAATGGTAGCCATTGTTGGAGTTGCTCCGTTACCCATTAACTTTTTAATCTTATCGGGGTACTCAGTTAATTTCTCTGGCGACTCGGTTCCTTCCAAGATGGATGCGCCCGTAGCCAAGATGGCGGCGCCCATGATTAACGTTTTGTTTTGGCTTGGCGTGTCTATGCACTCTGTTTTATGCTGATCATTAGCTCTCGCATCACTGTCGAGGGTGTTTGTAGCGATCGGTCTTATTTTCTTGGCTATTTTAACATTAGTTAATTACCAAGTCCTGTTTATTAAATTTTCTCTAAAAATGTTCAAATATTTCCTGCCTAAAACTTGATTATCATTCGTTTGAGAGAAAGTAAATTGTGCATGTTGCTCATCATCTTATCATGTGCAGCATTTTAATTCTTATTCTGTGTTCGCAGAAGGGGAAGGGGCAAGGCAAGCCCCCGCCTGATACATTATGCTCGCGCTATAACCGTTTCATGAAGAGGAAGTTCACGGACCATCACTGTTGCCTGCGTGAAGTGCAAAGTTGGAAGCCCTTGCGATGTATGCGCGACGTGGTCGTCGGAGATGGTGGTGAAGTTTGATCGTGATCGGCGTGCGCGTTTGGAGAGAATCGCGAGGGACAAGGCGGTCAAGGTGGATCAGGCGTCAGTCAAAGATCTGGAAGAGCGCCTGAATGAGCGGATGGACTCGGCCTTGGGTGTTTGAGTGGCCCAATTCAAGGCGATGTTTGAGTCTTTTCAGTCCACGGTCCCGTTGATGCAGGCTGGTGCAGGATTATCTATCAGTGGTCTGGCTAGTTCTGCGGAAGGACATACACCTGTCCTTCCTCTTGCTTTGGCTCAAGAGCCGACGGCGGAGGAAGAAGATATCCTCCTGATGGAAGACTCTGGCATGCCTGAGCTTTCACAGGTGAGTCAACCGGGTGGAGATGTCGACGTTCCGTCAGGCATTTTTCACCCAAATTTTGATCAGTCCAGACTGGCATCAGCCGTTTTATACGGCTACCATCAGCGTCGCAGATGCTGTTATGACGGCTCTCGGAGTCCCATCTGCCGTAGTAGCGGCCGTGGTCCCAATTCCCATGCTGGAGCTGATGGATTGCGGTGATTCTGTGTCTGGCGATTCGCTAGATACTGGAGCCGCAAGTAGTTGAGCCATGGACCCGCTTAAAGTGGGAAGTCTGGTCCATAGCTCTCAGCATGGATCGTCGGGGGCCTTTTCATCCAAGGGTGAGAAGGAAGATGAAAATGGTAGTCCATTGATGGATGAATCATATTTTTGCACCGAAGCTGAATGGGTGCAGGTTCTTGGCTAGATGTCCGACATCGGTTCAGGGATCTCAACACGATGGAGCGGATGTCCGAGCGTGCGGCTAGCGCTCTGTCGAGTGGCTCTTCGGCCATGCCAACTCTTCCCTTGGACACTCAGACTTCTGACATGTGGGAAGTCGCGGCTTACCGTCTGGTTCCGCCGGAGTATTCTTTGCCCAAGGCCCCTAAGGGGATAAGGAGTAGGGTCCGCTTTCCAGAGCAAGCCTACCATCAGTATGCTCATGTTCCTTGGCTTTCAATCGGGGAAAGAGAAGCGCTGAATAGGCCGTTAGCCAGGAAAGTGACCCTTGGTTTCCCAGGCTAACACGGATCCCTTCAATGAGTTAACTCTCATTGAGGATGCGGCAAGAGTGGCTATGGCTGTGCTCTCGCACAGATGCACCATCCTGCAGGGTATGCTGACCTGCACGGCAGAAGATGGGGAAGTGCCAGAGGCTGCTCCCGGCTCAAGATTGCCTGGCCAGGGTGATCACTAGGTCATTGGCGGAATGGAGGAGTGCTTCTGGATTGTGTAGAACCAGGACCAGAGATGAGGGCTGCGTTATCTTCCGCGCCCTTCATTGGTCCGGGCTTGTTTGGCATCTCGGCACGACAAGCCCTCCAAAATTACGTCTATGGTGGCAGAGCAGGAGGTTGTCGGCAAGTCGACAAAGAGGACTCGGCCGCAACAGTTCTACAAGCAGCATCGACATGAGCAGCAGAGGCAGTGCCAAAGATCGCCTTTCCTTCTAGCCCGGAGCGCGGTCTAGACCATGAAAGTTTAGCACTATGAGTCAGATGGCGGAACCTAAGCGTATGCTGGAGTTGTAGTCTCTTCACAACCTTCTATGTCGGATGGTAGATGAGAGCTGTTTCGAGCCTCACCTCCTCCCACCGTAGATTCTTGGCTGTCGAAATCCTGAGTTTATCATAATAGTACATCTGGTAAGCATTATTCGAAGTAGAATAAAAAAACATCGGCTTTTGTTTCTACGAGAATTGTTAATACTTACCAGATGTACTATGGCCTGTCTCAGCCGCCCCGCTGAGTTGAGGCTGAGCTGCTTTCGCTGTTTGTCAAGACACATATAAGACGAATCTGACTGTTGTTGGGAATTGACTCATTACCTGGAGGCTATGGTAATTCATGGACACAGTATGGGCAGGACCAGGAGAGTGGAGTTTTTATTGTTTATTTTGAGTTAGACTAGATAATAGACATTATCATAATAGTACTAATATTAAGCTAATGGTAAGTATTAACAATTCTCGTAGAAACAAATGCGGATGCTTTTTTGATTCAGCCTTCCCGTATGAACATCTAAACATGTGTACAACATCTCGACTGTCCCATATGAACATCTAAACATGTGTACGACATTTCAGCTTTCCCGTATGACCATCTAAACATGTGTACAACATTTCAGCTGTCCCATATGAACATCTAAACATGTGTTCAAGATGTCAGCTGTCTTTTATGAACATCTAAACACGTGTACAGCATTTCAGTTGTCTCTTATGAACATCTAAACACATGTACGATATTTTAACTGTCCCTTATTTATCTGAACACATGTAAACAGTATATCATCATTATAAGTAAAAGTACCCTCCCCCAAAAATATATAAATGTTTATTGTTGTATCTATAATCATAGACATCCATGTATATTATTGAACTTGACTATGTTCTGTGCTTGTCTGTTACGTAACTGTCTTGTCCTTATTTACTACCCATACGTATCGCAAAATAATAATAATAATAATAATAATAATAACCCAAGTGACTAACTCTTACACACACCCTGTTACAGTATTATATGTTGGTTCGCGGACTGAGAGAGGCCCACTCCTGGAGTGTTTCTTTCCACTGTAATGACTGACAAGATAATTGAACCGGTGGTGAACTCGGGGGGGGGGGGGGTGTTGGAGTGAGGTGTGAGAGGGTGCTGGGGTGTGGGGAGGGGTGGTCTCCTCTTGACCCGCAAATTGACATATTTCCTCTTTGAAATTTAAACTTATTTTGGATCAAGGGTCAAAGTGTTAATAAGGAAGTAGTAAATGTAATGTCTGAATTTATAATTGTTTGTGTAAGTACTGTCTTGTCTAATTTATATATACCTGTATATATGTGTGTAAGGTGTCCTCCATAACAATAGGCACTGCCTTAGGCGGACAACCTGGTATGATTTGTGAATTCGTTTATCTTGGAATTAATGAATAAATAATCTTGACTCTTGAATCTTGACTCTTATGAAGATCAAAACATGTGTAAAACATTTCAGGCGACTCATGACCATCTAAGCACATGTATGACATGTCATCTGTCTCTTATGAAATCTAAACACATGACATTTCAGTTGACTCTTATGACCATCTAAGCACATGTGCGACATCTCATCTGTCTCTTATGAACATCTAAGCACATGTACGACATGTCAGCTGTCTTTTATGAAATCTAATCGCATTTATGACATTTCATTTGACTCTTATGACCATCTAAGCACATGTACGATATGCCAGCTGTCGCTTATGAACATCTAAGCACATCACAGCATGTCAGCTGTCTTTTATGAACATCTAAGCACATGTACGACATGTCAGCTGTCTCTTATGAACATATAAGCACATGTACGACATGTCAGCTGTCTCTTATGAACATCTAAGCACATGTACGACATGTCAGCTGTCTTTTATGAACATCTAAGCACATGTATGACATATCAGCTGTCGCTTATTAACATCTAAGCACATGTAGGACATGTCAGCTGTCGCTTATGAACATCTAAGTACATGTACGACATGTCAGCTGTCTCTTATGAACATCTAAGCACATGTGGAACATTTCATCTGTCTATTATGACCATCTAAGCACGTGTACGACATGACAGCTGTCTCTTATGAACATCTAAGCACATGTACGACATGTCAGCTGTCGCTTATTAACATCTAAGCACATGTACGACATGTCAGCTGTCTCATGAAATCTAAGCACATGTATGACATTTCAGCTGTCCCTTATGAACATCTAAACACATTACGACATTTTGCCTGTCCCATATGAACCTAAGTGCACTATGTACCGATTTAAAAGAATCTGCACAGTGTACACCGATGACCAAGAAGAACTTGATGTAACTAAGAACTGTCACTGAGGACAGGAATCCGTGGTCATGACTAATTGCTGCTGCAGAATGTTCTCAAACTACTGCTGCCACAGGACACAGTATACCACAGCCACAGGACACAGTATACCACAGCCACTTAATGTATCCTGCTTCATATTATGCTTTGCTTCTGTTATCTAGAGGAGCACTTAATGACATTAAATGTACTTTGTGTAAGCTTGAACTCAGGATTATGAGTATATCTGTTACAGTCTGGCTGTACCCCTTACTGACAGAGAACTTCACGTTCACGTTTCACCTGTTACAAAGGGTTGATAGATAAAACTAAATTTGTACAATATAATTATTTAATATTACAACGTGGGTTAAGTACTGCCTCGCATCGCATCAGAAATACAACATACTATATTATGGACTTCTAATTGCATCTATTTACTAGAGGGATCCGAGCTGTCACTCAAATATATGACGTCGTGCTACATTACATCATATGTAGGCTGACGTCATAATACATAGTGGCGTATTTAGCTACGCTATGAACATTGAAAAGTCCATCAAGTGTACTAATTGTGTATTTAACTCTTTATTATTGAATAGCCTGTTGAAGATTTTGAAACTCGTTTGACTGTGTGCTGTTGCTGCCATAGGTGCCAACAGCACCCAGTCAAATTAGTTTCAACATATTAAACGCGTTAGCTTGAAATTGGGAATTCAGGATTCAAAGTATATAAGTCGATCCCAACAAACGCAAAGCTTGGGCGGAGTTTAGCTATAAATGGGCGGGTCATAGCTCTAAATGAATCTGTATTATGCTGCCAAATACCCTCTGTGTATGCCCATGGTGTTTGCTTCTTGATAGTGGTGCCTGTAACATCCGCAGCCATCCCTGCTGAGAAAGACCAAACGTCTGTAGAGACCAGCAAAGCCTGATCCATAATGTGATGCTTATAGAATAGACAGGTTTGCTTGCTATGTATGATGGATCATACTAAGATAGCTCTACAAAACTGCTCGTGTGTTTAAATTAAACAAAGATAAAACCCTATAAATAAATACTTCACAATAATTGTTTTGTGTCTTAAGGCTGTATATGCATTGAAATTAACAGACGTAAAGTGTATCACTGTTCATCGCCTCCAGAGTTATGCAGTGGTCACTTACACACAGCGAGGTTTTTACCCATTGATTATGGGAACGGAGTGATGGCACACACACTGACAACTCAACGAAGCGTGTCCGCCCCTCCCCCGCTCCTTACTGCCTAGTTGCTACTATTTCACGTTACAAAATACATTGTTTAGTTGCAAAAAGGAAAAGCCACCTACAAATTGAAGGGAGACGTAGTTACCCTCTGCACCACGGTCTAGATTCGATATTGTGTTAAGCTATCACAGGTTCCTCAATCCTCCCCCCCCCCCTCACCACCTCCAACAAGTTGATTATTTTGATGACGAACTACGCCTAGTGAGACTTGAATCTAAACATAGAGCCATGCATGCTTCGGGCTATGCCGAGAATAATCCCGTTAGTGTTAGCTTCGCTGTTCGACTCGATACTAGAGCGTTAGTGGGAGGGCGAGACCGTTCGATAGGACGATGAGCTAAAACTGGAAAGGCCTATTGAGGAAGAGCAGAATCCAGGGCTCACTCCTCTGCACGTCACCTGACAGTGTAAATCGCTATGTAGCCCGAAACATTGCTTTCCAGTCCTGTAACGTCCCCGTGAAAGTCCAGATGCACTTATAAGTAGCTAGATGTGTTTCAATAATGCTATATAAGTGTGACAACTGGGCAGCTCCATTGGCTCTCTTGGAAACGTGATGCTTGCCCTCGCAAGGATTTGCGAGTCCACGAATCACCTTTAACAACAGTCTAATTCGAAATGCAGCGCTTTACAAACTATGCCACACTGTTCCTCTATTTGTGGTGGTAGCGTGGTTCCACTATCTATGAGTGTAGCGTGGTTTCCTCTATCTGTGAGGGTGGTGCAGGTTCCACTAACTGTGAGGGTAGTGCAGGTTCCACTATCTGTGGGGATAAGATGGTTCCACAATCTGAGGGAAGCGTGGTTCCGCTATCTGTGATGATAGCGCAGGTTCCACCGTCTCTGACGGTAGCGCAGGTTCCACTATCTGCGAGGATAGTGTGGTTCCATTATCTGTGAGGGTAGCGCAAGTTCCACAACCTGTGAGGGTAGCGCAGGTTCCACTGTCCACTAGTGCGGAATTTTAAGTACCAGGATCCAGCAAGTACATCAGGCATGCAGAAGGAGCAATCTAGGACCACTATAGCCGATAAGGAATATGACACTAGACTCGGACAAGACACGGTGGAAGGTTGAAGAAAATTTAATTATTGCAGCCGAGTTTCCACACAGATGAAGAACACAGACACTAAATCATCATCACCAATTGTTCACGCTTTAAAACCCATTATATGTAGGTGATTCGCCTGGTTATAGCCGCCATATATGCAAGTGATTAGCTTAGATATTGTAGCACGGACAGGTACGAACCATCCCAGCTTGGCTGGGTATGGAACGACTGCTCCGGGTACGTTCCAAGTACTCCCTCCTGGGTAGGATAGTGCACGTGTATAAAGCCATATGAGAGAGGGTTTCTATAAAAAGGCTAAGTCCATGAGATCGCGTAGCGCGCATGGACACGTGTCAGAGCTTCCCTGACAACACGTGTCAGCATTGGGAGAGAATGCGTACTTAGAGTGTACCGGGTTGGTGCACGTGATTTCTTTCAGTCACTCCATTCTCGTCGTTCTTGGTACCAATCAGGACCAGAATGAGACGAGGATTCCAAAACTGTTTACTTTTTATACCCCGCCAAAAAATTGTGCTGGGTATTATGTAATGTGCGCCGTCCGTCCGTCCGTCCGGGCGGGCGGGAGGTCGGGCATGCGGGCGGGTGGCAGAGTGGTTTCCCGATGATAACTCTGTTACCCTTTGTCGGATCGTATTGAAACTTCATAGGGTGGTGGGACTAGGCCTGGGGAAGAAATCTATCGAAATTGACGATAATCCGAAATCCAACATGGCCGCCAGCCACCGGCGGCCATCTTGGAAATTGGTTTCCGGATGATAACTCCATTACCGTTTGTCGGATCGCATTGAAACTTCATAGGGTGGTGGGACAAGGCCTGGGGAAGAAACCTATCGAAATCGACGATGATCCTAAATCCAACATGGCCGCCAGCCACCGGCGGCCATCTTGAAAATTGGTTTCTGGATGATAACTCAGTTACCGTTTGTCGGATCGCATTGAAACGTCATGGAGTGGTTGGACCAGGACTGGGGAAGAAACCTATCGAAATTGACAACGATCAGAAATCCAAGATGGCCGCCAGCCACCGGTAGCCATCTTGAAAATTGGTTTCCGGATTATAACTCCATTTATCGAATCGCTTTGAAACTTCATAGAATGGTTGGACTAAGTCTGCGGAAGGAAGAAACCTATCGAAATGACAATGATCCGAAATCCAAGATGGCCGCCAGCCACCTGTGGCCATCTTGAAAATTGGTTTCCAGATGATAACTGTTATCGTTTATCGGATCGCTATGAAATTTCATAGGGTGGTTCGACTACCTCTGTGGAAGAAACCTGTCGAGTATGACAATGATACGAACTCCAAGATGGCTGCCAGCCACCTGTGGTCATCTTGAAAATTGGTTTCCAGATGATAACTCTGTTATCGTTTATCGGATCGCTATGAAATTTCATAGGGTGGTTCGACTACCTCTGTGGAAGAAACCTGTAGAGATTGACAATGATACGAACTCCAAGATGGCTGCCAGCCACTGGTGGCCATCTTGAAAATTGGTTTCCAAATGATAACTCCGTTACCGTTTATCGGATCCCTTTGAAATTTCATAGGGTGGTTGGACTAGGTGGGGAGAAAAAACTTCTTGAAATTGACGATGATCCGAACTCCAAGATGGCCGCCAGCCATGGGCTGCCATCTTGAAAGTTGGTTTCTGGATTTCATTTATTGGATCACTTCCTATGGTCGTTGGAATATGTCTGGTAAAGAAATATCAAAATTTACGATAATACGAAATCTAGTATGGCCGCCAGTCAGCAGCATCCATCTTGAAAATTGGTTTCCGGACGATACCTCCTTGACCGTTTAGCAGATCGCTTTGACACTTCATAAGGATTGCTGGTCTGATGGGGCTGAGGAAGAAATAAATATTTTCTGATAGCTCTCATTCATTGGCTTGTCATCATGGCGGGGTATTATGCGCCGTTTGCGGAGCTCTTGTTTAAAATTGGACCAGATATGGCCGAGTTATCCTTAAATGGCTCATTTAAATTATTTTCAAAATATTACTGGGACGTCGTAATCGCGTATATGTATTAAATGAATGGGGAATGCGCCTGTCACGTGATAGCATCGTCACCTCTTCTAGCTGCACGCTGATAAGCTACAGAAAAATCAAGAATCGAGACCACACTTCGGCACGAGAGAGCAAGTGGTAGGGTGTGTGGCCAGAGCAGTGCTAGAGGTGGGCAACTGCTTACTGACTGTGGCTCCCTATTAGCCACAGCAGTGCCTTTCGGAATTTAGTTCTCCTAATCTGGTCAGTAATCGACATCCGCAATCACATAGTTTTTGTAAGCCCTTGGAAGGCCATCGGGGGCAACTAAATAAGTAGAGAATTCCTCACTACTAACACTTCAGAGGAGCCTTCCCGTGGATGGGCCTCGCAGCCCAGATGTAATCTCTACAGCATGTAGAACAAGTGGTAATTCTTGGTGGATAACTCATCAGATCTTCTGGACCACGCTGAAAAGTGGTATTCAAACTTCCGCGCAGTATGTCGTGTGTTTAATTAAATGTTAGGCCACAGTCTGGTGGGACTCTGCCTGGTACACCACAAGAGCTATGCGATGCATCATGTATGGTGTACCCAGTTATGTACATGCATTGTTTAATTGCAACTGTAGCCGTCTATGTTACGGGCATCTTTCAAACTACCATTACCGGACGGACAATTTAACATACTGTTTAAATTATTAAGTTATTATGACTATCTAATGGACATCCAACTACAGCCATTCTTCTTCACCGTCTTGAGAGTGAGCCACATCAATCAACAGTTCGCCTGCAGTGATTTCCCAGCAACTTCAGAATTGTGCCATCTCGCGTTCCTCATCTGTAACGCAGTGATTTATGAACTCTTTTCGTACCGATGACCAATAGGTACTCAAGTAGCTATACTACTCAACTATTGTACTATTATATGTATTCATTCATTCCATTATAGGTACTGATGACTAATAGTTACCTCTCCGGTCGTCTGAGACCGCATTTTATAGTTTATATCTTTTTACTGTATATATTATCCTTATTTTTGTGCTCACAACTAACGAGCACCGCAAGGTCCTATGGCCTGATTTACTGTTAGCACTGTGATAGTTAGTTACGTATATGGCAAGCAGCCATCCTAGTTATTTTGTTTTGTTTATATAAAAAGTCTAGGACCGCAGTATGCTAGGCTATACTATACAGCAACATTATATCCGCATCACTATTCCCCCAGCATCAATTTTACACTGAGGTCACTGTTCATGCTAACATTGCTCGAGCCTGACATGTGATAGACTAAACCTGGCTATTCTAGCTCGACAGTATAGGTTTAAAAAAGTTAGGGACAATCTCTCCGACATTTGTGTACGCCTCTTTTCAGAATGTAGCGGATATGTAACACCATGCACTGACTAGATTGTGTAAAATTGAACAAATACCTTAGGGCCTCTTATTATTATATTGAGTGATTGTCTCTTTCTACGCTCCTCCAGCCACAGGGCTTAAATAATTGTCTGGACCTCCAATCGTCACATTCGCATGATCCGACTCTGGGAAACTATTGGGGTTTCTGAGCGGTGAAGACCAAAGTGTCGATTTCGCATACATCCCACTCTATATCTTCGGATACAAGTTGGCTTAGATAACCCCGCCTAAGTAGGAAGCACTGCGAAAAGATAAATATATTATGTAAAACCGGCCAGCAGTGCATCTCTGGGCATTCTGAAACTTAACCCTAACGACAGGCAAATGTTAGTTCCCCGACACATGGGTGATGGATGGGACACAGATCTCCATCTAACTCTGTACTATGACTGGGTGCAGTCTTGGAACCCATCACGCACTCACGGGAAGGTCACCATAGATGGATATCTGTCTCTTACTCCCCACCATAAAATACTTATGTGCTTTCCAAACTGCTTATGTGAGTGGTAACTTGTCCTAGTGATGTTATATGTGGTTGCGGTGTGATATGTAACCGGATCCAATACAGTATCTTGGACCTACATAAGATGAGGGCCTTTGAATTCTTCGGAAATCATCCGCCCTCATCTTCACGTAAGGCAGCGTGCATCACATTAATTATAATTTCACTAGGTTGACACACGCTATACATAGCATTTTGTTTGACCAAGTGAGTGGCCATTTTTGCCAGCTCTCTTCCTTCGCTTCGGCATTGAAGTCATTTTCCTGTGACGGAGGCCCACGTGAGGCACTTTCCTCTCGCAACAATAATATTTTTGTTGGGGGTATAATGGTTTATATTAAACTACATAAGAAGGCTCGTTAGGACGCCCCCTTGCAGGGATACCTCACGTATATACATGGACCGGTGAGGTACCTCTGATGGGCCCACATAAACAAGACACCAACTTTGTTCTATGTACTGTATATTTTCTCTCATCTACTAGCAAACGAGTACCATTGTTTGCATAGTATTTATATTTTTGATTAATTATCATGTCCAGACTCCTAAATTAAGTGATGGACCGTCATACCAGTGACACCAATAGTTGGGATGAGACCGTGAGGTTAAATGTCGGCGGCAATGGTCGGATGGCCCCACTGGAACATTATCGTTCCACTGGCTCTAGAAGCCGATCTTTGTACTTTTCAGAGGGTCGCGATATGGGGTCCATTACCCCGAGAACCATAGCTTACCAGCCCTCCCGTGCATCCTATATATGCGGTGCAACGGAGTGGAGCAACATAACAGACCAGCGAGTACTCCCGCATGCTACAATATTGCCGCCATATATGCATGTGATTCGCTTAGATATAATTGCCATATATGCTGGTGATTTACTTAGACATAGCCGCGATACATGCAGGCGATTTGCTTAGATATAACTGCCATATATGCAGGTGATGTACTTAGACATAGCCGTCATTTATGCAGGTGGTTCACTTAGATAAATGTGAGATAGTGAAATTAATGGTGAACATTTATTTCATAGTTAGACAGTGGTCGAAGTGTATTACTTCACCCCAGTCTTCCTTATCTAAGCGTTGTTGGGTATAAGTTGTATTTTATGATCCCCGGCGTTTGACGGTACTGGTTCTCCCCTAGATGTATAGTTCACATGGATATTTCACGCAGGAACTGTAGGTGACGTCGGGTGGCGTAATATTGCATGTGATCAGGTGACAGCCGCTGAGTGTCGGACCAATCGTTCCCTTAAACTTACATGTATCCAGGGTGATTCCAGTTATGGATTGGTGAGAGCCAATTCACAGGTGTTTTGGTTTTCGGTAGAGATTCAGTATTCGAATTCATGATTATGAATATCATGTTAGGTTAGGAATGCTGGGCTTAACCCACATATAATGACACCTAGAACAATAGTTTCTTCAAAGGTTTAAATACAAATCTGCCATGGTCCGTCTTAGTTATAAACCCACTGTTGCCACTTTACCGGTAGTTATTAATATACGGCATGTTTATTTTTGCTGATGTATTTGTTTATGAATATAATATAATGCAAAATCGACTTGTATATACAACTTTCTACATAAATGATGATTATGCCTGTCACCAACTGTAAATGAATAAACATTTTTTTATAGTTCTTCAATTTTGTCTTGGGTGAAGTCCTTGTTAGCACTATCTCGATAATCCATTGAATTTAGGCGGGTAGGGATGACGTAAATTTCCCTCGGTTGGGCTATCGATACTCTTCCATCTAGTATTCCAGTCCTTCTCCTGAAAAGTAAGAGCATCAATCAGGTTGTTGCTTAAATATTTCTTTTAGAAATTCTTTTCAATCTCCGCTTTATAATGCCCTACTTTTACATTTGGCCATGTTTGCCTTAGGATTGCGGATCCATTATTATAATTAGTTAAAGATCGTTTACTCCCTTACAAAATTGGCGCTGTGAGTTGGATTATTGATATTAAATAGTGCTGATATAGAATTGATTTCTTGTACAAGATTGAATTGTTAGGTTTAGTGACACGTGGTTCAATTTCAAGTAACAAATCTAAACTTCTGAAGAAACAATGTATAGGTGATAAGTTAGGTATTAAGGGCAACCCTGGTAAGACATCACAGGTACTGACGGCGGTGATCGGTTCAGCTGAAACAAATACGACCATTGATCAGCAAGGCTTTCTGGATGAGATGAAGAGGATCCCTGTAAATTGAGACGCAATTCAAGAAACAACTGAATTGAGACGGAAGTCAAGAAACAGATACGCCTTAGCATCATTTATTATTTAGTTGGTTATCAGTAAGGTAATTTCGCATGAAAGGCGGATGTAGGTATCACTATTTTCAAACATATACTGTAAAGATTGTTTATTAATTTATAATATTTAATTAATCAGTGGCCAGCTATAGGTATCACCATGGTATTACCACTGATCACCATTAATCAGATGGTGAAATATTTAACTTGTTGAGAAAGAACTAGCCTAAAAAAGGTGAGATATATAAGTCTATTAGTATTGCTAAATGAATACGTCATTTTCAAAGCGTGATGTCACAATGTGTACTTTGTTCCGATTCTAGGAGTCATAATTTTGATCGGTATCCACAACCAGATTTTTCAATTAAGTATATTTTGAGACGTGGAGCAACCTCCAATACTTTGCGAATAGAAACTTTTAAATTTTTGAGTCAAACTACTGTAGATAATCAGAATTTGAATGTTAAGGTATGCGTAGGCATTAATGATTTATTAGATAAGAATTTTCATGATTTTGGAATAGAATCGATTCCATCTAATATTTCCAGCCAAGAGCTTTGCAACCGATTATTTAAGTTCAAATCAGAGGTTCTTCAATTTGGACCAAATGCTAATTTTGGCTTTATAACAACTCCACCTTTTTCCTTTAAGGATAATAATAAGTATTTAATTGAAGTGGGTAAATTAGAACAATCTTATTATTCAGATACACAGTTGACTTCTTTTCAAATAGGTCTTAATGCCAAGTTAACCGAGGTTAATAATTATTTGATTGGTCAAAATCCAATAGATAATGTGTTGACGGTGGAGATTATCCATTCACATGTTAAATATAACCGTGGTGGTACAGTAAAGAACGTCACAATAAGTTACCATTTTTCACGTATGTATGATGGGCTTCATGGGAAGAGCAGAGTGAAAAGAAATTGGTATCAATCTCTGGTGACAATTTTCCGAAGAGAAAAGGGATAAAGCATCAGTGTATTGATAACAACGAAATATTAAAGTAATTATGACTGAATTAGCCGAAACTAAAAAGGAGCTTGAACGTATCAAAGTGGAATATGCTGAATTCAAGGCTTCTACAGATCAACCAAGGATTGTGTACTTGGCATCAGAACGTAAAACTGGTAGGTTTGGTGAAGCTCAAAGACTTACTGCTAGAGGAGTGGATTGCCGATATCAAGGCACACTTTACTACACATAATATGACAGATCGCCAGGCTTGAGTTAAATACACCAAATGACATTTTTAGGGTCCTCCGATTGGTATTTGATGAAATTGGGACAATTCATCAATGTAGAAAGATTTTTTATGAACGAAAACAGGGATCGAGAGAAACTATATTGGATTTTTCTCATGATTTGATACGGCTGGTCAAATCAATCGAACAATTAGATTCAAGCAAAAAGTTGCCCGGGATGTATTTCTAAAATCACAATTGGCAGAAGGGGTGGCAGATGTTGCACTTAAAAGCGAATTACACCGGAAGTTAAGGGAATCAGAGGGGGAGGATTTCTTTGAACTCAGGGATTGGGCAATTGAATGGCAATGAAGAGGTCAAAAGGTGGATGGTTATGGAGCAACGGAAAGTAAAGGTGTGTTTGCGTGAGAGAATGAGAGCATGAAAATTTTATTGGACAAGGTAGAGTCCATGGAGCTCCGATTGAAGAAACAAGAAGATTTGAGCAACTCAACAAATGAACGATTAGGGGTGATTTTGCAAGCTGTGCAAGCACCTAAGTCAAAAGGGAGTTATTCTTGTGGAAAAAGTTGTCATATTGCCAGAAATTGTACACAAAATCCTAGGAGAGGTAATGGAAATTCTGCAGTAAATAATTCCAGACTGTGAGTCAAAATTACAATGTAACAGATTATGACTCCTTATTGGATAATGCGATTGGATGGTGTCGCGAAGGTTTGGCGAGGGTAGGTGATATCTATATCCCGTGTCTATTGAATAGCGGAGCAGAAGTGGCTGCAATTACGGAATCATTTTATTATGGACAATTACAACCGAAGGGTTTCAATTTAGTGGATGTAACTTCATATATTAAAATTTCAGTAGCCAATGGAATGGATTTTCCATTTTTGGGATATGTGGAAATGGATATTTTCTTATCAGATATTTTGTTACCAAAAATGGGATTTCTAGTAGTAAAAGATCCTGAGGGTATTCCACCCACAGATAGAAAATCTCGGTTACCAGGGGTAATAGGATGTAATATCTTGAGGCATTTACATGAAATGGCTAGTGAAGATAAAGATATTGTGAATACATTATCCAGACAGACGGGTAGGAGATCATGGTTGGAGGTTTTGTCATTATATAGACAGTTACCTGGAATGGACCAATGTAAGGGGGTTCTCGGCTTTGTAACAGTGGAAGGAGTCCGCCCTATTTGTATTCTGGCTGGAGCATCTCGAATAATTTCGGCTACAGGTAGAAAATATCCGTCAAATAAAATGTATCATGCTTTAGTTAAACAAATGAACGCATCTAGTAATTTACCAGAGGGTCTATTAATAAGTCCTGCATTGGTATAAGTGAATAATGGAAATTTGCCTATCAGGATAGCGAATTTCACAGAGGAAAATATATATTTGAAAAAAGGTCAAAGAATCACTTTGCTTAAGCAAGGGGCCTTGCTTCAAGAAGTAAACTGAGAAATTAGAAAAGGAGCAAATTGAACCTGAGGAAACTGATAACAATTTCCAAAAAGTCTTGTCTAATTTAGATATTGGTGATGATATTTCTCAAATACAGCCAGAAAAATTACATGTTTTAATTTAAAAACATTTACATTTATTCAGTTTAGGAGACCATGATTTGGGATATTGTAGTGAGGTTAAACATTCAATAAATTTAACTGATAATATTCCTATTAAATTACTGCATAGACGAATTCCGCCCAATCAGTTACAACAGGTTCAAGAATATGTGGACACTCAACTTAAGGCTGGAATTATATGACCTAGTAAGTCGCCATATGCCTCAGCTGTTGTATTAGTGAAAAAACCAGATGGGATCATACGAATTTGTGGGGATTTTCGTCTCTTAAATTCTAAAACGGTTAATAACGCTCATCCATTGCCAAGGGTAGAAGAAGCTTTTGATGCCTTAAAAGGATCTCAGTATTTTTGTGCCGTAGATTTAGCCCATGGTTTTTACAATGTGCTATTGAAGAAGCAGATATACCTAAGACCGCATTTAGGGTGGGATTTTCTGGTCTTTATGAATATTCTCGGATACCTATGGGTCTTTGTAACAGTCCTACCACGTTTTCTCGGATGATGCAGGCTTGCCTGGGTGATCAAAATTTATTGTCTTTGATAGTCTATATTGACGATATTTTGGTATTCGGAAGATCGTCAGAGGAAATGTTAGAAAGACTGGAATTAGTCGTTTCATGATTGGAGAAATTTGGTTTGAGAAAGAAACCCAAGAAATGTCATCTGTTTAAGAGAAGTGTCAAATATTTAGGTCATGTTATTTCAGCAAACGGGGCATCTACCGATCCAGAAAAGATATCATGTATACGTGATTGGAAAGTCCCTAAGTCAGGGACTGAATTGAGGCCATTTTTAGGGCTAGCCAGCTATTTTCGGAGATTTATTAAAGGTTTTGCTCAAATAGCTAAACCTTTAAATATGCTTTTGAGTTGAGGAAACAGAAAAGCCCAGAAGGTAAATGTTTCAAATACACAGTTTCAAACAGGCTGGAATGGCCAATGTGATTTAGCATTCCAGGAATTGAAGGAAAGTTTAACTAATAGTCATTTATTAGGCTATCATGATTTTTCCAAACCATTCATTGTTGAAACTGATGCCAGTTTAAAAGGAGTAGGAGCTGTTTTATCCCAATGTCAAGATGATCGATTGGATGTAATCGCATATGCTAGTAGAGGATTAAAGTTGGCTGAACGAAATGATGCCAATTACAGGTCCGTGAAACTGTTAGCCTTAAAATGGGCCATTACTGAGAAGTTTCGTGATTATTTGATCGGATCAAAATTTACTGTATATACCGATAATAATCCTCTAGCTTATATACAAACAGCCACGCTGGGTGCTACTGAAATGAGGCGGGTGGCTCAGTTAACTCAATTTGATTTTGGTATAAAATATTGGTCAGGTAAGGGTAACCGTCATGCGGATGCGTTAAGTAGACTTCATCCATTACCCTTGCAGGGATTGGAGGCCTTGTTTGAATTTCAGGAAAGTACGGCATTGTCTAATGAATTACGCATAAAAATGGTGCAGGAGGTTTCAGGTCATGGTTTCCGTAATGAAATTCACAGGGTACCTAATATATCTCCTATGTATAAGATGGATGACCTTCAAAAACTCCAGGTGTTATTACCAGATTAATCCATTATAGAGAATTGGATCGGAAACCTTGTTTGAAGGAGCTGAGGAAAGAAAGTATGATGGTCAGAAAGTTATTAAAGCAATGGGATCGTATTCAGGAGTTAGAAGGCATACTTTACTGGACATTAGAAGATAATGGATACAAGGTAAATCAACTTTTGTTGCCTGTAATTTTGAAGGAAAGGATACTGAAGGAATTGCATGATGGCATGGGTCATCAAGTTAAGGAGAGAACTTGGCTGCTCTTGAAGCAGAGATATTACTTTCCAGGTATGTATAGGGAGTGCGAGAGGTATTGCAAAAATTGTAATCAATGCCTTATGGCTAAAGCTAGTCCACAGGTAAGAACTGAAATGAAACATTTATTGGCAAATCGTCCATTGGATGTGTTGGCTATGGATTTCACATTAATGGAAAAGTCAAGCGATGGAAAAGAAAATGTATTAGTATTGTCAGATGTATTCTCCAAATGTGTGCAATGCATACCTACAAAGGATCAAGAAGCCACTACTGTGGTCAAAGCTTTGGTGACAGGTTGGTTTGTAAAATATGGAGTTCCGCGTTCATTACATAGTGATCAGGGGTGGGGGGGGAATTTTGAATCAGCTGTAATATCCGAACTTTGTCGGGTTTACCAGATACATAAAATTCGAATGACCCCATATCATCGTCAGGGAAATGGTCAAACAGAAAGGTTTAATAGAACTTTGCATGATTTATTGCGAACTTTGGATCCAAAACAAAAGAATAAATGGACAAAGTGTTTACCTGAGTTGATATTTGCATATAATGCAATTTCACATGCGTCAACAGGGCTTTCTCCATTTTATTTATTATTTGGACAAGAATCAAGATTATCCGTCGATAATAAAGTATGGTACCATGATCGAAATTTTGAAAATGTAAATGACTGGGATGGGGCACACCAAGAAAGATTGGGTGAAGCCTTAAGGCTGGCGAAGAATAAATTAGAGGAAGAGGCAAGAAAACGGAAGGTAAGATATGGTAGAGACGCTCAGGATTTTGGTATGACTCCCGGAACTAAGGTCTATCTCATGAATCGTGGTGTCAAAGGTAGGAACAAGATACAAGATCGTTGGAGTGATATACCGTATGTAATTATCAGACGTGTAGATCCAGAGAATCAAGTGTATGAGATCAAATTGCTGGGAGATACATCGGTAAGTCATTATGAACACAGAACTGCTTTACTGGATACAAAGGAATTGGTTGAGAATGCAGGACAGTATCTACATATAGAAGATCTGGTCGTAATGGATAAAGTGAGTGATCAACTAGAAATTAATTATCCGAGCTCTGAGGAAGAGGAAGTAGATCTTTCCCGTATGGCCAGAGAGTTTACTCGTTCACCAGAATTGATACCTCCAATATTCTCTCCAGTTTTACCACAGGTAAATGAGTTTGAACCTGATCTAGTAGAAGAACCAAGAATACAAGTCAATTTGCATTATATTATGTTCATAAACAAATACATCAGCAAAATAAAACATGCCTTATATTAATAACTACCGGTAAAGTGGCAACAGTGGGTTTATAACTAAGACGGACCCTGGCAGATTTGTATCTAAACCTCTGAAGAAACAATTGTTCTAGGTGTCATTATATGTGGGTTAAGCCCAACATTCCTAACCTAACATGATATTCATAATCATGAATTCGAGTACTGAATCTCTACCGGAAACCAAAACACCTGTGAATTGGCTCTCACCAATCCATAACTGGAATCACCCTGGATACATGTAGGTTTAAGGGAACAACACTCAGCGGCTGTCACCCGATCACATGCAATATTACGCCACCCGACGTCACTTACAGTTCCCGCGTGAAATATCCATGTGAACTATACATCTAGGGGAGAACCAGTACCGTCAAACGCCGGGGATCATAAAATACAACTTATACCCAACAATGCTTAGATAAGGAAGACTGGGGTGAAGTAATACACTTCGACCACTGTCTAACTATGAAATAAATGTTCACTACTAATTTCACTATCTCACATATAGTCACCTAGCCGCCATATATGCAGGTAATTTGCTTAGATACAGCCGCCATATATGCAGGTCATTCGCTTAGATATAGCCACCATATAAGCAAGTAATTCGCTTAGATATAGCCGCCATAGATGCAGGTAATTTGCTTAGATATAGCCGCCATATATGCAGGTGATTGGCCTATATATAGCTGCCATATATGCAGGTGATTCGCCTAGATCTAGCTGCCATATATGCAGGTAATTGGCCTATATATAGCTGCCATATATGCAGGTGATTCGCCTAGATATAGCTGCCATATAAGCAGGTGATTCGCCTAGATCTAGCTGTCATACATGCAGGTGATTCACCTAGATCTAGCTGACATATATGCACGTGTTCGCCTAGATATAGCCTTCATATATTTATGTTACACTCTTCGTCTTCTCTTCACCCATGACAATATCTGGATGCTAAGATGTACTATATAATCAGTCGAGTGTGACCGTCCCATTCAGGCTTGATCTGTTTGCTAAAATCGTCCTAGTAGGACATAATTGCACATTAACTCAATTTAATTGTAGCTATTAAATGCAGTGCGTGCTGTGTATAAATTTGCCTCGCTTCTATTCTCTTGAATAGAAGCATGTTTAAGTTTTTGACTAGATTTATCTACTCCGTGAAGCTTTACTATTATGATTGGCATGGCTGCTTGATCTTTTTCCAGCTTAATGGTAAATCTATGTGGCTAAATTTCATTTTAAAAGCTGATTGGAGTTCAGTCTGAAAACTGTGGCGATGGAAGATGTTGCTATTTAGGATAACAGCAGCTTTCTTCAACAGCATAAGAAAGCCCCTCGAGACTTTCAGGAAACGGCCTGCAACGTCTTAATATTTGCTGTTTGCAGTACAAGTGCTTCCAGTAATAATATATCTATTTTAGACTTCGTTCATAGCGCTATATATCCTATGTTTCAAAACTCTTATTGCACTGTTTTAATCGCCATGGCTGGCTGACCAGCTGAGGATGCATTAGACAGTATTATATAGAATGGACAAACTATTTGCTTTAACTGTGCACAACTAAGTGTACATAAACTTTAAATACTTAAACTCTGTTATGTTGACCATCAAAAAGAGCTGACCTGTAAGAAAAGGCGGAAGCTTGGAGCGGTGTACGCTGATCGACACACTTGTTTGTCTTCCCGCCGACACCACATATGGTGAGTATTCGATGTAAACAGCGACGACGACGACGATAATAATAATAATAATAATAATAATAATAATAATAATAATAATAATAATAATAACTAGAGTTATAGAGACGACGTGCATTTCACTGAATGCATGCAATTAACCACGAAGTATGATGAATCATGAATAGATACTATAAGTAGAGTGCATCAAGACTGGTTATTGGATACACGACTCATAAAACTATAGCCCAGACACGAATTTTCTACCATGCTCAGTGTACCGTGAAAAGTAGGTCATATTGACCTACTTTTTCGATCCGGTAGGTTACAATGCATCCATACACCACGTTTGGTTTCTGTATACATTAAGCTCTTGAAACTAAGGCCTGAACAAGAATAAACTATGATGTTCATTGAATCGTGAGAAGTATGTCACACTGACCTACTTTTGATACATACACACCTTTACGTCATCGTGCATCCATATCCTAAGTTTGCATGTTAATGTATGCACAAGACACTTGAAAATACAGCCCTAACTAATAATCTATACTATTCAGTGAACCACTCCTCAAGCGTGAAGATGGCCCAACTACCCGCTCTGCCATAGAAACGGCCCTAAACTCTATAACTCTAACAACCACTGATATTTTAGATGTACCATCCGACCTGGACACGCCCAAGGCAATTGGTCCTGACCTGATAAGTCCAAAACTACTCGTAGAGACTAAACAGGTTCTGGCCACAATCTTGACGCAATTTTTCAATCTTTCTCTTAGAAACTCTCATTTTCCAACTTCTTGGAAAGTGGCTAATGTAACGTCAATCTTCAAAAAGGGCGATAAGAACTCATGTTCAAATTATCAACCAATATCGCCACTGAGTTGTTTAAGTAAAGTCATGGAAAGGACGTTTTTTAAATACGTTTACAATTTTATTAGAGACGGTATAACACCTCAGCAGTCTGACTTCCCTCCTAAGCATTCGACCGTCAATCAGTTATGAGAAAGTTATACCGATCGTGTCGATGCCCTTGATAATCAAAAAGAAGTACTGTTTTTATTTTTTGATATATCCAAAGCATTTGACAGAGTCTGACACCGCGGCTAGCTGCGCGGCCTGCTGCATACAGTGGACCAATTTGGCATTACTGGAAAACTACGTGCATGGTTTGGAAGTTGTCTAGAGAATTGTCACCAGCGTGTAGGCATTAATTGGAGCGAGTCTATGATGTGTTCGTTGTATTCTGGTGTGCCGCAAGGCTCAGTTATTGGCCCGCTATTGTTTCTGGTTTTTATAAACGACTTGCCCAGTGCTTTCCTAACCAATATTAAGCTGTTTGCTGATGAAACGTCCCTATATGTAATATCTGATCGCCTACAGACGCAAAGTGCTCATATAGATAATGACCTACAGGCAATAACCCAAGGGCCGTAGCCCTACAGTATTTCCCATAATGTTTAAGAATTAAGAAATAATTCCATCCAATTACCATAAACACCTCGGAATTACGTTTAATAGTAAAGGTCAGTGGCTTAATCACGTGGCAACCCTAATATCCAAAGCTCAGCTCACATTTTCTCTACTTAAGGGTCTTAAATATATACTAGACCGGAAATGTCTTGAAATAATGTATGAAAGCTTCATCAGGCCAAGTTTGGAATATGCTGATGTTGTTTGGGATAATCTACCACAATACCGTATCATTAGACTTGAAAATGTCCAATAAGAAGCACTTAGAACAATAAACGGTTTAACCCATAGGCCTAGTGCACACATGGACAATCTATACATGGAAACGGGAATAGAGGCACTATTTCATAGACGGGCAAGCCACAGATTAGTTATGCTCTACAAAACTGTTACCGGAATGACATGCGAAACTTTGAATAACCGCCTTCCCTTGATATCCCAAGCCCGGAACCCATATAGTATCCGGCACTCGAATCGTTTTACTCCCTACAGATGTCGTACTGAGATCTACAATGGATCATTCTTCCCAGCAACAATCCGTGTCTGGAACCACATTCCTGCGCCTGTCACAGCGTCTACTACCTTACACGAATTTAAGAGTAAACTAAAAGGAATGCAGAGCATAAAACAACCCCCACCCTGGTATTATGTTAAAATATTAATCTAAGCCGGCTTCGCATCTTGTATGGCGACATTAATTTCAATATAGAAAGGAATATCAAGACATCAGAAATTATCTGCCAATATCCTGTAGATACTGACCGTTTTTAACAACATCCCGCTTACTTATCCAAATTTGAAGCAAACAGTATTCGAACTCGTGTTTATATAACTGCTGAAATAGATAAAACATAATATAAAACATTGAGCCGACAATGCCCATATATGTGGAAGCATTAAGTGCGGTGCAGATCGGGGACGACTTAGCGCATTTCCAGGGCAAAATTAACCTAACGTCGAATATTTTGGACGCGGCTGAATTGGGGAACATGGCTACCTAAGGCAGTGATGTCGTCCAGTCCAATTGCGTTCAAAATGTTCAACAAATCATTTCGTACTAACTAACATGTCATGATTTTGTTTTGGGGGCGTTTTAAATTGTTTCTGAGCTTACTATACTGAAATTGTACACGCATGTGAGTACACAGCACTCGAAGTTCTCCCCCCCTCCCCCTCCTCTCTCTCTCTCTCTCTCTCTCCCTCCCTCCCTCCCTCTCTCCATCCCTCTCGACAAATTTATTACTATATTAGTAATGTTAATACTATAGTGTGTATTATGTGGGAGACGCGGGTATAAGACGTATATATTATCGTCCTCCCGCTTACACTATAAATAAATTCTGTTTAAAGCTAATAATTAAACGTCACACCATCCAATTTTAATTACATAATGAGATTGTTTGTTTCTTTTGTTTCAAGTTAGCGCGAGTACGTTTTCGCCGTTCAGTCTTTCAGGAATGATTGGTTCATGTATGTATCCGCATGGAAAGAGGTAGACGGCGTGGCTCTATTGCTAAGGAATACCTTAAAGTCCAAAGTAGAGCGGGTCTAGTCTACAATTTACATTTTCCACATTCCACATTCCACAGCTCAACAATAAATGAGCATGTCTGTTCTTGGTCCCACAATGAGTTACTATTTACAACTACTATCCGATCTCCAAACTCTTAGACTTGACTGTCCAATAGCTTCTGCCATTTTCAAACTGACCTGTGCTCGGAGAAATCAGCGCCGTTATCTGTTTGGTTCTAACTGCCAAAGCATCTACGAGGACCATGAAGTATTTTGTTCAGTACATGACTGGCCCACTAAGCGACCTGGCTTTTGTTCTATCGAAAATGTGGCAATTGTATGTACACGTTGTAACCCAGCGTTGTAATGCGTTATTATGCTGCCAGTTTGTCCGCCAATGCATTAGGCTGTGACTGAACACAAACTGTCACAAGCAACAGAGAGGCCCAGTACAGCTCAGAAATAACATAACATGTCTCAAGGAACAGAGGTGCAGTACAGCACAGAAATAAAGTACCATGTCTCAAGGAACAGAGGTGCAGTACAGTTCAGAAATAACATAACATGTCTCAAGGAACAGAGGTGCAGTACAGCTCAGAAATTACATAACATGTCTCAAGGAACAGAGGTGCAGTACAGCTCAGAAATAATACAACATGTCGCAAGGAACAGAGGTGCAGTACAGCTAAAAAATAATATAACGTGTCTCAAGGAACAGAGGTGCAGTACAGCTCAGAAATAACATAAAATGTCTCAAGGAACAAAGGTGCAGTACAGATCAGAAATAACATAACATGTCTCAAGGAACAGAGAGGTGCAGTACAGCTCAGAAATAATATAACATGTCTCAAGGAACAGAGGTGCAGTACAGCTCAGAAATAACATAACATGTCTCAAGGAACAGAGAGGTGCAGTACAGCTCAGAAATAACATAACATGTCTCAAGGAACAGAGAGGTGCAGTACAGCTCAGAAATTCCATAAAATGTCTCAAGGAACAGAGGTGCAGTACAGCTCAGAAATAACATAACATGTCTCAAGGAACAGAGAGGTACAGTACAGCTCAGAAATAACATAACATGTCTCAATGAACAGAGAGGTGCAGTACAGATCAGAAATAACATAACATGTCTCAAGGAACAGAGAGGTGCAGTACAGCTCAGAAATAGCATAACATGTCTCAAGGAACAGAGGTGCAGTACAGCTCAGAAATTACATAAAATGTCTCAAGGAACAGAGGTGCAGTGCAGCTCAGAAATAACATAACATGTCTCAAGGTTCAGAGAGGTACAGTACAGCTCAGAAATTACATAAAATGTCTCAAGGAACAGAGAGGTGCAGTACCGCTCAGAAATAACATAACATGTCTCAAGGAACAGAGAGGTACGGTACAGCTCAGAAATAGCATAACATGTCTCAAGGAACAGAGAGGTACGGTACAGCTCAGAAATAACATAACATGTCTCAAGGAACAGAGAGGTACGGTACAGCTCAGAAATAATATAACATGTCTCAAGGAACAGAGAGGTACGGTACAGCTCAGAAATAACATAACATGTCTCAAGGAACAGAGAGGTACGATACAGCTCAGAAATAACATAACATGTCTCAAGGAACAGAGAGGTACAGTACAGCTCAGAAATAACATAACATGTCTCAAGGAACAGAGAGGTGCAGTACAGATCAGAAATAACATAACATGTCTCAAGGAACAGAGGTGCAGTACAGCTCAGAAATAGCATAACATGTCTCAAGGAACAGAGGTGCAGTACAGCTCAGAAATAACATAACATGTCTCAAGGAACAGAGGTGCAGTACAGCTCAGAAATAATATAACATGTCTCAAGGAACAGAGAGGTGCAGTACAGATCAGAAATAACATAACATGTCTCAAGGAACAGAGGTGCAGTACAGCTCAGAAATAACATAACATGTCTCAAGGAACAGAGGTGCAGTACAGCTCAGAAATAGCATAACATGTCTCAAGGAACAGAGGTGCAGTACAGCTCAGAAATAATATAACATGTCTCAAGGAACAGAGAGGTGCAGTACAGCTCAGAAATAACATAACATGTCTCAAGGAACAGAGAGGTGCGGTACAGCTCAGAAATAGCATACCATGTCTCAAGTAACAGAGAGGTGCGGTACAGATCAGAAATAACATAACATGTCTCAAGGAACAGAGGTGCAGTACAGCTCAGAAATAACATAACATGTCTCAAGGAACAGAGGTGCAGTACAGCTCAGAAATAACATAACATGTCTCAAGGAACAGAGAGAGGTGCGGTACAGCTCAGAAATAGCATAACATGTCTCAAGGAACAGAGAGGTGCGGTACAGCTCAGAAATAGCATAACATGTCTCAAGGAACAGAGAGGTGCAGTACAGCTCAGAAATAATATAACATGTCTCAAGGAACAGAGGTGCAGTACAGCTCAGAAATAACATCACATGTCTCAAGGAACAGAGAGGTGCAGTACAGATCAGAAATAACATAACATGTCTCAAGGAACAGAGAGGTGCAGTACAGATCAGAAATAACATAACATGTCTCAAGGAACAGAGGTGCAGTACAGCTCAGAAATAGCATAACATGTCTCAAGGAACAGAGGTGCAGTACAGCTCAGAAATAACATAACATGTCTCAAGGAACAGAGGTGCAGTACAGCTCAGAAATAATATAACATGTCTCAAGGAACAGAGAGGTGCAGTACAGCTCAGAAATAACATAACATGTCTCAAGGAACAGAGTTGCAGTACAGCTCAGAAATAACATAACATGTCTCAAGGAACAGAGGTGCAGTACAGCTCAGAAATTCCATAACATGTCTCAAGGAACAGAGGTGCAGTACAGCTCAGAAATAATATAACATGTCTCAAGGAACAGAGGTGCAGTACAGCTAGAAAATAACATAACATGTCTCAAGGAACAGAGAGGTGCAGTACAGCTCAGAAATAATATAACATGTCTCAAGGAACGGAGGTGCAGTACAGCTAAAAAATAACATAACATGTCTCAAGGAACAGAGGTGCAGTACAGCTCAGAAATAACATAACATGTCTCAAGGAACAGAGAGAGGTGCGGTACAGCTCAGAAATAGCATAACATGTCTCAAGGAACAGAGAGGTGCGGTACAGCTCAGAAATAGCATAACATGTCTCAAGGAACAGAGAGGTGCAGTACAGCTCAGAAATAATATAACATGTCTCAAGGAACAGAGGTGCAGTACAGCTCAGAAATAACATCACATGTCTCAAGGAACAGAGAGGTGCAGTACAGATCAGAAATAACATAACATGTCTCAAGGAACAGAGAGGTGCAGTACAGATCAGAAATAACATAACATGTCTCAAGGAACAGAGTTGCAGTACAGCTCAGAAATAGCATAACATGTCTCAAGGAACAGAGGTGCAGTACAGCTCAGAAATAACATAACATGTCTCAAGGAACAGAGGTGCAGTACAGCTCAGAAATAATATAACATGTCTCAAGGAACAGAGGTGCAGTACAGCTAGAAAATAACATAACATGTCTCAAGGAACAGAGAGGTGCAGTACAGCTCAGAAATAATATAACATGTCTCAAGGAACAGAGGTGCAGTACAGCTAAAAAATAATATAACATGTCTCAAGGAACAGAGGTGCAGTACAGCTAGAAAATAACATAACATGTCTCAAGGAACAGAGAGGTGCAGTACAGCTCAGAAATAATATAACATGTCTCAAGGAACAGAGGTGCAGTACAGCTAAAAAATAACATAACATGTCTCAAGGAACAGAGAGGTACAGTACAGCTCAGAAATAACATAACATGTCTCAAGGAACAGAGAGGTGCGGTACAGCTCAGAAATAACATAACATGTCTCAAGGAACAGAGGTGCAGTACAGCTCAGAAATAATATAACATGTCTCAAGGAACAGAGGTGCAGTACAGCTAAAAAATAACATAACATGTCTCAAGGAACAGAGAGGTGCAGTACAGCTCAGAAATAGCATAACATGTCTCAAGGAACAGAGAGGTGCAGTACAGCTCAGAAATAACATAACATGTCTCAAGGAACAGAGGTGCAGTACAGCTCAGAAATAACATAACATGTCTCAAGGAACAGAGAGGTGCAGTACAGCTCAGAAATAACATAACATGTCTCAAGGAACAGAGTTGCAGTACAGCTCAGAAATAACATAACATGTCTCAAGGAACAGAGGTGCAGTACAGCTCAGAAATTCCATAACATGTCTCAAGGAACAGAGGTGCAGTACAGCTCAGAAATAATATAACATGTCTCAAGGAACAGAGGTGCAGTACAGCTAGAAAATAACATAACATGTCTCAAGGAACAGAGAGGTGCAGTACAGCTCAGAAATAATATAACATGTCTCAAGGAACAGAGGTGCAGTACAGCTAAAAAATAACATAACATGTCTCAAGGAACAGAGAGGTACAGTACAGCTCAGAAATAACATAACATGTCTCAAGGAACAGAGAGGTGCGGTACAGCTTAGAAATAACATAACATGTCTCAAGGAACAGAGGTGCAGTACAGCTCAGAAATAATATAACATGTCTCAAGGAACAGAGGTGCAGTACAGCTAAAAAATAACATAACATGTCTCAAGGAACAGAGAGGTGCAGTACAGCTCAGAAATAGCATAACATGTCTCAAGGAACAGAGAGGTGCAGTACAGCTCAGAAATAGCATAACATGTCTCAAGGAACAGAGAGGTGCAGTACAGCTCAGAAATAACATAACATGTCTCAAGGAACAGAGGTGCAGTACAGCTCAGAAATAACATAACATGTCTCAAGGAACAGAGAGGTGCAGTACAGCTCAGAAATAACATAACATGTCTCAAGGAACAGAGAGGTACAGTACAGCTCAGAAATAATATAACATGTCTCAAGGAACAGAGAGGTGCGGTACAGCTCAGAAATAACATAACATGTCTCAAGGAACAGAGAGGTACAGTACAGCTCAGAAATAATATAACATGTCTCAAGGAACAGAGGTGCAGTACAGCTAAAAAATAACATAACATGTCTCAAGGAACAGAGAGGTACAGTACAGCTCAGAAATAACATAACATGTCTCAAGGAACAGAGAGGTGCGGTACAGCTCAGAAATAACATAACATGTCTCAAGGAACAGAGGTGCAGTACAGCTCAGAAATAATATAACATGTCTCAAGGAACAGAGGTGCAGTACAGCTAAAAAATAACATAACATGTCTCAAGGAACAGAGAGGTGCAGTACAGCTCAGAAATAGCATAACATGTCTCAAGGAACAGAGAGGTGCAGTACAGCTCAGAAATAACATAAAATGTCTCAAGGAACAGAGGTGCAGTGCAGCTCAGAAATAGCATAACATGTCTCAAGGAACAGAGGTGCAGTACAGCTCAGAAATTACATAAAATGTCTCAAGGAACAGAGGTGCAGTGCAGCTCAGAAATAACATAACATGTCTCAAGGATCAGAGAGGTACAGTACAGCTCAGAAATTACATAAAATGTCTCAAGGAACAGAGAGGTGCAGTACCGCTCAGAAATAACATAACATGTCTCAAGGAACAGAGAGGTACGGTACAGCTCAGAAATAGCATAACATGTCTCAAGGAACAGAGAGGTACAGTACAGCTCAGAAATAACATAACATGTCTCAAGGAACAGAGAGGTACGGTACAGCTCAGAAATAATATAACATGTCTCAAGGAACAGAGAGGTACGGTACAGCTCAGAAATAACATAACATGTCTCAAGGAACAGAGAGGTACGGTACAGCTCAGAAATAACATAACATGTCTCAAGGAACAGAGAGGTACAGTACAGCTCAGAAATAACATAACATGTCTCAAGGAACAGAGAGGTGCAGTACAGATCAGAAATAACATAACATGTCTCAAGGAACAGAGAGGTGCAGTACAGCTCAGAAATAATATAACATGTCTCAAGGAACAGAGGTGCAGTACAGCTCAGAAATAACATAACATGTCTCAAGGAACAGAGAGGTGCAGTACAGCTCAGAAATAACATAACATGTCTCAAGGAACAGAGAGGTGCAGTACAGCTCAGAAATTCCATAAAATGTCTCAAGGAACAGAGGTGCAGTACAGCTCAGAAATAACATAACATGTCTCAAGGAACAGAGAGGTACAGTACAGCTCAGAAATAACATAACATGTCTCAAGGAACAGAGAGGTGCAGTACAGATCAGAAATAACATAACATGTCTCAAGGAACAGAGAGGTGCAGTACAGCTCAGAAATAGCATAACATGTCTCAAGGAACAGAGGTGCAGTACAGCTCAGAAATTACATAAAATGTCTCAAGGAACAGAGGTGCAGTGCAGCTCAGAAATAACATAACATGTCTCAAGGTTCAGAGAGGTACAGTACAGCTCAGAAATTACATAAAATGTCTCAAGGAACAGAGAGGTGCAGTACCGCTCAGAAATAACATAACATGTCTCAAGGAACAGAGAGGTACGGTACAGCTCAGAAATAGCATAACATGTCTCAAGGAACAGAGAGGTACGGTACAGCTCAGAAATAACATAACATGTCTCAAGGAACAGAGAGGTACGGTACAGCTCAGAAATAATATAACATGTCTCAAGGAACAGAGAGGTACGGTACAGCTCAGAAATAACATAACATGTCTCAAGGAACAGAGAGGTACGGTACAGCTCAGAAATAACATAACATGTCTCAAGGAACAGAGAGGTACAGTACAGCTCAGAAATAACATAACATGTCTCAAGGAACAGAGAGGTGCAGTACAGATCAGAAATAACATAACATGTCTCAAGGAACAGAGGTGCAGTACAGCTCAGAAATAGCATAACATGTCTCAAGGAACAGAGGTGCAGTACAGCTCAGAAATAACATAACATGTCTCAAGGAACAGAGGTGCAGTACAGCTCAGAAATAATATAACATGTCTCAAGGAACAGAGAGGTGCAGTACAGATCAGAAATAACATAACATGTCTCAAGGAACAGAGGTGCAGTACAGCTCAGAAATAACATAACATGTCTCAAGGAACAGAGGTGCAGTACAGCTCAGAAATAGCATAACATGTCTCAAGGAACAGAGGTGCAGTACAGCTCAGAAATAATATAACATGTCTCAAGGAACAGAGAGGTGCAGTACAGCTCAGAAATAACATAACATGTCTCAAGGAACAGAGAGGTGCGGTACAGCTCAGAAATAGCATACCATGTCTCAAGTAACAGAGAGGTGCGGTACAGATCAGAAATAACATAACATGTCTCAAGGAACAGAGGTGCAGTACAGCTCAGAAATAACATAACATGTCTCAAGGAACAGAGGTGCAGTACAGCTCAGAAATAACATAACATGTCTCAAGGAACAGAGAGAGGTGCGGTACAGCTCAGAAATAGCATAACATGTCTCAAGGAACAGAGAGGTGCGGTACAGCTCAGAAATAGCATAACATGTCTCAAGGAACAGAGAGGTGCAGTACAGCTCAGAAATAATATAACATGTCTCAAGGAACAGAGGTGCAGTACAGCTCAGAAATAACATAACATGTCTCAAGGAACAGAGAGGTGCAGTACAGATCAGAAATAACATAACATGTCTCAAGGAACAGAGAGGTGCAGTACAGATCAGAAATAACATAACATGTCTCAAGGAACAGAGGTGCAGTACAGCTCAGAAATAGCATAACATGTCTCAAGGAACAGAGGTGCAGTACAGCTCAGAAATAACATAACATGTCTCAAGGAACAGAGGTGCAGTACAGCTCAGAAATAATATAACATGTCTCAAGGAACAGAGAGGTGCAGTACAGCTCAGAAATAACATAACATGTCTCAAGGAACAGAGTTGCAGTACAGCTCAGAAATAACATAACATGTCTCAAGGAACAGAGGTGCAGTACAGCTCAGAAATTCCATAACATGTCTCAAGGAACAGAGGTGCAGTACAGCTCAGAAATAATATAACATGTCTCAAGGAACAGAGGTGCAGTACAGCTAGAAAATAACATAACATGTCTCAAGGAACAGAGAGGTGCAGTACAGCTCAGAAATAATATAACATGTCTCAAGGAACGGAGGTGCAGTACAGCTAAAAAATAACATAACATGTCTCAAGGAACAGAGGTGCAGTACAGCTCAGAAATAACATAACATGTCTCAAGGAACAGAGAGAGGTGCGGTACAGCTCAGAAATAGCATAACATGTCTCAAGGAACAGAGAGGTGCGGTACAGCTCAGAAATAGCATAACATGTCTCAAGGAACAGAGAGGTGCAGTACAGCTCAGAAATAATATAACATGTCTCAAGGAACAGAGGTGCAGTACAGCTCAGAAATAACATCACATGTCTCAAGGAACAGAGAGGTGCAGTACAGATCAGAAATAACATAACATGTCTCAAGGAACAGAGAGGTGCAGTACAGATCAGAAATAACATAACATGTCTCAAGGAACAGAGTTGCAGTACAGCTCAGAAATAGCATAACATGTCTCAAGGAACAGAGGTGCAGTACAGCTCAGAAATAACATAACATGTCTCAAGGAACAGAGGTGCAGTACAGCTCAGAAATAATATAACATGTCTCAAGGAACAGAGGTGCAGTACAGCTAGAAAATAACATAACATGTCTCAAGGAACAGAGAGGTGCAGTACAGCTCAGAAATAATATAACATGTCTCAAGGAACAGAGGTGCAGTACAGCTAAAAAATAATATAACATGTCTCAAGGAACAGAGGTGCAGTACAGCTAGAAAATAACATAACATGTCTCAAGGAACAGAGAGGTGCAGTACAGCTCAGAAATAATATAACATGTCTCAAGGAACAGAGGTGCAGTACAGCTAAAAAATAACATAACATGTCTCAAGGAACAGAGAGGTACAGTACAGCTCAGAAATAACATAACATGTCTCAAGGAACAGAGAGGTGCGGTACAGCTCAGAAATAACATAACATGTCTCAAGGAACAGAGGTGCAGTACAGCTCAGAAATAATATAACATGTCTCAAGGAACAGAGGTGCAGTACAGCTAAAAAATAACATAACATGTCTCAAGGAACAGAGAGGTGCAGTACAGCTCAGAAATAGCATAACATGTCTCAAGGAACAGAGAGGTGCAGTACAGCTCAGAAATAACATAACATGTCTCAAGGAACAGAGGTGCAGTACAGCTCAGAAATAACATAACATGTCTCAAGGAACAGAGAGGTGCAGTACAGCTCAGAAATAACATAACATGTCTCAAGGAACAGAGTTGCAGTACAGCTCAGAAATAACATAACATGTCTCAAGGAACAGAGGTGCAGTACAGCTCAGAAATTCCATAACATGTCTCAAGGAACAGAGGTGCAGTACAGCTCAGAAATAATATAACATGTCTCAAGGAACAGAGGTGCAGTACAGCTAGAAAATAACATAACATGTCTCAAGGAACAGAGAGGTGCAGTACAGCTCAGAAATAATATAACATGTCTCAAGGAACAGAGGTGCAGTACAGCTAAAAAATAACATAACATGTCTCAAGGAACAGAGAGGTACAGTACAGCTCAGAAATAACATAACATGTCTCAAGGAACAGAGAGGTGCGGTACAGCTTAGAAATAACATAACATGTCTCAAGGAACAGAGGTGCAGTACAGCTCAGAAATAATATAACATGTCTCAAGGAACAGAGGTGCAGTACAGCTAAAAAATAACATAACATGTCTCAAGGAACAGAGAGGTGCAGTACAGCTCAGAAATAGCATAACATGTCTCAAGGAACAGAGAGGTGCAGTACAGCTCAGAAATAGCATAACATGTCTCAAGGAACAGAGAGGTGCAGTACAGCTCAGAAATAACATAACATGTCTCAAGGAACAGAGGTGCAGTACAGCTCAGAAATAACATAACATGTCTCAAGGAACAGAGAGGTGCAGTACAGCTCAGAAATAACATAACATGTCTCAAGGAACAGAGAGGTACAGTACAGCTCAGAAATAATATAACATGTCTCAAGGAACAGAGAGGTGCGGTACAGCTCAGAAATAACATAACATGTCTCAAGGAACAGAGAGGTACAGTACAGCTCAGAAATAATATAACATGTCTCAAGGAACAGAGGTGCAGTACAGCTAAAAAATAACATAACATGTCTCAAGGAACAGAGAGGTACAGTACAGCTCAGAAATAACATAACATGTCTCAAGGAACAGAGAGGTGCGGTACAGCTCAGAAATAACATAACATGTCTCAAGGAACAGAGGTGCAGTACAGCTCAGAAATAATATAACATGTCTCAAGGAACAGAGGTGCAGTACAGCTAAAAAATAACATAACATGTCTCAAGGAACAGAGAGGTGCAGTACAGCTCAGAAATAGCATAACATGTCTCAAGGAACAGAGAGGTGCAGTACAGCTCAGAAATAACATAACATGTCTCAAGGAACAGAGGTGCAGTACAGCTCAGAAATAACATAACATGTCTCAAGGAACAGAGAGGTGCAGTACAGCTCAGAAATAACATAACATGTCTCAAGGAACAGAGTTGCAGTACAGCTCAGAAATAACATAACATGTCTCAAGGAACAGAGGTGCAGTACAGCTCAGAAATTCCATAACATGTCTCAAGGAACAGAGGTGCAGTACAGCTCAGAAATAATATAACATGTCTCAAGGAACAGAGGTGCAGTACAGCTAGAAAATAACATAACATGTCTCAAGGAACAGAGAGGTGCAGTACAGCTCAGAAATAATATAACATGTCTCAAGGAACAGAGGTGCAGTACAGCTAAAAAATAACATAACATGTCTCAAGGAACAGAGAGGTACAGTACAGCTCAGAAATAACATAACATGTCTCAAGGAACAGAGAGGTGCGGTACAGCTTAGAAATAACATAACATGTCTCAAGGAACAGAGGTGCAGTACAGCTCAGAAATAATATAACATGTCTCAAGGAACAGAGGTGCAGTACAGCTAAAAAATAACATAACATGTCTCAAGGAACAGAGAGGTGCAGTACAGCTCAGAAATAGCATAACATGTCTCAAGGAACAGAGAGGTGCAGTACAGCTCAGAAATAGCATAACATGTCTCAAGGAACAGAGAGGTGCAGTACAGCTCAGAAATAACATAACATGTCTCAAGGAACAGAGGTGCAGTACAGCTCAGAAATAACATAACATGTCTCAAGGAACAGAGAGGTGCAGTACAGCTCAGAAATAACATAACATGTCTCAAGGAACAGAGAGGTACAGTACAGCTCAGAAATAATATAACATGTCTCAAGGAACAGAGAGGTGCGGTACAGCTCAGAAATAACATAACATGTCTCAAGGAACAGAGAGGTACAGTACAGCTCAGAAATAACATAACATGTCTCAAGGAACAGAGAGGTGCGGTACAGCTCAGAAATAACATAACATGTCTCAAGGAACAGAGAGGTGCAGTACAGATCAGAAATAACATAACATGTCTCAAGGAACAGAGGTGCAGTACAGCTCAGAAATAGCATAACATGTCTCAAGGAACAGAGGTGCAGTACAGCTCATAAATAACATAACATGTCTCAAGGAACAGAGGTGCAGTACAGCTCAGAAATAATATAACATGTCTCAAGGAACAGAGAGGTGCAGTACAGATCAGAAATAATATAACATGTCTCAAGGAACAGAGAGGTGCAGTACAGCTGAGAAATAATATAACATGTCTCAAGGAACAGAGAGGTGCAGTACAGCTCAGAAATAACATAACATGTCTCAAGGAACAGAGTTGCAGTACAGCTCAGAAATAACATAACATGTCTCAAGGAACAGAGGTGCAGTACAGCTCAGAAATTCCATAACATGTCTCAAGGAACAGAGGTGCAGTACAGCTCAGAAATAATATAACATGTCTCAAGGAACAGAGGTGCAGTACAGCTAAAAAATAACATAACATGTCTCAAGGAACAGAGGTGCAGTACAGCTCAGAAATAGCATAACATGTCTCAAGGAACAGAGATGTGCAGTACAGCTCAGAAATAACATAACATGTCTCAAGGAACAGAGGTGCAGTACAGCTCAGAAATAACATAACATGTCTCAAGGAACAGAGAGGTGCAGTACAGCTCAGAAATAACATAACATGTCTCAAGGAACAGAGAGGTACAGTACAGCTCAAAAATAATATAACATGTCTCAAGGAACAGAGAGGTGCGGTACAGCTCAGAAATAACATAACATGTCTCAAGGAACAGAGAGGTACAGTACAGCTCAGAAATAACATAACATGTCTCAAGGAACAGAGAGGTGCGGTACAGCTCAGAAATAACATAACATGTCTCAAGGAACAGAGAGGTGCAGTACAGATCAGAAATAACATAACATGTCTCAAGGAACAGAGGTGCAGTACAGCTCAGAAATAGCATAACATGTCTCAAGGAACAGAGGTGCAGTACAGCTCATAAATAACATAACATGTCTCAAGGAACAGAGGTGCAGTACAGCTCAGAAATAATATAACATGTCTCAAGGAACAGAGAGGTGCAGTACAGATCAGAAATAATATAACATGTCTCAAGGAACAGAGGTGCAGTACAGCTAAAAAATAACATAACATGTCTCAAGGAACAGAGAGGTACAGTACAGCTCAGAAATAACATAACATGTCTCAAGGAACAGAGAGGTGCGGTACAGCTCAGAAATAACATAACATGTCTCAAGGAACAGAGGTGCAGTACAGCTCAGAAATAATATAACATGTCTCAAGGAACAGAGGTGCAGTACAGCTAAAAAATAACATAACATGTCTCAAGGAACAGAGAGGTGTGTACAGCTCAGAAATAGCATAACATGTCTCAAGGAACAGAGAGGTGCAGTACAGCTCAGAAATAACATAACATGTCTCAAGGAACAGAGGTGCAGTACAGCTCAGAAATAACATAACATGTCTCAAGGAACAGAGAGGTGCAGTACAGCTCAGAAATAACATAACATGTCTCAAGGAACAGAGTTGCAGTACAGCTCAGAAATAACATAACATGTCTCAAGGAACAGAGGTGCAGTACAGCTAGAAAATAACATAACATGTCTCAAGGAACAGAGAGGTGCGGTACAGCTCAGAAATAATATAACATGTCTCAAGGAACAGAGGTGCAGTACAGCTAAAAAATAACATAACATGTCTCAAGGAACAGAGAGGTACAGTACAGCTCAGAAATAACATAACATGTCTCAAGGAACAGAGAGGTGCAGTACAGCTTAGAAATAACATAACATGTCTCAAGGAACAGAGGTGCAGTACAGCTCAGAAATAATATAACATGTCTCAAGGAACAGAGGTGCAGTACAGCTAAAAAATAACATAACATGTCTCAAGGAACAGAGAGGTGCAGTACAGCTCAGAAATAGCATAACATGTCTCAAGGAACAGAGAGGTGCAGTACAGCTCAGAAATAACATAACATGTCTCAAGGAACAGAGGTGCAGTACAGCTCAGAAATAACATAACATGTCTCAAGGAACAGAGAGGTGCAGTACAGCTCAGAAATAACATAACATGTCTCAAGGAACAGAGAGGTACAGTACAGCTCAGAAATAATATAACATGTCTCAAGGAACAGAGAGGTGCGGTACAGCTCAGAAATAACATAACATGTCTCAAGGAACAGAGAGGTACAGTACAGCTCAGAAATAACATAACATGTCTCAAGGAACAGAGAGGTGCGGTACAGCTCAGAAATAACATAACATGTCTCAAGGAACAGAGAGGTGCAGTACAGATCAGAAATAACATAACATGTCTCAAGGAACAGAGGTGCAGTACAGCTCAGAAATAGCATAACATGTCTCAAGGAACAGAGGTGCAGTACAGCTCATAAATAACATAACATGTCTCAAGGAACAGAGGTGCAGTACAGCTCAGAAATAATATAACATGTCTCAAGGAACAGAGAGGTGCAGTACAGATCAGAAATAATATAACATGTCTCAAGGAACAGAGAGGTGCAGTACAGCTGAGAAATAATATAACATGTCTCAAGGAACAGAGAGGTGCAGTACAGCTCAGAAATAACATAACATGTCTCAAGGAACAGAGTTGCAGTACAGCTCAGAAATAACATAACATGTCTCAAGGAACAGAGGTGCAGTACAGCTCAGAAATTCCATAACATGTCTCAAGGAACAGAGGTGCAGTACAGCTCAGAAATAATATAACATGTCTCAAGGAACAGAGGTGCAGTACAGCTAAAAAATAACATAACATGTCTCAAGGAACAGAGGTGCAGTACAGCTCAGAAATAGCATAACATGTCTCAAGGAACAGAGATGTGCAGTACAGCTCAGAAATAACATAACATGTCTCAAGGAACAGAGGTGCAGTACAGCTCAGAAATAACATAACATGTCTCAAGGAACAGAGAGGTGCAGTACAGCTCAGAAATAACATAACATGTCTCAAGGAACAGAGAGGTACAGTACAGCTCAAAAATAATATAACATGTCTCAAGGAACAGAGAGGTGCGGTACAGCTCAGAAATAACATAACATGTCTCAAGGAACAGAGAGGTACAGTACAGCTCAGAAATAACATAACATGTCTCAAGGAACAGAGAGGTGCGGTACAGCTCAGAAATAACATAACATGTCTCAAGGAACAGAGAGGTGCAGTACAGATCAGAAATAACATAACATGTCTCAAGGAACAGAGGTGCAGTACAGCTCAGAAATAGCATAACATGTCTCAAGGAACAGAGGTGCAGTACAGCTCATAAATAACATAACATGTCTCAAGGAACAGAGGTGCAGTACAGCTCAGAAATAATATAACATGTCTCAAGGAACAGAGAGGTGCAGTACAGATCAGAAATAATATAACATGTCTCAAGGAACAGAGAGGTGCAGTACAGCTGAGAAATAATATAACATGTCTCAAGGAACAGAGAGGTGCAGTACAGCTCAGAAATAACATAACATGTCTCAAGGAACAGAGTTGCAGTACAGCTCAGAAATAACATAACATGTCTCAAGGAACAGAGGTGCAGTACAGCTCAGAAATTCCATAACATGTCTCAAGGAACAGAGGTGCAGTACAGCTCAGAAATAATATAACATGTCTCAAGGAACAGAGGTGCAGTACAGCTAAAAAATAACATAACATGTCTCAAGGAACAGAGAGGTGCAGTACAGCTCAGAAATAGCATAACATGTCTCAAGGAACAGAGAGGTGCAGTACAGCTCAGAAATAACATAACATGTCTCAAGGAACAGAGGTGCAGTACAGCTCAGAAATAACATAACATGTCTCAAGGAACAGAGAGGTGCAGTACAGCTCAGAAATAACATAACATGTCTCAAGGAACAGAGAGGTACAGTACAGCTCAGAAATAATATAACATGTCTCAAGGAACAGAGAGGTGCGGTACAGCTCAGAAATAACATAACATGTCTCAAGGAACAGAGAGGTACAGTACAGCTCAGAAATAACATAACATGTCTCAAGGAACAGAGAGGTGTGGTACAGCTCAGAAATAACATAACATGTCTCAAGGAACAGAGAGCTGCAGTACAGCTCAGAAATAACGTAACATGTTTCCAAAAACAAAGGCAGAAAGATGTTAGTTAGTAAGAAATGTTATGTTGAAAATTTTGAACATGATATAGATCGGGATCGGGAATCCAATTATATGCAAAATATTCAAGTGTTGTATTTTGTTTTAGAAACATGTTAAGTAAGTTATCCCTGAGCTTCCTTGTAGATGCCCCGTGCATGGATGAACAGAAGCGAGGATTGTACTGGATATGGTGGTGGTCTGAAGTATGAACAAGAGGCCCAAGGGCCTGTGACGCTCACCTGGACCATTAGCATTTGAACCATTTGCATTTAAATAGACATGACGGCTAATTTTAAAGGTGGCCACCAAGAATATTGACCAATCATAATTACCATTTGCTTTCTTGAAGCCTATCATCATAGGGTCGTTCCACCCAGATGTGTTTGATATCGAGCCGTAGTAGTAGTAGTGTTAGTGATTTAAAAGCTTCTGAAAGTTTTGTGGAAAGTCCAAGGTCCAAAATTACCAATCAAAACACTTATTAGAAGTCTTTAAGCCGATCACCATAGGATCATCATACCCAGTTTTTGTTATAATCCGGCCATTGATTGTTATTGTAAAGTATTTCTGGAAAATCCAAAATGGCTGCCAGAAAAAATTGACCAATCAAAATTCTGTACATATGTTCTGAAACCTACCCACCTAGCGTCCTTCCAACTGATTTCACAAAACTTTTGGAAAAGCCAAGATGGCCGCCGAGAAAATTGAGCAATCAAAATTCTGTGTACAATTTCTGAAACTTGCCACCATGGGGTTCTCCCAGCCAAGTCTGGTTGAAATCGCCCAAGCAGTTAATGAAGATTAGTGTCTTAATCTATTTCCGGTTTTTCATAAAATTCGGTTTTCATCAAAAGATTTACCGATTAAAATTCTGTATACATGTTCTGAAACCTACACCAATAGGGTCCTGCTAGCCAAACTAGATTGAAATCTACCAAGCGTTTTGACCATTTCCGGTAATTTTTTGTATAAAATCTAAGATTTTAACCCAAAAAATTGACCAATAAAAATTCTGTATACAAGTTCAGAAGCCCACACCCATAATGTCCTTTCAGCCAAATTAGGTTGAAATCTGCCAAGCATTTAAGGAGGAGATATGTCCTGAAACTTTCGGGTAATTTTTTTTATATGATATTTATTTGCCACAATAGGCCATAGGCCCTTGAGCGTAGCAACTCATATATATATATATGAGTTGCTACGCTCAAGGGCCTATGGCCTATTGTGGCAAATAAATATCATATAAAAAAAATTACCCGAAAGTTTCAGGACATATCTCCTTTTTATAGGTTTTATATATATATACACCTGTGCAAAAGTTAAGCACCAGCAAAAACAATAGAACGTAGAAACATGATGGTACAACTAGGCTGCCATACTTTTTGTCCCCGCGTTAGCTGACATAATTCCAAGTACGAAATGCACATGCATGCATGACTTCACGCCGCTTGATGTCCGTGCGTGGCGGGAAACAGCACACGTGTTCAGTTATGTAAAAGTCCAGTTTGAGGTGTAGAACATTACATACAGATTTAGGCGACAAGATTAGGAATTTTGTGTTCATGACCGTGGTTTATTTGTACAGAGAGAATTAGCTCTTGATTGTGAACCGCTATGGCAAGACGAAGGTTAAGTGATCGTGTGAAATGGCAAATCATAGGCATGCATACCACTGGTATGTCATGCAGAGAGATTGGCAGACAGCTGAACATTAACCGTACTGTAATCAGTCGTTTGATTGCAAAACATGGGCAAACTAACGAGGTGAAGGACAGGCCTAGATCTGGAAGACCGAAGAAGACTACTGCCCGTGATGATCGAGCCCTAGTACGCCTTGTTAGGAGATCTCCATTCGCCAACAGCAGAGTGCTCAGCCAGCAATGGGAAACGCGCAATAGAGTGTCAATGTCTACCGTCAAAAGGAGACTGTATGCTGCTGGCATGAAAGCTAGGAGACCTGTCAGACGTCCTCTCCTCACTGCACACCACAAAGAGGAGCGTCTGAGGTGGTGCAACGAAAGAAGACACTGTAACATGAGATCCTGGAGACGGGTACACTGGTCCGATGAAAGTCGGTTCCTGCTTCATGCCACAGATGGTCGAACTCGTGTATGGAGGTCCAGACGCACGGCGTACGACCAACGTAACATCATGGAAGAAGTTCCATTTGGTGGAGGTTCCGTTATGATATGGGGGTGCATCTCATTTGATTGTAAGCTGGATCTGTTGACTGTACCTGGAACACTAAATGGACAAAGATATCAAGATTCCATACTGGATAGAGTTGTGGTCCCTCATTTTGTAAATCATGCACCTGGAACCCACCCTATATTCATGGATGACAACGCCCGACCACATCGTGCTAGAGCTGTGCATGAATACCTCTGCCAGAATGCCATCGAAACCCTACCATGGCCAGCAAGGAGCCCTGACATGAACCCTATTGAGCATATCTGGGACATTCTGGGAAACATGGTGAGAAGGAGGGATCCTCCTGTGCAGAACCTACAGGAATTAACAGACGCACTCCATCTTGAATGGCAACGAATACCACAATGGCGTATCAGTCGGTTGGTGACCAGCATGAGACGTCGTGTCCAGGCCGTCATCCAGGCACAAGGTGGATATACCCGGTATTAATAATGACAGTCTCAAACTCGTGCACAGATGTTAAACTTCGTTTTCAGACACCATTAATGACAATCTAGCCACGTGTGTCAACTGTAGGGCAATAGTTGTCAGTTGTGTCAACGTAACCATATTCAGGCCTCGTTTTCAAGTTCAAACAAAAACATACAGTGTTTCCCCACCATCATAATCAGCATTCCTCTAGTTGCATTATTACCTCTTGCACTAAGATGGATGGGTACATAAATGTTTATGCTATTGCTTTCTTTATAGCACATGAATATACCCTCGCATGTGCGTAAAAATAGGGTGGTGCTTAACTTTTGCACAGGTGTATATATATATATATATATATATATATATATATATATATATATATATATATATATATATATATATATATATATATATATATATATATATATATATATATATATATATATATATATATATATATATATATATTATTACTAAACTTCTGTGTGAATTATCATATGGCTTTGCTTTACCATATGATAATAATTAATACAGAAGCTTAGTAATAATTTAGGATTTAAAGTACATTGATAATTTACCTTTAACAAGCCACCAGACCACATATGAATATTAAGTGCCCCTAAAGACTCCCAATCCCTCCCATGATCAACCGGAGAAAATGTTCAATTCTCCTTATGGCATGTGTACGAATTGTATACAACTGATAGCCACAATTCAATAACTGTTGAATATTTTGAAACTAGTTTGACTGTTTAATTTCTCCTAGTACCATTTTCAGGTGTACGAATTGTATTATTAATAAATTCTGCAGCTTAGTGACTGTTGAATATTTTGAAACTAATTTGACTGTGGGAATTGATCGATTTACTTTCTCCTAGTGCCATTTTCAAGTGAACGAATTTTATATCATTGATAAATTTGCGGTTTAATGACTGTTGAATATTTTGAAACTAATTTGACTTGTGATAATTTTCAAGCTACTTTATCTTTGTGGCGTGTTCAAGTGTACGAACTGTATGTCATTACTAAATTCGCAGTTTAAAAACTGTTGAATATTTTGACACTAATTTGACTGGAAAATACGTAATTTACTTTCTTCTTAAGCTATTCTCACGTGCACGAATTGTATGCCATTGCTAAATCCGAAGTTTAATGAATGTTGAATAATTTGAAAATAATCTGACTGGAGAAAATGCTCAATTTATATTCTCCTTGCGTATATTGAAGGCTTGATATGTATACTTTCTTTACGATAGTCGGATTTTCATTTTGAAATAACTCGATCAGTTTGTAAACCCTTGGTCTTTTGTAGTAATAATGAAATACAATGATAATAAGAGGCCCTGATCCGAGTGTGCTCGGACTCAAAACTCCCCTGTGACCGATATTTGGACAGAGTGTCGGATAAGACCCGTTAGTCTGTCGAAATACATTCTTTTTTTATCTGTCGAAATACCTGTCACCTAAGTCACCGGGGAGAGATGTAACATATTTTATAATTCACAACAAATACACATATTGATGGAAGGCATCAATGGCAAATAGCGTGCCGGAGATTATTATAATTCAAGTTGAGCTTCAAATTAATTTTTATATATAATATACAATTTACACCAAAGACAATGACTATATCTAGATCTTGGGCCCCTACATAGAACAAAAAATAGATTATACATGTAGAACTGGCACAGGCACTATATAATATAGGACGACATGAGTTTCAATTTAAAGTCAATAAAGATATAACCATTAGACATGTGATAAATTGACAACATATTTTCAGGTCAGAGAGAAATGTATCTATTTTGTTATATTAACATTCAATCTTACATAGGTTCTTACTATCATTTACAGGTTCTTACCTGCCCCATGTAGTGCTGGTTGCGATTGTAATGATGATAGTTTCTTGGTAGTGTCATATGTTTAAGATGGTTGTATTGGCCTTGGATAGGATTAGCTATGGGCTATAGGAAGAAGCAGATTATATTTTGGGGCAGTCCGTCCATCTTTCCATCCATCTTGTTGACCATATGCGTAAATTCTGGGGTTGGAGTGGGGGGAGGTGGTGTTTTATAATTCAGATTCTATCTGGAGCTAAATTATAGGATATATAGAAGGATTTTCACATTATTGCAAGAAATATTTGATGATAGAATCGTGCAATATCTAGTGAGTTCTAGATGGTATTATGTTCGAAGGCCTGGTTACAAACCGAGTACAGAGATTATATAGTACTGAATATATAGTAAATTATTAGCATTTGAATAATGTAAGTTTAAACTAAATTGTGTACTACGAAATTACTTCATGGTAGACATTTTTAAGCTTGATACTTCATTAGCGTATTCATATACCGATCTGACCATATGTATGCGTGTCGAACCGAATATGGGCCGAATTTATTGCAGACAGTATGGTACTGAAAATCACTGATCTGCCAAAATTTAAGCCAATTTTTGGTATGGAATTTTGGACTACAGAATTATTTCATTGTAGAGTTTGCTTTAATTATGAATATAGCTAGCAATGATATAATATTATATTGTTTACAGCTGAAAGTAATTTAGGCTAAATTATACTTTTTAAGCTCACGTTTATGTGGGTGAAAATCTGGGGCCGAGCATGACCTACAGACAATAGGGCAGTGAAGACTGTGAATTGGCTAAAATTTCAGCCAATTTTCGGTATGAAATCGTGTACAACGAATTAAATTACTTCATGGTAAACATTTTTTAAACTCAATAGTTCATTAGCATATTCAGATACCTATCTAACCATATGGGTGGAATTTTTGGGATGAACACATTGCAGGCATTACTAACTTAGCACATACATACGCGTTCTGTTGATTTTTGTATCTAAATCACCCGCTACAATGTTATTGACAGCCATTTTGACTGGAAATTCAGAACATCAGTTGTCTATACATAGTGCTAAATAATTGCATGCATGGATTTTTTCCCAGTGAAGGATTAAGGACAATAAATTACTAATGGAAATCACACGTACAATATTTTTAACGAATTTTGTCTAATTTTTCACATTCTACAATATTATTATACATGTTTTACTGTTAAAATTTACCACACATATAGTGACTAGTAAACATTAAAGTCGTTGCCCATATGCCCTACGAGACATAACAATGGAAATTCATACACTATCTCAAATGTTCAGCTCAGTGTTTTATGCTATAATACATAAGGGAAATGAAACAGACACAGTACCTGGTATTGTCTCATAATATATTAAACCTTTACTGTCTAAATTTGGTGAAGAATGTTAAAATATTTAGTTATTGAATGTCCATTTGCAGGCCAAGAGAAGACTGTTTTTGCGGATTTGCCACTGGAATCTGGAATGACTGTCTCTAGAGTCATTCCAGTGGTAAATTATCAAGAACTGTCCCCTCATGGTATGCAATTTGACATTGCTCAAGATCACTGTAGGGGCCGGTTTAACCAGCTATGCCATGAGGCGGTTAAAATACAATAAGAGATGATGATAGGCCTATATTCATAGCCGTCGTCATTGTGATTTACATACTTTCAACCGTGACTTCCCAGAATCCCATTTCCAAGGTAACTATAGAGGTGAGCTGCTGAATATTTTAAAACTAAGTTGACTAGATGTTGCCGGTGCTTATAGCAGCAGCACAGTTAAATTAGTTTCGAAATATTCAACAGAATGTTTATTAAATAGTAAAGACATACAATTCGCATAGCTTACAGACTTTTCAATGTTCCTGATAGCCATAGCTACGTTATTCATCACGTATTTTGACTGTGACGTCACCATACATGTGACATAATTGATTATGACATCACCACTTGCGTGACAGGTTGGATAACTTATACTTTCTTTCCATAAGAGAATCAGTCCATTGTCATTGGGTCTACATATGTCTGGCAGGGCAAAGCTAACTATCTGAATGCTCTTGCTAACATATGTGGTCACTTATTATAAGTGGGTGGAGCACACATTACTAAGTGGTATTGGCCATTTAATGAGCAAATTTGTTCATGACAATTTCAAAGGTGGGGTCCATTTATAGCTAGCTCTGTCCATTCTTTCTGCGTGTTGGAATCAATTTATATACTTTGACTCACGACTTCCCAGAATCCCAATTTCAAGATAACTATACAGGTAAGGTGTTGAATATCCTGAAACTAATTTGACTGGGTCTTTTGCTACATATGGCCATAACATTGCCCAGTCAAACTAATTTCAAAATATTCAACAGAATGTTGATTAAAAAGTAAAAACATAAAATTTGTACACTTGACGGACTATTCAATATTTACGATTGAGCTAGAGACGTCATGCACTAAGCATTTTGACTATGACGCCTGTGAATCTTTTATAGGATGCAATTGGTAATGGTAAAGACATACAACACCCATGAAAATTAGTTTCAAATTTTCAACAAAATGTTGATTAAATAGTAAGGTCATATAATTCGTACAATGCCCAGTCAAATTACTATCAAAATATTCAACAGAATGTTGAATATTGTCTTATATCCACATGTTGGATTTGTAAATAAAGAGTGTTTGTTTGCTTGATTGCTTGGTTGGTTGGTTGGTTGGTAGGTAGGTAGGTAGGTATAGGTAGGTAGGTAGGTAGGTAGGTATGCTTAGTTTTTCAATGCACTGGCAACACGATCACTTCAATTTCTGCGCTAACCCCGCCTATGGAGTGCACCCATTAGTTTACTTTGTTGATCATCATTTCCCCGGTCGGGGACGAGCCGTCATTCTGCAATTCTGCATCGCATCAGCAACCCAAACATCTTTCCGCTGGACCACCGCACCAAGAAAAGAATCTTGGTTTAGCGAACCAGCTTTCCCGTTGGATATACTGTTACACTGGCAAATTCGTATGAGACTATCTTTTGGATGCAAACGATATGGTGTATGCTATGCCCTCACCCGGTCTCCATCAGGACACTGGCAGTGGTTGATTGATTGATTGATTGACCGACCGACCGACCGACTGACTGACTGATTGATTGATTAAATCCCTGGGATTAAATCGTAAACATAAAATTCGTACACTTGATAGACTATTCAATGTTCCTGATGAAGCTATTTACATAATTCATCACGTATTTTGATTGTAACGTCATCCTACATGGCGTAAATAATTATGAAATCATAGGCATGGGTGACAGATCAGATCCATCTATTATCATAGAGATACCCTATGCCCATTTGCAGACCAAGAGACTGTTGCTTTTGGCACTTTGCCATTGATATGATAGGCTGTTATCGAGCCATAGATGTAAATGGTAGTTTCTCAAGATTACCACAGAAGCCATTTTGGCCAGTTTTGATCGGGACGAGTGTTGAAGTGGAGATTAAGAGATGTGCGTGGGTACAGTGAGACTTTTTTTTTAACTAATTTGACTGGGTGCTGCTATGGCAGCAACAGCGCCCAGTCAAATTACTTTCAAAATATTCAACAGAATATGTATTAAATAGTAGACATGCAATTCTTACAACTCATAGTCCGTTTTCAGTGGACCTTTCCAATTTTATCCTTCGATTATATGAGGTCATAGCCAACTAAGTGACGTGCATGCTGACGTCATACTCATTACGTCATAAATGATTCTAGTTGGCCCATCTTTAACTCTTAATCGTCCAACACGTCGTAAGAATTGTATGTCAGCTATTTAATAAACATGCTGTTTAATATTTTGAAACTAATTTGACTGGGCGCTGTTGCTGCCCTAAGCATCAACAGTACACAGTCAAATTAGTTTCAAAATATTTAACAGCTTACCTGTATATTTTTCAGGAAGTTAATAGTCAGGTATTTCATGGATCGATTGATCCCAACACGAGCGAGGTGTGTGTAGAGCTTAGCTAGATGTTGGCGGGGCATAGCTGAAACTGAAAAAGTCCATTATGCGTTCGTGACGTACTTGTCTAAGTCATTCATGACGTCATTGATTATGATGTCATTCTACACATCACATAGTTGATTACGACGTCATGTGATGGATGGATAATGTGGACGGTCCACGTAGTGAATGCGTAGCGCTGAGCGCCACGGAAAGAGATGATAGGCATACACGCACTGATTTATATACATACTTTGAACCATGACTTCCCAGAATCCCCTTTTCATGGTACCTATGGAGGTGAGCTGTTGAATATTTTGGAATTAATTTGACTGGGTGCTGCTGCTTATTAAATAGTAAACTTCTTCAATTTGTACAGCTGAAGGACTTTTCAATGTTCCTGTTTGACATAGTGCTACGCCGGTCATTATGTGTTTTGACTGTGACGTCACCCTACAGGGAACCAATTTATTATAACGGCAAGGCTCCCCCTGTTTCAAACTATATGCTCGGCCTCAACGTGGCGCAGGGGTGTACCCCACTGGGTGTCAATCCAGACATTTGGAGGGGCTAACCAGAGCATTGTGCACAAGGCAAATGAATGACACTTGGAGATCGAATCAACCGAACTGGTGCTCGCCCTGTGAGGATCCGCCAGGCAAGTGCAGCGCCGGGCTCCACGCCTCGAAGGAGCCCACCCTCAGCTACTGGAGGTCCCATCAACTCGTCTTGTGGAGCCAGGGGACGAGGATGGAGAGCTACTGGCCAAACGAAAGAGAAGACCAAACCCAAAGAGAACCCCAGTATCAACATCATGCACTGGAACGCAGAAGGGGTTACCAACAAGAAATCAGAGCTCGAACAGTTCCTGTACGAAAACAACATTGATATCTGCTGTATCCAAGAGACACACCTGCAAGAAGGAAAACCATTTAAGATCAGAGGCTACCAGATTTTCTGGTGTGATCGAAGAGGAAGAAAGAAAGGCGGGGTGATCACCTTTGTCCGAAACAGCGTGAACGCCAGCCAGATCAAAACCTTTATGGAAGAGGCAGAATATATCAAGATCAAGATAACAACCAGCAACTCTGTGATTGACATTGTCAATTATTACTGCCCTAGTGAAAAGAATCTCTCACTTGACACAATCCAGGTCCCAGACTGCCACTTCCTCATTGCGGGAGACTTCAATAGCCAGTCTCAGAGCGTGGGATACAGAACACTTGATAAACGAGAAGACATTGAAGCATGGCAAGATGAAAAGCACCTTTTACGAGTCAACGATCCCACAGATCAGCCTACCTCGACAACAACGCCGGACTTGGTCTTTTGTACAGAAGACATTCACAGAAACCTCAGTAGAGTGGTCGGATCGCAGTTAGGAGGAAGCGACCACTACCCAGTCATCCTCTCTCTTTCTGGAAGTATTTCGACAAGTTCACCTCAACATCCAAGGTGGAACTACAAAAAGGCAAATTGGAGTCTGTTCGACATTCGTTCCAATGAGCTTACCCAAAATATAGCAGTAGAAGGGAGAAACATCAACAATGCGGTCAAGGAATTTAATTCAAGTATCCTCAAGGCTGCCAACGAAGCGATTCCTCGAGGGTTCAGGAAAAACTACCGCCCCTACTGGACAACAGAACTGCAAGCAGCACATGATAAACTAGACAAGGCAAGAGAAGATGCAGAGGGTAATCCCTGTCATGAAAACCACTTCACACTACAACAAACTAAAGCCAGGTATCTAAAGACCAAGCTGGAGGCCAAAAGAAGAAGCTGGAGGGAAAAGACGGCAGGGTTTAATTGAGAGAGAGAGACACCACAAAGCTATGGAGACTGACTAAAGCACTGAATGATGAGGGTGTCGGGGGGGGGGAGAAGATTACTCTTGAAGAAGGTGGACAAACACTGTCAGGAAAGATGGCTGCAGATGCCTTTGCGAAGGCATATGCAAAAGAAAGCAACATTCTTATAAAAGAGCAAAAGGAAAGAACAGACACCAACACTCACGATGTAATGAAAGTTGACATTAGTTTAGCAGAACTGAAGAAGTCTATCCGCCAATTGAAGAAGAAGAAATCTCCCGGGCCAGATGGTATTACGAATGAAATGATCCAACACCTTGGTAATGCATCTCTCCGCAAGTTGCTAGACATCTTTAATCTCAGTTGGACCAATGGAGAGGTTCCTCAGTGCTGGAAGGAAGCCAGAAGGACTCCTATTCTGAAAAAAGGGAAGAACAAGACGAAAGTGCTGAGCTACCATCCTATCAGTCTTACAAGCTGCATATGCAAGACCATGGAGCGCATCGTCAACCAGCGGTTGCAGTGGTACCTGGAGTCGGAGAACATTATAGTTTCAGGGCAGGCTGGCTTCAGAAGGTACAGGAGCACAAAAGATCAAACAACACATCTTGCACAGGTCATAGAGGACACTTTTCAAGCCAAGAAGGTGATCATAGCTGCCTTTATCGATCTGCAGAAGGCATTTGACAAGGTGTGGAAGGATGGCCTCCTCGTGAAGCTCCGGCGCACAGGCATCGGTGGCAACATGTTCCGATGGACCAAGTCATACCTACACAATCGCAGAGCTAGGGTGCTGGTGGATGGACAATCTGGACAGAAAATATTACTGAGACAAGGGGTACCACAAGGCCGAGTATTATCACCAACTCTGTTTATACTCTTCATTAATGACATTGTAGCAGAGCTGCCCAATGGGATCCAAGCAGCCCTCTATGCAGATGACCTAGTACTCTGGTGCACCGAGGAGTACACCACGACTGCCACGTACAGAATGCAGCTCGCCTTGGACAGAATTACAGCTTGGGCCAATCGCTGGTGTATTACCATCAACAAAGAAAAATCATCAGCCACGCTATTCTCACTGTCCACCAAGCCAAGGCTGGCAACTCGACACTGGGCGGTACTCCACTCGAGTACGAGGACCAGCAGACATACCTGAGAGTCACCTATGACAGAAGATTAACATAGAAGGAGCACATCCAGAACGCAGAGGCAAAGGCCAGAAGAAAGCTAAACATCATGAGGAAGCTGGCAGGATCAAAGTGGGGTGCCAATGAAAGGATCCTCAAGACCATCTACCTAGGTGCCGTACGACCACACCTTGAGTATGGATCCAGCTCATGGATGACAGCAGCTAAATCTCATCAACAGAACCTCGACAGAGTACAAAACCAGGCACTGCGCATCATCACTGTTGGAATGAGATCAACACCAATAGAAAAAATGGAGCGGACAGCAGGCATCCCCCCACTTGGCAAAAGAAGGGAATGCAAAGCACTGACCCAAGCTGCAAAGTTCAAATCGTTCAACAACCACCCGATGAAGATCAGGCAAGCACAGCTGTCATCAGGAAGACTTAAAAGATCAAGTTTTGTGAAAGGGACAAAAGCACTTCAAAGGAAACGCCAAGAAATGTTGCCAGCACAAATAGAAGACCCAAACCACACCCTTGATCCTCCATCCTGGGAAAACAAACTAGAGAGCATAGCTATTCGCACCACAGTATCTCATCTCACAACCAAAGATGAACACAGTGATGTGAACAAGAAGGCCCTGACCCTAGCCATGCTGGAAGAAATGTACCCTCAGGAGACATGGATAAGGATCTACACAGATGGATCAGCCAAAGATGCAATTAGAAGTGGAGGTGCCGGACTGCACATACAGTATCCAAACGGACAACATGAGTCAGCTGCAATACCGACAGGCAAACACTGCACAAACTACAGAGCTGAAGTCGAAGCACTGGTCCATGCAGCTAATACCATCAGCAGAACAGCAGACCCTATTGCACAGATTGTCTTTTTATCTGATGCCCACTCCGTCCTTGAGGCTATCACCAAAGGTAAGCTGCCACAACTTGAAGAAGCACTACAAACCATCAAATGCTTTCGGATAGCATTGCAGTGGATCCCCTCACACTGTGGAGTCCAAGGAAATGAGGAAGCAGACAAGATGGCAAAGGTGGGTGCAGAAGAGAATCAGACAGAAAACATGGTTACACATACAGAGATGAAGACTATCACCAAGTCACTCTATAGAACACCTCAATCAGACGATGTCTACCATCATCTCTCGAGGCCAGAGCAAGTGACCATTTTTCGTCTCAGAACTGGACATAACAGACTAAACCAACACATGTACAGGCGGTTCCACCTTACGACATTGCCCGCCTGTCCTTGTGGAGAAGCAGAACAGACCACAGAGCACATACTTCAATGTTGCAGTACGTATCAGCTGCTGAGAGAAGAGATCTGGCCATTGTCAACCTCTTTTCTTGAAAAGCTGTATGGGCCTGTGGAAGAACTGCAGAAAACCACAGATTTCATCTTGAGAACGGCTCTCCAAGTGTGATACCAGCGATCGAAAAGAAGAAGAAGAAGACGGCAAGGCTCTACAATATCTGACCGCTCTTGCTAAAATATGTGCCGACTTATTACAAGTGATTCGACTGCTTAAGTTACTTTATACAGCTCATAAATAAGTTAATTTACTTACAAAACATAAACACAAATTCTGCCTTGTTTTGCAAACGTGTTAATTTATTCTTCAGATTTCCTATACCATCGAGTCGTCGGTTTTACAGTACAGCTCATACATGTAAATAAGTCAATATATTTGCAAAGAAAAACAGAAATTCTACCTTGTTTTGAAAACGTTTTAATTTATCTTTGAGGTCTTCTATACCAAACAGTGTCAGGTTTCGCGGAAACCGGGAGATAAAAAACAAACAAACTCGCGTTAACCATTATCTTGCTGATTTCAAAGGCTAGGCCGAGTTTTCACGGTCAGTACAAGAAAAATTTGCGTAGATTATGTAAACAATAATGCTAAAAGTTGTCAACATGTGTGCAGCGACGGTTTACGACAGTAGTTTCCAAAATGAATAGAAGTTATCATATAGTTATCATATCATTGATATGTACATACATGTTTGGAATTTCAGCGGTGTATGCGCTATTTATTTTTACCGTAGTTTTGTAGTTCCGTATTTTGCATGCTATTTAAGCAGAATTTCTATTCCAAATATCAATTTACTGACTTTTGGCCGCTATATACATAGCTGTTCGTCTGCGTCAGATGTCAGACAGTCAGTGAAGATCCAGTGATCGAGACATCTATCCCATTCCACCATAGTGACCGTATGTGTATGCGCTATCTAGCCTATATTATGGTTCCAATCTAAAAATAGCTAGCTGTTGGAGACCACAATCCCTTGCGCAAAATGGCCGCGCCTATACGCAATTCTAGACACAACCAGAATATAATCGTAGCCGTGAGCGGCCACGCAATAAGCCATGCGCCATTGAGTGTACAGTAATACAATACTGTATACATTCATGATTCGTATCTTATATTTACATAATTTAAAATTAACGTAGTCCCTTCATATATTTAAATAAAAATCCTTAAATCCTAGTTTGATCATTGCTGTACACACACGTACGCGCGCGGACACACACACACACACACACGCACACACGCACGCACGCACGCACGTACGTACGTACATACACACATACATATAAATATAAATTTACATTACATATTAAGCACGCTCACACGCATGCACGTGCGTACGCATACATTACCGCACGCAAGCAAGCACGCACGTACTCACACACACACAGTAGTAGTAGTATTAGTAGTATTAGTAGTAGTAGTAGTAGTAGTAGTAGTAGTAGTAGTAGTAGTAGTAGTAGTAGTAGTAGTAGTAGTAGTAGTAGTAGTAGAAGCCCGCTACTGCTGTCCGCCTATATTGCCAGTGATTTATGTTGTTCTGCTGCGAAACCACATCCCCACTCCACCCTCTCCCCAACCCCTTACCCAGACCCCCGCAACCAATCTTAAATTTTAGAAACATGGCTTTAAGATTTGAACCATTAAATTTAACGTTAAAACACAAAAATCAAAATACCAATCATACAGTATAAGTGTTAAAATCATAGCGCAAGTCATTATTTAAAATCCACATTATCAAGACGTGTGGGCAATTGCCCTGCCAATATTCCTCTACAGTAACTATCACTTTCAACTCAGAAGTTTAATCGTGACATGGACGTATTATGTGTACCCAGGTTTTCACTTTCAACTCAAAAGTTTAATCGTGAAGCTCCCGAGGCCCTGCTTTCCATTTTCAACTCAAAAGTTTAATCATGAAGATCCCAGGTCCACACAGCATTCGCCAGAGTGAAACAACAACAACAACAACAACAACAACAACAACAACAACAACAGAACTCACTTTTGATCTTAGCCAAAAGGCCGAGAAGCGATGCTTACTACGCTGCTCAAAAGCTGGTAAACAAAAGCGGATAATTTCCGTATGGCCGTCGCGTTAGAATTTTGGAGCAATTCTGTTAGCTTATACACGCTAGGTCGTTCATAATAATATGGCTTAATACGATTTTAGCGCAGGTGACTACATTGGACATAACAAGATGAAATGATATTCATCTTCTATATCATCGTTACAAAAAGGACATTCTTTCAGGAAGCGGGGTTCGTGTAGGCGTATGCCATCTACCTGTCTCTGCGTGCAATCTGTGAGATCCCGTTCTAAGCCTAGATAGTGCTTGCCTATGTTTACTAATCTTTGCATCATTTAGATACGATTTGTACGTCAGCTCCTGACCAAAGTGTCTATACAGCCTTGTTTTACTATTTGTGTTTAACTGACCTCTCCACTCTTGTAAATACATGTCATACATACGCTCTCTGTATATTGCAAAATAGTTATTTCTATTTAAGTTATGACCCTGCTGTATCCAAACATCATTAAAACCCCTTCTACATAACATATACCGTAATGTGCTGACCCAATTAGTACACTTGTTATAGTTCTCCCAGTCATATAAAACCCAATATACATTTTTTACTAACCTGTTTGACTTTAGATCTAAGATTTTGAACCAGTATTTCAAGATCCTGATTTCCCGAATTAGCTTTAAAGGTACCCTGGCTAATTCACCATAAACAACGCAATTCGATGTACATTGTCTCACACTTAATTGCTGTTTACAAAATTTTTAATGACATTTTTCCACATCAAGACCTGGATGGTACCCCCCACACTTCACTACCATAGCACAGAATCGTCAAAATGAGTTTTTCGAACAGGCTACATAAATGACCCGGCGTTAAGCCTACAAATTTATTACAATGTTTCTTTAGAGCAAAAATTGCTTTCTGTGCCTGATCAGCTAGACATTTCTGCGCTAAAGAAAATGACCCTGTTGTCGTAAATACTATTCCTAAATATTTAATCTTGTGGACCACTTCAATTTCGTTTGTCCCATACCAGAACGTGTCCCTCTGATAAAACCTAAGATTTTCACCAACAAATTAACCAATCAAAAATCTGAATAGATGTTCAAGACCCTACCTCAATAGGATCCTTCTAGCCAAATTTGGGTGAAATCTGTCAAGAGACTAAGGAGAAGATACTTTTGGACACTTTCCAGTAACTTTTTCTATAAAATCAGATTTTCACCACAAAAATTGACCAATCAAAAATCTGAATAGATTTTCTACAGCCTACCACTATATGATTCCCTCCAGGAAAATTTAGTTGAAATCCGTCAATAAGCTAAGGACGAGATGCATTTTGACACTTTCGGGTGAATTTTCTACAAAATCAGGCAGTTGATGAGGAGATGCGCTTTGAAACTTTTGGGTAATTTTTTTTTATAAAACCTAAGATTTTTGACCCCAAAATTGATCAATCAAAAATTTGAATAGAGGTTCTAGGGCCTACCACTATATGATCCTTTCAGGAAAATTTAGTTGAAATCTGTCACGAACCGAAGGAGGAGATGTATTTTGACACTTTCCGGTAACTTTTTTTAATACAAATTCAAAGATTTTTGACCCCAAAAATTGATCAATCAAAAATTTCAATAGAGGTTATAGAGCCTACCACTATATGATCATTCCCGGAAAATTGTGTCCCAATCCATCAAGAAGCTATGGAGGAGAACAGAATCTAAGATTTTTGGCCCAAAAAATTGATCAATCAAAAATTTCAATAGAGGTTATAGAGCCTACCACTATATGATCATTCCAGGAAAATTGTGTCCCAATCCATTCAGAATGTTTCAAGCCAAATTTGGTTGAAATCTCTCAAGAAGCTAAGAAAGTAATGCATTTTGACAGTTTCCGGAATTTTTTTTTATAAAATCTAAGATTTTTGGCCCAAAAAATTGATCAATCAAAAAAATTTGAACAGAGGTTCTAGAGCCTACAACTACATGATCCTTCCAAGAAATTTTAGTTGAAATCTGTCAAGAATCTAAGGAGGAGATGCATTTTGGCACTTTCCGGTAAATATTTTTACAAAAATCTAAGATTTTCACCAAAAATATTGATCAATCAAAAATTTGAATAGATGTTATAGAGCCTACCTCCATAGGATCATTCAAACCAAATTCGGCTGAAATCCATCAAGAAGATAAGGAGAAGATCCGTTTTGACACTTTCCGGTAAATTTTTATAAAACGTAAGCTTTTTGAACAAAAAATCTAAAAATTAAAAATCTAAATAGAGTTCTAGAGCCTACCTGCATAGGATCCCTTCAGACAAATTTGACTAAAATCTGACAAGGGGTTTAGAAGATGCGTTTTGACACTTTCCGGTAAATTTTTTATAAAATCTAAGATTTTTGACCCAAAAATTGAAAAATTTGAATAGAAGTTCTAGAGCCTACCTCTATAGGATCCTTCTAGCCGAATTTTATTAAAATCTGACAAGCGGTTTAGAAGGAGATACATTTTAAAGCAAAAGTTGACGGACGGACGAGCGCCACGGCATAAGCTCACGTGACCATTCTGGCCATGTGAGCTAACAAATGGTGAACTTTTACTCATTTTAGTGCTTTAGTTCCCGTCCTGATGCACTTCATATGTAAATCGTCCTATTATTGCTGAAAAACTCCCTAGAGTTTTGAGTCAAAACAGAACATTTCAAATTCTGGAAATTGTGAGTTTGCATGTTTTTTTCAATTCTTTGACACACTGACCTGTCCATCAGAAAGACTGAGCTTATAATTACAATGGCAGACATGACCTGTTCATCCGCCAGCTCGTGCCTATAAGCCACATATCTGACAACGTATTCAATGGACCTAGGAACAGAGCTTGGTATGTCTATGCATAGCTCACAAGACCTAATCACATTTTGTCCACAGCCTCAGGTTTCACGTTCCTAGATTGTGCAATGGTGATGCTACACGTGGCGGCAGTTACTTCCTACATTCAGAGGTCTCTATGATTAGCTTAAGTAAGTATGTTACTTGTCACTCATGTCTTGCCATAACCTCTTAAAGACCTTCTTACTGCTATCTCTGTTAGTTCTGACTCTTAACCCTTTAAGCCTTAAATTGTTCAAGAAAGTTTCGATTTTCTAAAAGAAAATGTCCAGTTGCAGACCATCGGAACACTATTTTTGACAAATTTACCACTGGAATGACTGAATAATCTCTCAAACTACTTTCAAAATGGTCAACAGCATGTTTATTACTATTAAGCGTTTAAGACGGACTAAATCGAGTCATTCATGCGGTAGTTGATTATGACGCCATATGATGGGCGGATAAACTGGAACGGTTCATTGACCCGTCAATTAGGTAATTTACATTAATCTGCTAATAATTTTGCTTATTCATTTACTAGACCCCTCTTCCATATTTGCAGCATTCACAGTCCTAGCTAAAGACAATGGACGAGGAGGAAATTAAGGCTCACCGGCAATGGCGTTTTCAGAAGACTGTAAGACGGGAGAAGGAAAATCAGCACAAACGCATGCGTAAGGTGGCCACAAGACACAACGTCAAACATCTACGGACAAGACGCATGCGCCGTCTTCGTTTGCTCTATATCCCGACTGTAATACTGTTGGTGGCCGGGGTCACCATGACGATATTCGGCACGATTCAAGGTCTTGGGGAGGGTACATTCTTCTGGCGACACAGGTAATTAATGTGCAATGTAAAGAATACCATATCACGCTTCATAGAACCCATGATTAATGTGTGCGCACGCAGATACATACGCACGCACGCACCCTCACATGCACACCATTGTCACCAGTTATAAAACTAGTTATTCAATGTATCTCAGCCGCTCCCTGAGCAATTACCATATAAAACAAGAGTTTTAGTGAAACTCAACATACGCCAGCAGGTATACTTGTTTGAGGAATGCTAAATATGAACAGTTTGTCTTTGATAATTTTCTGAGAATGGGGAGGTGGGCCACTTCTAAACAGGTAGACATTTGGAATTCACGGCAAAGACATCACTAAAAATCTTGAAAGTCTTCACAGCTGCATTGATCATTACAATTACAAGACAATTTTTATGAATTTTAATCTTTCAAGGGAGATAACTCTGGTGAATATGGGCAGATCTTGCCGAACCGAAATCATGACACTTCGCCTATACATAACACATCTTCTGGGGAAAAAATTGTCAGTGTAGGTTCAAAACTCTTCGAGATCTGTACCGGACAAGAAAATTTTGACGAATTTTAAGCTTTCAAGGGAGATAACTCCAGCGAATATGGGAGGATTTTGCCAAATCGAAATCATGACACTTCGTCTATAGGTAATATATCTGCTGAAAAAATTTGAGTGTAGGTTCAAAACGCTTCGAGATCTTCTACGGACAAGAATCAGACGGACGGACGCACGGCCGGCGAGCGCCATCACATAATACGACCCCGCTTGCGCGGCCGTATAAAAACCATACAAAACCAATTTCAACTTCAAAATCTATATAAAAACACCTCCTAACACTGACTTCTGATTGGTCTGTCGGTGACGACCATATTTATTTAAGGTACTAACTTCCCTTGAACAAACTTGAATGGCCGTAGATCCCATATGTCTCAAATTTCAGACCAATCTTTTCAGTAGGTCTTTTTTATAATTTTAGAATATTTATTAAACAGTAAAAGCAAACAATTTGTACAACAATGCATAGACCGTCTTCAAATATGCGTTCGTGACGTACTTATCGACGTCATTCATTATGATGTCATTCTACACATCACACAGTTCATTATGACGTCATATGATGGGTGGGTACTCTGGAAAGGTGAATTGTCTTCACTCAGCAACAACCTTAAAGAAGCAGAGTTATCGCACTTGTTTCAAGTCGTGACTTCTTCAGAGTCATAGTGCAAATAGATATTGCCTTAAGGAACGTATCTGCTAAATGTGTTGTTGTTGTTTGTTTAGTTTTATTGGCCGCTCACACATAGATGTATTCGAGCAGCCACGCCATTTTTAGGTGGTTCCTAGAAGGGGTGCGTTGCTTCCCCGAAGGGTTGCGTAAATAAGTCAACATTGAAAAAAAATAAAATGAAGATGTTGCTAGTGGCGTATGCTTCGCATGTTGCTACCTAATGAGCTGTTGTTGGCGGGTGTAGGCCTATGTAGTATGCTGTGTAAAGGATGGTGGAAGTGGGTCATTACTTTATTTCTCTCGGAGGTGGGAGTGGCAGGCAGTCTGTGAAATGAAACATGAAAACGGAAATTATGCAGGAAATTTTGAAATAAAAAATATTAAGAGACGAAACTAAAAGATAATACTATCAAATAAGAATACGTAACTTAAAATAATGGCATGTAAATAAATAAACAAGATACGGGGAAAATTAAATTTAAAATCTAGTGTTTGCAAACGAAAAATCCAAAGTTAAAACTACCTATTGCTGTTAGAAATAATAAGTTCAATGCAGATGTTTCTATTTGGGCATTAAAAAAAGTGCATGTCACGTGGTCAAGTCGCTAAATAAATACCCTTTCATAGGCCTACTTATGCTAAAATGTTAATCGAGTGTTGAACAAATACACACCCACGACTGCAAGTCATCACCAGGAACACAGCAGCAAGCAAGCAAGCAGCCCCACCAGCGTCTTCACGCGACCAACGGCATCTCTCTAGGGCGGGTTGATTGCGGTTAAACCATTAGCCAAGCTAGATTACCGCGTGGAGCCAATCCCACATCATGGATCGTCTTTGCCTCAATCCCGCGTCACGTCCATCTCCTCTTCTCTTCCTCGCTTCTCATTCTCTTCTCTGCTAAATTTGTTTTAATCCATCAACAATTGTATTTTCAACATATCGTTAAATAGTTTAATCTTAATGACGTTATGGCCCTTGTTTAAACGTGTGACCTCTTTATATTCCTAGTTTAGCTAGATATTTGACTGCTAAATTTGTTTCTTAATCCATCAACAATTGACGAAACAAATGGATTTTCCCCATACAGTTCAATACTTAAAACGCAGTAATGAACCAGAGTTATGACCCTTGTTTAAAGGCGTGGCAACGTCATATTCATAGCTCATATAGATATTGCCTAAAGGAACATGTCTGCCTAATTTGGTTTTAATCCATCAATAAATGGCGAAATGTGCCACATTTCTTGACAGACAGTCGACAGACAAATCGCGATTGTATAAGCTCACCCAGGTGAGCCAATATCCATAATTTGATCCGATCCGGATGGATTTTTATCTGGATGACTGCCAAAGTCCGGATATACTCTTTCACATTAAGATTCTTGATTGTTTTACACACACCCACACATGTACGCACCCCCCCCCCCCCCACCCCACCCCCAGAAACTTCAGCTCTTCCTAAACCGCAATATGAATATGTATGAGCCAAATTTGGCTATTCTACCTTCGGCGTCAGTTTTCAAGTACTTTTCAAGGAAAATTTCAAATTCAAGTACTTTCAAGGACTGATGTCAAAATTCAAGTACTTTTCAAATTTGTACGAACCCTGGTCACTAGATAGGCCACGTCCATTTCTAGATACGTCACGTCCATATATAGCTAAACTCCGATCAAATCGATTTTAACATATCAATTCCCAGAATCCCTATTTCAAGGTAACTAACTATACAAGTAAGCTGTTGGATATTTTTTAATATGCAGCAACAGCTCCCAGTCAAATTAGTTTCAAAATATTCAACAATGTTTACTAGATAATAAATTCACCAAAAAAACATACAATTCAAACACATTCGTGATTGATGTTTGCCACTTTCGTGATTAAACTTTGCCACATTTGATTGTTACGTCAGTTAACATGTGGCATATCAGCTAACAAGTGGCATACTTTGATTGTGACGTCAGCTAACACGTGACATACTTTGATTGTGACGTCAGCTAACAAGTGACTTACGTTGATTGTGACGTCAGTTAACAAGTGACATACTTTGATTGTGACGTCAGCTAACAAGTGACATACTTTGATTGCGACGTCAGCTAACAAGTGACATACTTTGATTGTGACGTCAGCTAACATGTGACTTACGTTGATTGTGACGTCAGATAACAAGTGGCATACTTTGATTGTGACGTCAGCTAACATGTGACATACATTGATTGTGACGTCAGCTAACATGTGACATACCGTGATTGTGACGTCAGCTAACATGCGACTTACGTTGATTGTGACGTCAGATAACAAGTGGCATACTTTGATTGTGACGTCAGCTAACATGTGACATACATTGATTGTGACGTCAGCTAACATGTGACATACCGTGATTGTGACGTCAGCTAACATGTGACTTACGTTGATTGTGACATCAGCTAACAAGTGGCATACTTTGATTGTGACATCAGCTAACATGTCACATACTTTGATTGTGACGTCAGCTAACAAGTGACATACTTTGATTGTGACATCAGCTAACATGTCACATACTTTGATTGTGACGTCAGCTAACATGTCACATACTTTGATTGTGACGTCAGCTAACAAGTGGCATACTTTGATTGTGACATCAGCTAACATGTCACATACTTTGATTGTGACGTCAGCTAACAAGTGGCATACTTTGATTGTGACATCAGCTAACATGTCACATACTTTGATTGTGACATCAGCTAACAAGTGACATACTTTGATTGTGACATCAGCTAACATGTCACATACTTTGATTGTGACGTCAGCTAACAAGTGGCATACTTTGATTGTGACATCAGCTAACATGTCACATACTTTGATTGTGACGTCAGCTAACAAGTGGCATACTTTGATTGTGACATCAGCTAACATGTCACATACTTTGATTGTGACGTCAGCTAACAAGAGGCCCAAGGGGCTTGTATCGCTTACCTGGAATTATTGTCCACTGGCACAACCGAACAAAATGAGATGACCACTAGAAAAATTTACCAATATAATTTATGTGAAGACGGTTTAGCCAAGATTTATTAAAATTAGCCCAGCAGTTAATCAGTAGTCTTTTTATGATTTTCTCAGAAATTAGCAGAAAATACAAATGCTAAATTTTGATTGATTCATGGTGGACATGTTTTTTTTAATGTATCAACTTTCCATGTACACACTTTAATCGTGTTTAGACCCTAATCATATCTCCCAAATTTCGGCCCAATCCGTTCAGCGGTTCTGGAGAAGTTATTTTCGCGAAAACTAGGTCATCCAAGATGGCCAATTAAGTTCCATTGAACAAACTTGGCTCAGCTGTTACTCCAGATGATGTTTCATGAGTTTTGAATCGATCCCCCATGCGGTTTCCGAGGAGATTTAAACACGTTTCTAAAAATCAGCCAAAATCCAAGATGGCTGCTGGTCAAATCAGCATCCTTTAAACAAACTTAGATACCTATGCTTTAAGGATGTTTCTTGCCAAATATACTTGAAATCGTCCAAGCAGTTCTCGAGAAGAAAACATAAAAAAATTCCTATTGCTTTAGTATGGGAGAATTGGCGGGAAAGATCCAAGATAGTCGCCAAACCGTTTATCCGACATTTTCGAATATGACAAATTTGAGATCAGAATACACAAAAAACTAATTAAACCCAATTTCGGCTCCAAAATCCATCAAATAAAAATATCCAATATGGCCACCAAACACGTTACATTTTGATTGGCCCATGGCGGCTATGTTTTTTACACATCATCTTCCATTGAACAAACTTTAACTTAGTTCCTACTCGTATCTGCCAAATTTCGCCGCGATCCGTTCAGCGGTTTTGGAGAAGTTGTTTTCGTAATACTAGGTCACTCAAGATGGCCACCGAACCATTTGACCAATTTATTTCCCTTGAACAAACTTGGTTCAGTTCTTGCCCTAGAACATATTTCATTTCATGATGTTTGTAATACCCCAAGCGGTTTCGGAGACGATTTTTAAAGACGTTTCTAAAAATCGGACAAAATTCAAGATGGCCACGGGCCAAATTCTCCAATGGGCTTCGTTTGAACACAGTTGGATTTCTATGCCCTAAGGATGCTTCCTGCCAAATATAATTGAAATCAGCTCAGTGGTTCTTGAGAAGTCCTTTAAAGGAAAAGTTGATGGACGGACGGTCACCACGGCATAAGCTCGCTTGTCATTTCAGGCCATGTGAGCTAACAGGTGACATACTTTGATTGTGACGTCAGCTAACAAGTGACATACTTTGATTGTGACGTCAGCTAACATGTGACATACTTTGATTGTGACGTCAGCTAACAAGTGACATACTTTGATTGTGACGTCAGCTAACATGTGACATACTTTGATTGTGACGTCAGCTAACATGTGACATACTTTGATTGTGACGCCAGCTAACAAGTGACATACTTTGATTGTGACGTCAGCTAACAAGTGACATACTTTGATTGTGACATCAGCTAACATGTGACATACTTTATGACGTCAAATACTTGAGTGGCAGATCAGATCCTTCAGCTTAAAGTTCTCGTGTCCCATTAAATATAGATACTTTTACACGAGATGCCTGTTGATTTCTGTTCAATTACCCAGCGTGCTATGCTACCCAGCATGCTATGCCCCGACTCCATAATTGTTGTAACTATTATACGTCATATTGCCGAGCGCAATGAACAAGACGCCATATTCGTTTGTCTATTGTCTCTACAGGCCAGAATTTCTCAATTAAAACCAACTCGTCTCCACGTAAAAATATTCATTTGTTCTCCAGCTCTGGAAACGTAACCACGAATGTAGGACGTATTTACGGCAGTATATTCCACAGCCTGTATTTCAATACTGTTCAGTTCAAGTGTGTCAATTCTCAAGCGAATGCTTTTATATACTTTGACAATAATTTTCGTGAAAGTTGTTGCTATCAATGACAGTAACAACAGTCAGTCAAATTATTGTCAAAATAATTATTATGTAATGCAATTACTACCTGCTACACATTTGATACTAATTTGAATAAGCATTGTTGCCGCAACAGCTTTCAATCTATATAGTCTAAAATAATCATCATAATTTTCAATCGACTCTCGCTACGGTTTTGAAGATCAATTTGACTAAGTTGTTGATTACTACGGCACCACCAACACTGTCGAATTGTTAGCCGCACACATAGTAATCAATACCTTACTATATAGGCAGAGTGATCATGGTACTATATATGCTTTCTTGCCAAGAAAGACTGATTAGGGTTTCAATCAGATTCGTTGTCGAGTTACTCCGTTTACCCCGATTACATAAACGAATGACGAGAGTATACTCGGACAACTGTACCACGTGGTACAAATTGTCCGAATCAACTACTCTCACGTCGATCGAGAGTAAGTGTGCACATGCGTGGACATGTTACCAAATATGGCGGCTTTTAACAAGAGTCCAGTAACTATAGCAAGTGTCCACATTTATGTTCAAGCCACCATTTTTTAATCCGATTATACTCTTATGGCACTCTTTGACTCCTATGTGCTTATACAGTACACATGCGCGAGCACCATGTGATACTTCCGATCGGGTTATTGCGACAACATATCCGAACTTAGCATACAAACAGCGTGTACGTTTCATTGACAGATTGTGCATTTGTATGAAATGCATTGATGGAAGAGAAAATTACACATTCGTGCAAGCAATGCGTATTTTGGGCATATACGCACGCTACTTAGATAACAGTATTGAATGTTATACGATTCTATGGACAACAACGTTGTTGGTGTCTTAGTTATCAAGAACTTACTGTCAAATTGCTCATCAAATCCATAGCGATAATCAACTGAAATTTATGATTATTTAAAAATATATAGGCTGAAAGCTATTGCAACAACAATTTTCATTTAAATTAGTATCCAATTTGTAGCAGATAGTAATTGCATTAACTACTAATTATTTTGACAATGACTTGACTGAATGTTGTTGCTGTCACTGATAACAAATTTCACGATAATTATTGTCAAAAATATATAAACGCTTTCTCCTATTTTCTCCTGGACATTGGCACTTTCTCTGAACAGTATTGAAATACAGACTGTCGAATGTACTGCCGTGAATATGACCTACGTGCATGCTTACGCTTCCAGAGCTGGAGGACAAATGACAATTTTCAGGTGCAAGTGTGTTGGTTTTATTTAAGAAATCCTGTCCTGTACAGACAATAGACTAAACGAATATGGCATCCAATAGTTACAGCGATTATGTAGTCAGGGCAATACATGCTGGGTAATTTTAACAGAAACGGAACAGGCATCTCATATCTCATGAAAGTATTTATATTTAATGGGACATGAGAACTTCACATTTATGATATTTTACTGTACTATAGTGTATAGTCTCAGTTTGCGAGTGTTCATGCACGAGTGTTCATGCATGTGCGTGTTCATGCATGCGAGTGTTCGTACATGCGAGAGTTCATACATGCGAGTGTTCATACATGCGAGGGTTCATACATGCGGGAGTTCGTACATGCGAGTGTTCGTACATGCGAGTGTTCATGCATGCGAGTGTCCATACATGTGAGTGTTCGTGCATTTGAGTGTTCGTGCATGCGAGTGTTTATGCATGCAAGTGTTCACGCATGTGAGTATTCGTGCATGCGAGAGTTAATGCATTCGAGAGTTCATGCATACAAGTGCTTCTGCATGCGCGTGAGTGGTCACGCATGCAAGAGATCATGCATGTGAGTGTTCATGCATGCGAGATTTCACACATGAGAGTTTATGCATGCAAGAGTTCATGCATGCGAGTGTTAATGCATGCAAGAGTTTATACATGCCAGTGTTCATACATGCGAGTGTGCACACATGCAAGAGTTCATGCATGCGAGTGTGCACATATGCGAGAGTTCATGCATGCGAGAGTTCACACATGCGTGAGTTCATGCATGAGGGTGTTCATTCATGCGAGTGTTCGTGCATGCGAGTGTTCACGCATGCAAGTGTTCATACATGCGAGTGTTTATTCATGCGAGTGTTCGTGCATGCGAGTGTTCGTGCACGCGAGTGTTCATGCATGTGAGAATTAATGCATGCAAGAGTTTGTGCATACAAGTGTTCATGCATGCGAGTGTTCATGCATGCAAGTGTTCATGCATGTATAGCACATGCCATATCTATCATGCTCCACATATAAGATAGCAAAATGAAATATATCTATATATGTAAATTGAACATTCATCTTAATTTTTGAAATTCATGTCACTCTTTAGCCAAATTATCCCTTAAGCGTCAGTCTTATTAGAGTGACCCTATTACAGGGTGGCTTTATTGGCAGATGCCCCTATTAGAGGGATATGTAATTCAAGGGTTGTGCTATTAAATGCTGGTCTTAGTAGGCAGTGCAAGACGGCCATATTAGATAGAGGTCTTAAGAAGGATGGTCTTATTAGAGACTGGTCTTAAGGATGCTGGTCGTATTAGAGGATGGATGGTTGTACCATTAGAGGCTGGTCTTATTAGAGGATGGATGGTTGTATCACTAGAGGCTGGTCTTATTAGAGGATGGATGGTTGTACTATTAGAGGCTGGTCTTATTAGAGGACGGCTGATTGTACCATTAGAGGCTGGATGGTTGTACCATTAGAGGCTGGTCTTATTAGAGGCTGGATGGTTGTACCATTAGAGGCTGGTCTTATTAGAGGATGGATGGTTGTACCATTAGAGGCTGGTCTTATTAGAGGCTGGATGGTTGTACCATTAGGGGCAGGTCGTATTAGAGGATGGATGGTTGTACCATTAGAGGCTGGCCTTATTAGAGGATGGATGGTTGTACCATTAGAGGCTGGTCTTATTAGAGGCTGGATGGGTGTACCATTAGAGGCTGGTCTTATTAGAGGCTGGATGGTTATATCATTAGAGGCTGGTCTTATTAGAGGCTGGATGGTTGTACCATTAGAGGCTGGTCTTATTAGAGGATGGATGGTTGTACCATTAGAGGCAAATCTTATTAGAGGATGGATGGTTGTACCATTAGAGGCTGGTCTTATTAGAGGATGGATGGTTGTACCATTAGAGGCTGGTCTTATTAGAGGCTGGATGGTTGTACCATTAGAGGCTGGTCTTATTAGAGGATGGATGGTTGTACCATTAGAGGCTGGTCTTATTAGAGGATGGATGGGTGTACCATTAGAGGCTGGTCTTATTAGAGGCTGGATGGTTATATCATTAGAGGCTGGTCTTATTAGAGGCTGGATGGTTGTACCATTAGAGGCTGGTCTTATTAGAGGATGGATGGTTGTACCATTAGAGGCTGGTCTTATTAGAGGATGGATGGGTGTACCATTAGAGGCTGGTCTTATTAGAGGATGGATGGCTATATCATTAGAGGCTGGTCTTATTAGAGGATGGATGGTTATATCATTAGAGGCTGGTCTTATTAGAGGCTGGATGGTTATACCATTAGAGGCTGGTCTTATTAGAGGATGGATGGTTGTACCATTAGAGGATGGTCTTATTAGAGGATGGATGGGTGTACCATTAGAGGCTGGTCTTATTAGAGGATGGATGGTTGTACCATTAGAGGCTGGTCTTATTAGAGGATGGATGGTTGTACCATTAGTGGCTGGTCTTATTAGAGGATGGATGGCTGTACCATTAGAGGTTGGTCTTATTAGAGGATGGATGGTTGTACCATTAGAGGCTGGTCTTATTAGAGGATGGATGGTTGTACCATTAGAGGCTGGTCTTATTAGAGGATGGATGGTTGTACCATTAGAGGCTGGTCTTATTAGAGGCTGGATGGTTGTACCATTAAAGGCTGGTCTTATTAACCCCTTCATGATGAAGTCAGCCAAAAAACGGCCTCTGCAGTGGTTCTGAGGAATGTCCAATTACAGGCCAAGAGAACTTTTGAAAATTTACTACTGGAATGACTGGCTCATAAATTTCTAAAAATAGTCTTCTCTTGGACTGTAAATGGTCATTTAATAAGCACATATTTTGATAATCTTGACCAAATTTAGGCATTAAATGTTTAAAAGAACATTCCATACTTGTTCTTGTTTCTTTCTACGCATAATTTGTATCCAATCATATAACAAACATTTACATTGTAACAACTGCATGTTATACTTCATTTTTCAGAAGAGAATTTTATACCACTGGTTCGGTGTTGTTGGCGGTGAGCTTTGTGATGCTACTGGTCGCTGAAGGCCTGGTGACTCGCGAAGATAGGCTTCAGAGCAGAATAGCTGGAGACCTGTCAGTGGAGATCACATCGAGCTCAGATAGTGAAGAGTATGAGGGACAGAATAACACTATTGACAGATTCCGCAATGCTTCCACACATACACACAGATTACCTGATCCCCAGCCGCATAAGAAACACGAGAGATTATTACGGAAACCCATTCCATTAGTGAGGTTAGGAGCGATGTCGGCTTCAGCAGCTGTGCTGCTAGAACCGAGGGGATTACATAAACAAGATGAGTCGCTATCCAGAAAATATGAGTCGCTATCCAGACAAGATGCTTACAGTCAGACTGTGGACATGTAAGCTAAGCCAATAACAAATATCTTAGTTAACACTTTAACCATCGAATTTGCTCAAAATCTTTTAATTGTCTCATAGAAAATGTCCATTTGCAGACCAAGAGGCTATTTTTGAAAATTTACGACTGGCTCGGTTATCGAACCAATCATTCCAGTAGTAAATTTTCAAAAATAGTCTTCTTGATCTGCAAATGGCCATTTCTCAAGACCCCAGCAGAAGGCGTTTTAGGCTGATATGAGTGTTAAAGTGATTTTAATTCATATTTTGTTCATATTTTACACCATAGACCAGGGATTTACATCAATGTCATTTAGCCCCTTAAACCTTTAATGCATACAATTTGTCAAAACTATTTTTGAAAATGTACCCCTGAAATTACTGGTACGGTTATCGAGCCAGTCACTTCAGTGATAAATTTTCAAAAATAGTTTTCTCTTGGTCTGCAAATGGACATTCCACAAGACAACTGTAGAGGCCAGGTTTGGCCGACTCCGTGTTGAAAGGGTTAAATCTTAGACATGACAGATTAGGCATACTCAAATTGGTGCGATACCATTTTTCGGTCTCGGAAATGTTACACGAGTATTTCTGACACAACCTGTTTTCTCTTCCCCCTTTTTTCACATGCTTATAGTTTGTCGAAAAATATATCAGAAAGCAAAAACAGGCTACGCACATTTTCAATTTGAACATTTAGTGAGAAATCAAATACAACAATTAATATGATGTAAATTACGCTTATGATCATGTCGATAGTCACTTAGGACTGGTGGTATGATCAGCGAACGAAAAGAAGAAGAAGATGTAAATTATACAAGTAGACATTGCTGACATAGATGTCACCTAATTACTTAGATAAGTGACCCGATCTGTCACTCTAGTATCTGACGTCATAACCAATTACGTCACTAGTTAGCCGATGTTACAATCAAAATGACGATGTATTATAAATGTTTTATGAAAATCTAAATTTCTGCCAAGTATACGAATTGCATGTATTTGACCAATTTACAATTTATTAAACATTCTGTTGAATATTTTGAATCTAATTTGACTAGGAGGTGTCAGATTAGTTTCAAAATACTCAACAGCTTTCCTATATAATATATGTAGGCGGCGTTTAGGTAGAAATGGGTGGCACTTAACTAGCAATGGATGGCACTTAACTAGAAATGGATGTCACTTAACTAGAAATGGATGTCACTTAACTAGAAATGGATGTCACTTAACTAGAAATGGATGGCACTTAACTAGAAATGGATGTCACTTAATTAGAAATGGGCGGCGCTTAACTAGAAAGGGATGAAGCTTAACTAGAAATTGATGAAGCTTAAATGGGTGGCACTTAACTAGAAATGGATGAAGCTTAACTAGATATGGGTGGGATTTAACTAGAAATGGGCGGCGCTTAGCTAGAAATGGGTGGCACTTAGCTAGAAATGGATGGCGCTTAACTCGAAACAGGTGGCATTTAGGTAGAAATGGGCGGCGTTTAGGTAGAAATGGATGGCACTTAACTAGAAATGGGCGGTGTTTAGGTAGAAATGGATGGCACTTAACTAGAAATGGATGGCACTTAACCACAAATGGGCAGCGCTTAGTTAGAAATGGGCGGCGCTTAGCTAGATATGGATGACGCTTAACTAGCAATGGATGGCACTTTGCTAGAAATGGATGGCGCTTAATTAGAAATGGATGGCACCTAGCTGGAAATGGATGGCACTTAACTGGAAATGGATGGCACTTAGCTAGACATGGGTGGAGCTTAACTAGAAATAGGTGGAGCTTAGCTAGATATGGATGGCGCTTAACTAGAAATGGATGGCGCTTAACTGGAAATGGATGGCACTTAGCTAGACATGGGTGGAGCTTAACTAGAAATAGGTGGAGTTTAGCTACAAATGGATGACGCTTAACTAGAAACGGATGGCACTTTGCTAGAAATGGATGGCGCTTAATTAGAAATGGATGGCACTTAGCTGGAAATGGATGGCACTTAACTGGAAATGGATGGCACTTAGCTAGACATGGGTGGAGCTTAACTAGAAATAGGTGGAGCTTAGCTAGATATGGATGGCGCTTAACTATAAATGGATGGCGCTTAACTGGAAATGGATGGCACTTAGCTAGACATGGGTGGAGCTTAACTAGAAATAGGTTGAGCTTAGCTAGATATGGGCGGTGCTTGACTATAAACGGATGGCGCTTAGCTTCGAAATGGAGGGCGCTTAACTAGAAATGGATGGCCTTTAGCTAGAAATGGATGGTGCTTAACTACAAATGGGCCGCGCTTAGTTACAAATGGGTGGCGCTTAACTAGAAATGGGTGGCGCTTAGCTAGAAATGGGTGGCACTTAAATAGAAATGGGTGGCGCTTAACAAGAAAAGGGTGGCGCTTAACTAGAAATGGGTGGTGCTTAGCTAGAAATGGGTGGTGCTTAGCTAGAAATGGGCGGCGCTTAGCTAGAAATGGGCAGCATTTAGGTAGAAATGGATGGCACTTAACTAGAAATGGGTGGCGCTTAACTAGAAATGCGTGGCACTTAACTAGAAACGGGCGGCGCTTAGTCAGAAATGGGCGGAGCTTAGCTAGATATGGATGATGCCTAACTAGAAATGGATGGCACTTAACTAGAAATAGGTGGAGCTTAGCTACAAATGGGTGGTGCTTAACTAGAAACGGATGGCACTTTGCTAGAAATGGATGGCGCTTAATTAGAAATGGATGGCACTTAGCTGGAAATGGGTGGCATTTAGGTAGAAATGGGCGGCATTTAGGTAGAAATGGATGGCACTTAACTAGAAATGGCCAGCATTTAGGTAGAAATGGATGGCACTTAACCACAAATGGGCAGCGCTTAGCTAGATATGGATGACGCTTAACTAGAAATGGATGGCACTTAACTAGAAATAGGTGGAGTTAAGCTACAAATGGGTGGTGCTTAACTAGAAACGGATGGCACTGCTATAAATGGATGGCGCTTAATTAGAAATGGATGGCAATTAGCTGGAAATGGGTGGAGCTTAGCTAGATATGGATGGCGCTTAACTAGAAATGGATGGCGCTTAACTGGAAATGGATGGCACTTAGCTAGACATGGGTAGAGCTTAACTAGAAATAGGTTGAGCTTAGCTAGATATGGGTGGTGCTTGACTATAAATGGATGGCGCTTAGCTTCGAAATGGAGGGCGCTTAACTAGAAATGGATGGCCTTTAGCTAGAAATGGATGGTGCTTAACTACAAATGGGCCACGCTTAGTTACAAATGGGTGGCGCTTAACTAGAAATGGGTGGTGCTTAGCTAGAAATGGGTGGCACTTAACTAGAAATGGGTGGTGCTTAACAAGAAAAGGGTGGCGCTTAACTAGAAATGGGTGGTGCTTAGCTAGAAATGGGTGGTGCTTAGCTAGAAATGGGCAGCATTTAGGTAGAAATGGATGGCACTTAACTAGAAATGGGTGACGCTTAACTAGAAATGCGTGGCACTTAAATAGAAACGTGCGGCGCTTAGTTAGAAATGGGCGGCGCTTAGCTAGATATGGATGATGCTTAACTAGAAATGGATGGCACTTAACTAGAAATAGGTGGAGCTTAGCTACAAATGGGTGGTGCTTAACTAGAAACGGATGGCACTTTGCTAGAAATGGATGGCGCTTAATTAGAAATGGATGGCACTTAGCTTGAAATGGGTGGCATTTAGGTAGAAATGGATGGCACTTAACTAGAAATGGGCGTCATTTAGGTAGAAATGGATGGCACATAACCACAAATGGGCAGGGCTTAGTTAGAAATGGGCGGCGCTTAGCTAGATATGGATGACGCTTAACTAGAAATGGATGGCACTTAACTAGAAATAGGTGGAGTTTAGCTACAAATGGGTGGTGCTTAACTAGAAACGGATGGCACTGCTAGAAATGGATGGCGCTTAATTAGAAATGGATGGCACTTAGCTGGAAATGGGTGGAGCTTAGCTAGATATGGATGGCGCTTAACTAGAAATGGATGGCGCTTAACTGGAAATGGATGGCACTTAGCTAGACATGGGTAGAGCTTAACTAGAAATAGGTTGAGCGTAGCTAGATATGGGTGGTGCTTGACTATAAACGGATGGCGCTTAGCTTCAAAATGGAGGGCGCTTAACTAGAAATGGATGGCCTTTAGCTAGAAATGGATGGTGCTTAACTACAAATGGGCGGCGCTTAGTTACAAATGGGTGGCACTTAACTAGAAATGGGTGGCGCTTAGCTAGAAATGGGGGGCACTTAACTAGAAATGGGTGGCGCGTAACAAGAAATGGATGACGCTTAACTAGAAATTGGTGGCGCTTAACTAGAAATGGATGACACTTACTAGAAAAGGGTGGCACGTAACTAGAAATGGGTGGTGCTTAGCTAGAAATGGGTGGTGCTTAGCTAGAAATGGGCGGTGCTTAGCTAGAAATGGGCAGCGTTTAGGTAGAAATGGATGGCACTTAACTAGAAATGTGTGGCACTTAACTAGAAACGGGCAGCGCTTAGTTAGATATGGATGACGCTTAACTAGAAATGGATGGCACTTAACTAGAAATAGGTGGAGCTTAGCTACAAATGGGTGGTGCTTAACTAGAAATGGATGGCACTTTGCTAGAAATGGATGGCACTTAATTAGAAATGGATGGCACTTAGCTGGAAATGGGTGGAGCTTAGCTAGATATGGATGACGCTTAACTAGAAATGGATGGCACTTAACTGGAAATGGATGTCACTTAGCTAGACATGGGTGGAGCTTAACTAGAAATAGGTGGAGCTTAGCTAGATATGGGTGGTGCTTGACTATAAACGGATGGCGCTTAGCTTAGAAATGGAGGGCGCTTAACTAGAAATGGATGGCCTTTAGCTTGAAATGGGTGGAGCTTAACTAGAAATGGATGGTGCTTAACTAGAAATAGGTGGAGCGTAGCCAGATATGGGTGGTGCTTAACTAGAAACACATGGCGCTTAGCTAGAAATAGGTGGAGCTTAACTAGAAATGGATGGCGCTTAACTAGAAATAGGTGGAGCGTAGCTAGATATGGGTGGTGCTTAACTAGAAACGGATGGTGCTTAGCTAGATATGGATGGTGCTTAACTAGAGATGGGTGGAGCTTAGCTAGATATGGGTGGCGCTTGACTAGAAATGGATAGCGCTTAACTAGAAATGGGTGGAGCTTAGCTAGATATGGGTGGCGCTTAACTAGAAATGGGCGGTGTTTAGCTAGAAATGGGTGGTGCTTAACTAGAAGTGGGTGGCATTTAGGTAGAAATTGGTGGTGCTTGACTAGAAATGAGCGGTGCTTAACTAGTAATGGGCAGCGCTTAACTTGAAATTGGTGGCGTTTAGGTAGAAATGGGCGGCATTGAGACAGAAACGGGTGGCGCTTAACTAGAAATGGTCGTAGCATAGCTAGAAATGGCTCCCTCTATTGTCGCCATAACAATGACCTCTTCACCTCGACATCACTATGATTCTTCAAAGACCAAACGGATGTAGCACAAGCTTGGTTAAGACTATAGTAAGCGAATCATCCTGAAACCCAAAGCAATTTTAATTGGGTAATTATGACCCTGACTATTTGACTAAAAAGTCAATAATAGGACACCCAAAGCCACCCATCCAAAGTTGGTGACACAAATCTTTTAACTTGACCCGAGAATCAATAGTGAACTTAAGAACCCCCAAAACACCCCAGGGGTAATCTTCCACCCATATCTGATGAAGCTTCTTCCAGTATATCATCTGTATAGATTGAATGTTCAGAAAGCATGGCTCGATATGAGATAAAAAATAGACATCCAGTATATAGTATTTAACGCTTCCAGGACAGAAAACACAGATTCTTTTTGCTGTACGGAATATTTTGAAAGTAATTTGACTTGGAGCTGTTGCTGGATCTGACATCAAGTTTCCAGTCAAATTAATTTGAAAACGTGCACCAACTTTCCTGTATAACTGTCTTGAACTTGATAATAGAATCTCAAGGGTTAAAGTCTTTAAATGTTTTTAAATCTGTCACAGTTTTTATTTATATTTATTTTCTTTGTAGAGATGACGTGTCATGCTCTGTCATGCTCGGCGCAAAGGTGGCGTGTCTACTGCTCAATGATGGATTCATGTCTGCAGAGGTAGAACATCAACCGCGACAACACAGGAGACTAAACATTAAAACAGCAATATACAAAGGCTCTGTAACCATGGATCCAATCTGGGAGACAGAAATTGCAGAAGAGAATCGTGATAGCAGCAACATAATTGATATATCAAGAGATTTCAATAAAATGTTGCATGATGAAAACCGCAACATTAGCATATCTGATGACTGTGCTCAAAATAGTTACCATAACATATGTACTGATGCTGACAATAGTAACCCCATGAACCGACCATGGCGTGTTAAACAACCTCACAGGACGAATTATTATCACCCTCAGGAATGTGAATACACCGCACCCTTATTGAGATTAACAGCGACACACTCAAGTGCCACTTCAGAACAAATACAATTACATGAATGTGGAGAAAACTTGACGTTGAAATTAGACAATGATACATATAACATTGATGGTACAGAACAATAGCAAACTGGACTCTAACAGATAATGGATGGATCCAATCTGTCACTTCTTAGCTGAGATCATAATCAGTCACTTCTTAACTGACATCATAATCAAAATACGTTACTTCTTAGCTGACATAATAATCAAAATATGTCACTTCTTAGCTGACATCATAATCAAAATATGTCACTTCTTAGCTGACATCATAATCAAAATATGTCACTCTTAGCTGACATCATAATCAAAATATGTCACTTCTTAGCTGACATCATAATCAAAATATGTCACTTCTTAGCTGACATCACAATCAAAATGTCACTTCTTAGCTGGCGTCATAGTAAAAATATGTCACTTCTTAGCTGACATAATAATCGAAATATGTCACTTAGCTGGCATCATGACATTAACCCGACACGAAAACGGCAAAGGTGAGACCGTAGCCATCTCACGATTGATATCTTTAGTCAATTTACAATTTAATAAACATTTTGTTGAATATTTTAAAACTAATTTTACTGGGAGCTGTTGCAATCATATTAGTTTCAAAATATTCACCAGGTTACGTTGAATTTGAGATGCTGTGAATTCATGGTTCAATATCGATTCAAACCGACGTAAACAGTGGATGAGGGCTAGCTATAAATGGGCGGAACTTAGCTAGAAATGGGCAGGGCATACATAAAATTGGGCGGGCTATACCTAGAAATCGCTGTGGCATACCTAGAAATGGGCAGAGCTTAGCTAGAAATGGGCGTGGCATACATAGAAATGGGAGGGGCATACCTGGAAATGGGCATGACATATCTAGAAATGGATCCATCAATTCGCTTTATTCCATATTAATCAAGCTCACATTCCATTAGATAATATTCATTAAACCCGTCACATCAGTGTATCTGTCAGCTGTCATAGTTCAACATACGCTAGTGTCCATCACAGAGTTAGATCTGTAATATTCATGTGCACACCTTCACTATGGGACCAGGTGTCCCGACCACCAGTGATGTCAGTATCACAGAGCTAGATCTGTAATGTTCATGCGCACACCTTCACTATGGGACCAGGTGTTCCGACCACCGGTGATGTCAGTATCACAGAGCTAGATCTGTAATGTTCTGGTGCATACCTTCACTATGGGACCAGGTGTCCCGACCACCGGTGACGTGAGCTCAGTAAAGCGCATGTTCGGATATCAGTGAGTGGCTGACGCACACGATCAGCAGCATATACAGCCTCCCATATGGACACAATTCTTTTTTGGTAATTGGAAGAGAAATTGAAGATGCAAATTTATATATTTTTATCAGAGATACAATTGTATTCGCTCTATTACTCAGACACTTTATATTCGACTACGTAATAGAAGTTGCAACAAAAACATTATTTTGAAGACAATAGATCGGGCAAGAAAATACTGAACTCTGAAATTCAGCTTTTGAGAGCGTCCCGAGTACTCTACAGATCTAGCTCTATGACTATCATAGTATGTCATCTATAGGCTATGTATTACTGCTCCTGAAAACTTTTAACAGTCTGTTAACCGTTTAATTGTCAAAATTTGTCAAGTTGAGATTTTTGCTGCATAAATGACCATTTGCTGACCAAGAGAAGACTATTTCTTAAAATTTACCACAGAAATGCCTGGCTCAGTTATCGAGCCAGTCATTGCAGTTGTAAATTTCCAAAAATAATCTCTTGGTCTGCAAATAGACATTTCTCAAGACCACAGCAGAAGTTGTTTTTGGCCACCTTGAGTGTTAATGGATTAAGAAGCTGGATATGGTTTGTGTGTGCGTGTTTGTGTGCGTGCGTGTTTGTGTGTGCGTGCGTGCGTGTGTGTGTGTGTGCGTGCGTTTGTGCATGCATGCGTGTGCGTGCGTGTTTGTGTGTATGTGTTTGTGTGTGTGCATGTGTGCGTGCGTGTGTGTGTATGCATTCATGTGTGTGTGCGTGCATGTTTGTGTGCGTGCGTGTGTTTGTGTGTGTGCGTGTGTGTTTGTATGTGCGTGTGTGTGCATGCGTTTGTGTGTGTGTGTGCGTCCATGTGTGCATGTTTGTTTGTGTGTGTGTGTGTGTGTGTGTATGTGTGTTTGTTTGTGTGTGTGTGTTTGTGTGTGCGTGCATGTGTGTGCGTGCATGTGTGTGGTGTGTGTGCATGTGCATGTGTGTGTGTGTGTGTGTGTGCGTGCTTGAATGTGTGTGTGTGTTTGTGTGTGTGTGTTTTTGTGTGTGTGTGTGTGTGTGTGTGTGTGCATGTGTGTGTGTGTGCGTGCATGTGTGGTGTGTTTGTGTGTGTGTGCGTTTGTGTGTGTGTGTGTGTGTGTGTGTTTGTGGTGTGTGTGTTTTGTGTGTGTGTGTTTGGGTGTGTGTGTGTATGTGTGTGGTGTGTGTGTGTGTGTGTGGTGTGCGTGCGTGGGTGGGCGCGCGCGTGCGTGTCTGTGTGCGTGCACGTGTGTGTGTGTGTGGTGTGCGTCTGTGCACGCACGTCTGTGTGTGCGTGCGTGTGTCTGCGTCTGTGTGTGCATGTGCATGCGTCTGTGTGTGTGCGTGCGTGCATCTGTGTGCGCGTGCATCTGTGTGTGTACGTGTGTGCGTGCGTGCGTGTGTGTATGTGCATGCGTGTGTGTATGTATGTGCATGCGCGTGTGTATGTGTGCCCGTGTACATGTGTGTACATATGTGCATGTATGTATGTGGGTGGGTGTGTGTGTGCGTGTGTTTATCATACAATGGTCAAGAATGGTCAAGACAAATACAGAATATTGCTTATTGAATGTCCCTTTGAAGGCTGAGAGAGTATGTTTGCAATGCCCCTTTGAAGGCTGAGAGAGTATGTTTGCAATGCCCCTTTGAAGGCTGAGAGAGTATGTTTGCAATGTCCCTTTGAAGGCTGAGAGAGTATGTTTGCAATGTCCCTTTGAAGGCTGAGAGAGTATGTTTGCAATGCCCCTTTGAAGGCTGAGAGAGTATGTTTGCAATGTCCCTTTGAAGGCTGAGAGTATGTTTGCAATGTCCCTTTGAAGGCTGAGAGAGTATGTTTGCAATGTCCCTTTGAAGGCTGAGAGAGTATGTTTGCAATGTCAGGCTGAGAGAGTATGTTTGCAATGTCAGGCTGAGAGAGTATGTTTGCAATGTCAGGCTGAGAGAGTATGTTTGCAATGTCAGGCTGAGAGAGTATGTTTGCAATGTCAGGCTGAGAGAGTATGTTTGCGATGTCCCTTTGAAGGCTGAGAGAGTATGTTTGCGATGTCCCTTTGAAGGCTGAGAGAGTATGTTTGCGATGTCCCTTTGAAGGCTGAGAGAGTATGTTTGCGATGTCCCTTTGAAGGCTGAGAGAGTATGTTTGCGATGTCCCTTTGAAGGCTGAGAGAGTATGTTTGCAATGTCCCTTTGAAGGCTGAGAGAGTATGTTTGCAATGTCCCTTTGAAGGCTGAGAGAGTATGTTTGCAATGTCCCTTTGAAGGCTGAGAGAGTATGTTTGCAATGTCCCTTTGAAGGCTGAGAGAGTATGTTTGCAATGTCCCTTTGAAGGCTGAGAGAGTATGTTTGCAATGTCCCTTTGAAGGCTGAGAGAGTATGTTTGCAATGTCCCTTTGAAGGCTGAGAGAGTATGTTTGCAATGTCCCTTTGAAGGCTGAGAGAGTATGTTTGCAATGTCCCTTTGAAGGCTGAGAGAGTATGTTTGCAATGCCCCTTTGAAGGCTGAGAGAGTATGTTTGCAATGCCCCTTTGAAGGCTGAGAGAGTATGTTTGCAATGTCCCTTTGAAGGCTGAGAGAGTATGTTTGCAATGTCCCTTTGAAGGCTGAGAGAGTATGTTTGCAATGTCCCTTTGAAGGCTGAGAGAGTATGTTTACAATGTCCCTTTGAAGGCTGAGAGAGTATGTTTGCAATGTCCCTTTGAAGGCTGAGAGAGTATGTTTGCAATGTCAGGCTGAGAGAGTATGTTTGCAATGTCCCTTTGAAGGCTGAGAGAGTATGTTTGCAATGTCCCTTTGAAGGCTGAGAGAGTATGTTTGCAATGTCCCGTTGAAGGCTGAGAGAGTATGTTTGCAATGTCCCTTTGAAGGCTGAGAGAGTATGTTTGCAATGTCCCTTTGAAGGCTGAGAGAGTATGTTTGCAATGTCCCTTTGAAGGCTGAGAGAGTATGTTTGCAATGTCCCTTTGAAGGCTGAGAGAGTATGTTTGCAATGTCCCTTTGAAGGCTGAGAGAGTATGTTTGCAATGTCCCTTTGAAGGCTGAGAGAGTATGTTTGCAATGTCCCTTTGAAGGCTGAGAGAGTATGTTTGCAATGTCCCTTTGAAGGCTGAGAGAGTATGTTTGCAATGTCCCTTTGAAGGCTGAGAGAGTATGTTTGCAATGTCCCTTTGAAGGCTGAGAGAGTATGTTTGCAATGCCCCTTTGAAGGCTGAGAGAGTATGTTTGCAATGTCCCTTTGAAGGCTGAGAGAGTGTTTGCAATGTCCCTTTGAAGGCTGAGAGAGTATGTTTGCAATGTCCCTTTGAAGGCTGAGAGAGTATGTTTGCAATGTCCCTTTGAAGGCTGAGAGAGTTTGTTTGCAATGTCCCTTTGAAGGCTGAGAGAGTATGTTTGCAATGCCCCTTTGAAGGCTGAGAGAGTATGTTTGCAATGCCCCTTTGAAGGCTGAGAGAGTATGTTTGCAATGTCCCTTTGAAGGCTGAGAGAGTATGTTTGCAATGTCCCTTTGAAGGCTGAGAGAGTATGTTTGCAATGTCCCTTTGAAGGCTGAGAGAGTATGTTTGCAATGTCCCTTTGAAGGCTGAGAGAGTATGTTTGCAATGTCCCTTTGAAGGCTGAGAGAGTATGTTTGCAATGTCCCTTTGAAGGCTGGGATAACATTTCTCTTCTTGGCCTGTAAATGAATATTTTAATGACCATTTCAGAAATCATTTCTGTCCACCTTTGACCAGTAATGCCAGAACTATGACCTCAATGATGATCTCAGGTAAGATAATGCACCAGTGCTTGGCGCATGTCATCATAGGCATCTTAAATTAGTCCAGCCCAAACAAGATTCAAAATTATTTTAATATGTAAATATGACACTCCGTCTACAGGCTATACTCCTTTAGAGATCAAGAACAGGACAAATTCAATTTATCTGATGTCCATTTAAAGGACAAGCAGTTAATCTTGAAAATTAAAAAAAATCACCTACTCTTATCCTGGAAATGGAGATTCTTTAAGACCATTGTATAAGCTGACTTTGATCATTAACATGAAAGGGTTAACGTAGTGATGGTCTCTGGAATACGGATCAATACAATACAATCACTGTACACTAATATTTACAATTCTGAACCCTTTAACACTAAAGCCAGCTAAAAAAGGCTTCTGCGAGTCTTGAGAAAGCTATTAAAAAAGATTTGCGACTGGAATGACTGAGCCAGTCATTCCAATGATAAATCTTCAAGAATAATCTCTTTGTCTGTAAATAGATAATTTCCATGCGAAAACTTTTCTTGAACAAATTTGTCCTTATGCCACAGCGTTAAAGTGAGGTGTATTCCTGGTTTAGCATGATCAGTGTGTGCAATGTCAATCATCAACTCATGTGACAGACAGACTGAACTCATTCATCAATAAACAAAGCACTAGTCATAGAACACATTCAAGGGAGATAACCCATGTACATCTCTCTAGAATACAGATTTACGGGAGGCAACTCATGTACAACTATATATATATATATATATATATATATAAATAAAGATTAAGGGGAGACAACTCATGTACAACTGGCTATATACAAATACAAGAGAAGACAACTCTCATAATAAATGTCAGTTCTGTACAGAAATCATTACACTTGAAGAATTAATCAGAAACCCTTAACTCTGTAACGCTCAAAATCCTGAAATTTTATTTATAAATTGTCCATTTGCTGAGCAAGTTGTTCATTGTGTTAAATTACTGATCACTGAGTCAGTCATTCCAGTGGTGAAATATTGCACACGCAGGTCCCTATCACATTGTACGTCTATCCAGAAATTCTTGAGCAGAACCAAGCATATACTTACACACTTTCTCGTGTTAAGATCTGAGGCAATCCAGATCTGGATCGTGGTCAAAATCTGCAAACCCTCTTTTACGGTAAGATCCTGTGTTGTGTTAATATACACACACAAAAATGGAATATCCTCTTCCCTTACACGATGCAGGTAAAATTGGATTGGCAAAGGATAAATGGATAGTTGATATTAAGCACAAATGTTGGCGGTCTTTTATCATTCTTTATTATACTTAACGAAAGCGCACTCATGAAGCTCGTAAATCAGTACGAAGAGGGTTAAAATGGCCCTTAATCCTTTGAACCAGAAAGACAATATTCAAGAAATCATGAACAATTTAATAAAGATTCTGTTGAACAGGATCCAGTCAAATTAGTTTCAAAATATTCAACAGCCATTGTCCTGAAATTAAAGCTAACATAAACCATTAAGACTATCACATTAGATACAAAGAATCTGAGTTCTCTGCGCTCTGTGAAATTTCAACGTCACAACTCCCTAAAAGATGGCAGAGTAGCAGCCAGAGCTCTCTTAGTCTAATATGGTGGTCTTAATGGCTTATTATAGCTTTATGTCAAAGATTAATTAAGGCGAGATTGTACATGATCATATTAAATACTGTAAAAGAGATGTGTCGGCCATGTATTTTATGCAGCATAAGTTGTTGCTACACCAATCAGCAACAACTCTGTGTTATTTATTTTAACATATTCAATTGTCTTTCTGCACAACTGTAATTAACCACTTAACCATCAAATTTCTTCAATAAAATTTCAATGGACCTTTCCATTTTTAGCCATGCCCCACCCATCACTAGCTAAGCTCCACCCACACCTCGCCGTGCTGGGATTGATCGATCCCCGAATAAGCCATGTTTATTAAATAGCAAAGAATTACAAAAACATGCAATTCATACGTGTCAGAGTATTTGAGATTTGGTGATGGTCTATATGGAACCATTTGTGACGTAATGATTGTGACGTCATCATACACGCACTGAGATGATTATGACGTCATACGAGGTCAGATGATGGATGGACACTCTGGAAATCGAATTGTCTCAGCAAATGTCCATTTGCAGACGAGGAGATTACTTTTGACAATTTACCACTGGATTCTAGTGATCAATTTGTCAAAAATAGTCTTCTTAAGCACCAGTTAGTTAAGATGCCCTCTCTTCCCGTGTCTCTCATGTTGCTGGTTTCTTGTAACAACTCTTCAACCACCAGTAATTGTTATGATTTGTGGAATTGACGCGTGTCTTATCCTGGCCGACACAGGATTGACCAGTACTTCAGTATGCCTCTAATTGTCTAGCCTGTTGCAGCCATGCTTCAGCGGTCAGCAGATCAGCAGACTTGTTGGTCGCTCTCATGCTTAGTCTCTGTCTCAGCCTGTGAACAATACAACACAACAACAGAATCTTAATGACAAATATTGCAAATGAGAAATGTGTCAAATCACGTTAATGAGTGGACTGCTTAACACAATATGGATAATAATCAGGGCTCTGTTTTTGAGTATTTCTACAGGTTGAAGTAGTTATCATGCACCTAAACTCCAGAGACTCCATTGCATTAGATTGGTTATGAGCTCACTTTCCTAACCACGATACTGAAAACTGATGTATAACACTGTAAAGATTGGTTTATACGCTTACATGCGCTTCAGAAATGAAACCCTGTCATCATCATGATGAGGATTTTTTGATCTTAAAGTCAATATGACCTTCTCCTTGTTTTAAGTTTCATCATTATTGACTGCAATTATTTAGTGGAAAACAATGTCCTTCTTCGTATGATCATAACTGTCATATGTACTGTAGAAACAATAATGAGTCTTCATTTGTACTCTGAGAGACTATAACTTATGGTTGAAAAGATGACCGTAATCCAGTTTGGATGACCTCATTAAATATGAAATCACTCCATGGATGACTTGAAATCTTCAAACATTTTGACCTAGATATGAATATACATTGAAGGTGCGTTCTAGACCGGTGGTCATTTAGACATGTGCTGACTAGACAGGTAGAGACTTAGATAGGTGGCCACTAAGACAGGTGGTCACACAGATAGATGGTCACTCAGACAGGTGGTCACTCAGACAGGTGGTCACATAGACAGGTAGTCACATAGACAGGTAGTCCCGTAGACAGGTGGTTACACAGATAGATGGTCACTCAGACAGGTGGTCACACAGATAGATGGTCACTCAGATAGATGGTCACTCAGACAGGTGGTCACATAGACAGGTAGTCACGTAGACAGGTGGTCACTTCACACAAACCATAAGCTATTGTAAACAGTAACAGATAATGTTTTGTGCTTAAGATGATTGGTTTTATAATCACCAGCCTTAATCCAGTAATGCTCATATTTGATCAAGAAAATTATAATCTCTTAGAAGATATCCCAACTTGCTTAGCAACAGAAGACTATTTTTGAAGATTTACCACTGAAATGACTGGCTCGGTTATCGAGCTGGTCATTCCAGTTGTAAATTTTCAAAAATAGATTTCTCCTGACTTTTAAATGGCCATCTCACAAGACCACTGTCCAGGCCAGGTTTGTCCGGCGTGACCAGTAAAGGGTTAGAGAGTGATCTTCTTGTTGCCACAAAGTCGGATGTCCAGTATAAACAGGCTTGACTGTACATTGCTTACCGTTTCTGTTTCTTCCGCAGTAAGAGTAGCTCTCTACGGCTGCTATTCACCTCCGATACAGACTGAAAAATCAAACAATATCATAAACAGTACAGATCCTTAAATATAGAACACCCCATCTTATGTGGCCACCTTAAGAGGAAACAAATAGTGGTTATTAAAGACAGGTGGCCATTCAAGACAGGTGTTGTGTAAAAACATGTGGTCTATAAAGACAGGTGGTCTATAAAGACACGTCGCTATTAAAGGTGATCTATAAGGAAGGTGGTGTGCAAAAGCAGGTAGTCTATAAAGACAGGTGGTCAATAGACGTGATCTGTAAAGACAGGTGGTGTGTAAAGGTAGGTGGTCTATAAAGACAGGTGGTCTATAAAGACATGTGATCTGTAAAGACAGGTGGGGTGTAAAGACAGGTAGTATGTAAATGTGGGTGGTCTATAAAGACAGGTGGTCTATAAGGAAGGTGGTGTGTAAAGGCAGGTAGTCTATAAAGACAGGTGGTCAATAAAGACATGTGATCTGTAAAGACAGGTGGTGTGTAAAGACAGGTGGTCTACAAAGACATGTGATCTGTAAAGACAGGTGGTCTATAAAGACAGGTGGTGTGTAAAGTCAGGTGGTCTATAAAGACATGTGATCTGTAAAGACATGTGATCTGTAACGACAGGTGGTGTGCAAAGACAGGTGGTGTGTAAAGACAGGTGGTGTGTAAAGACATCTAGTTAGGATAAAAGATGAACAAGATAAGTGGTCACAACTGATATGCAAGCCCAATAGACATGTGGTCACAATAGACAGGCAGCCAAAATAGACATGTAGCTACAATGGACAGGTGGTGACAATAGACAGGTGGTCACAATAGACAGGTTGTCACAATAAACAGATGGCCACTATAGGCAGATGGTCACTATAGACAGGCATACACAGAGATAGATGTCCGTAATGGTCAAGTAGCCACATGATAGGTGGCTACTATATACACAGGTATCAGTCATTCCAGTGATGAATTTCACAAATTGGTACCTTTAAACAGGTGGTAACTATACATGGCTGGTTACTATCTAGACAAATGGTCACAATAGGTAGTTGGTCATTTAAATGGCTAGTCACTATAGACAGGTGGTCACTGTAGAGGATTAGTCACTATAGACAAGTGGTCACTATAGACAAGTAGTCACAAGACAAGTGGCCACTATAGACAGGTGGTAACTATAGATAGGTAGCCCCTATATACAGGTGGTCGCCATAGACTGTCAGATGGTTATTATCGACTGTAGACAGATGGTCACTATAGACAGCTGGTCACTAGATGGCTGGTCAAATATATATATATATATATATATAATCGACAGTAAAGGCGTATAGAGTACAGATGGTTTGTGAATACATGTCAAAAATATTTCTTGATGCCTCAAGAATGTGATTCTGTGACTGAAAGGCCACCTGTCATAGAGACAGCATCAAACAGTCATGGCCTGATGAGCCTGTATGCGTGTATGTGTAATGTCTCACTAATGGGTCTTACACTGTGTTGATGTACAGATTGAGTTTACATGACAAACAACAGGCCATGTCGTGGTTAGTGAGTCATTCCTGTATTACATGGTCACCAAATTATATATTCTGACCATCCATACAGGTATGCGCTTTCATATTTCTGGAATGAGTGGAAGCTCAAGTTTCCAGTCAAATTATTTGTAAATGTCCAACAAAAATGGTGACAATACATTACTTCCACGTGACTTGCACTGATGTTTTTTTATTTAGTATTGAAAAGCCACTAAAAAGGCTAATTTAGTAAAGATCAAGCATCTCATTGCTAACATGTGTCAGGGTTCATACACCTTTCTGTGTTTGAAATTCCATGACTTTTCATGACAAAAACTAAAAAATTCCATGACCTCCAAGAATTAATATCTAGGAGATTTGTGTTTATGACATAGCTCTAAAAAATAAGGTGAGTGGGTGCGTGAGTGAGTGAGTGAGTGAGTGAGTGAGTGAGTGAGTGAGTGAGTGCATGCGTGCGTGTGAGTGCGAGCGAGCGTGTGAGTGCATGTGAGTGAGTGAGTGAGTGAGTGAGTGAGTGCGTGCCTGCATGCATTAGGTGAAGCATCAAAGCAGACTCAGTCTCAGGTGTGTATAATCAACCTATATTTTCTTACCCTTGTTATGTTAGTTTTCAGATACTTCATCTCCTGTACTCCATCAATCTGTGAAGATACAAAGCTGTGAATTGAACACTTAACAAACAAGAGCAATCAGAGATTGCAGACCCTCACCTCACCCTACAGTTTTTGTCACATTGCAAAATGTTTTCCTATTCTTTTGTATTTTGGCAAATTTTCTAAATTTCTTTTTAATTCTCTAGATTTTTGGGGGATCATGTCTAAAGTTGTGGAATCATAGTGTACGATCACATCCATTTGTGATAAAATTTGAGCCAAATCTAACCACTAGGTCCCAAGCATGCGATGATACATGTATCCACAGATCCAGAATTTGATCTGATTCTGTCTACAGGATTTTTAATCAGGATCACAGCCAAAGTCTGGAAAGCCTCTTGCATGGTAAGCTCATTCGTTGTGTTAAGATTTGAGCCAAATCAATGCAATACCCTCTTCCCCTTACAGGAGGAGCATAAATATAGACTCTACCATCACAATGACACCATTAATATAGACTCCACAATGACACCATTAATCTCGACTCTACAATCACACCATTAATATTGACTTACAATGATGCCATTAATCTCGACTCTACAATGATGCCATTAATAGACTCTACAATGACGCCATTAATCTCGACTCTACAATGATACCATTAATATAGACTCCACAATGACACCATTAATCTCGACTCTACAATCACACCATTAATATTGACTTACAATGGTGCCATTAATCTACTCTTCAATGATGCCATTAATCTACTCTTCAATGATGCCATTAATCTAGACTCTACAATGATGCCATTAATCTAGACTCTACAATGATGCCATTAATCTAGAACCTACACTTACGGCATTACTCTAGACCCTACAATGACGCCATTAATCTAGACTCTATGACACCATTAATCCAGACACTACAATGAAACCATTAATCTAGAATCTACAATGACACCATTAAACTAGACTTTACAATGACACCATTAATCTAGACTCCACAATCACACCATTAAGCTCGACTCTACAATGACACAATTAATCTAGACTCTACAATGATGCCATTAATCTACTCTACAATGAGGCCATTAATCTACTCTACAATGCCATTAATCTAGACTCTACAATGATGCCATTAATCTAGACTCTACAATAATGCCATTAATCTCAACTCTACAATGATGCCATTAATACAGACTCCACAATGACACCATTAATCTCGACTCTACAATGACACTATAAATCTAGACTCTACAATGACACCATTAATCTAGACTCTACAATGATGCTATTAATCTAGACTCTACCATGATGCCATTAATCTACTCCACAATGATGCCATTAATCTAGACTCTACAATGATGCCATTAATCTAGACTCTACAATGATGCCATTAATCTAGACTCTACAATGATGCTATTAATCTAGACTCTACCATGATGCCATTAATCTACTCCACAATGATGCCATTAATCTAGACTCTACAATGATGCCATTAATCTAGACTCTACAATGACACCATTAATCTAGACACTACAATGACACCATTTAATCTACTCTACAATGCCATTAATCGAGACTACAATGACACCATTAATCGAGACTCTACAATGACACCATAAATCTACTCTACAATGACACCATTAATCTAGACTCTACAATGACACCATTAATATAGACTCTACAATGACACCATTTAATCTACTCTACAATGACACCATTAATAGAAACTCCACAATGACACCATTAATCTTGACTACAATGATGCCATTAATCTACTCTACAATGATGCCATTAATCTACTCTACAATGACACCATTAATATAGACTCTACAATGATGCTATTAATCTAGACACTACAATGATGCCATTAATCTAGACTCTACAATGACACCATTAATATAGACTCTACAATGACGCCATTAATATAGACTCTACAATGGTGTAATTAATCTAGACTCTACAATGACACCATTAATCTAGGCACTACAATGACGCAATTATTATAGATTTGACAATAATTACATTAACTTAGGCCTGACAATGATGCCATTAATCTAGACTCTACAATGATGCCATTAATCTAGACTCTACAATGATGCTATTAATCTAGACTCTACCATGATGCCATTAATCTACTCCACAATGATGCCATTAATCTAGACTCTACAATGATGCCATTAATCTAGACTCTACAATGACACCATTAATCTAGACACTACAATGACACCATTTAATCTACTCTACAATGCCATTAATCGAGACTACAATGACACCATTAATCGAGACTCTACAATGACACCATAAATCTACTCTACAATGACACCATTAATCTAGACTCTACAATGACACCATTAATATAGACTCTACAATGACACCATTTAATCTACTCTACAATGACACCATTAATAGAAACTCCACAATGACACCATTAATCTTGACTACAATGATGCCATTAATCTACTCTACAATGATGCCATTAATCTACTCTACAATGACACCATTAATATAGACTCTACAATGATGCTATTAATCTAGACACTACAATGATGCCATTAATCTAGACTCTACAATGACACCATTAATATAGACTCTACAATGACGCCATTAATATAGACTCTACAATGGTGTAATTAATCTAGACTCTACAATGACACCATTAATCTAGGCACTACAATGACGCAATTATTATAGATTTGACAATAATTACATTAACTTAGGCCTGACAATGATGCCATTAATCTAGGCTCTGCAATGAAACCATTAATCTAGCCTCAACCATGACAATTAATCTGGATTTAATGATGACTGTATTAAATTTTCAACTCGGCAATGATGTCACGGTAATAAGGGAAAAGGGGCAGAACATTTTTTGCAGTAGAATTGTTTAAATATTCAGCATCTTTTATACAGAGTTTGTTACATTTAAGACAGATTTTGTGTATATTCAGGTAGGATGTTTATTACACTAACAGTTATCTATAATCCTTGTATAAAGTCTGGGTGTAATAAACACATACTCACAGCGATTCATGCAGCGCGCGCACACACACACACACATGTGCATGCAGCACACTCACTCACGCACGCGCGCACACACGTGCATGTGGAACACTCACTCTCACACACACATCACACACCCACATTACCGTGTCAGTGATAGTTTCCTGCATTTCTCTAAAGAATCCACGGACTGCATTACGCTGTGTCTTAGTCGTAAGCTCTTCCCTGCAAAACACCCACCAGTTTTTAAGCATTTTAACAATAAGCGCACGAGACTATATATATTATGTAGAACAGCTTTGAGTCAACAGATAGACAAGAATGCAATACCCTCCTCCTCTTTCACGGTGAAGGTAATCATGTGTTATGTTACCTATGTAATGGCTTCCAGTCAAATTAATTTCAAAATATTTAGCATAATACTCTGTACATGATACAGAGTTTGTTATCTTAGTTACAGGTTATTCGATACATCATAGAGACTATTAGCCAGAAATTAACAAGAACAAATTTGTCCAATACCTGCATGTTTGATATATTTTTCAATCGGGCTATCGTGAGGTCAAAAGTGTATATTATGAAAACAAGAGCATCAAGGGCCTGCATGCTCACCTGGACATTTAGCATTTGAACCAGTAGCATTTGAACAGACATAATACTTTAACTTCAGCAGTGCCAAGACATAAAATACACTAGATGGACAGCGTTCTGGGTCCCACGTATCCTGCATCGCACGTGTCCTGCGTCTCACGTGTCCTGCATCCCACATGTCCTGCATCCCACATGTCCTGTGTCCGACGTGTCCTGTGTCCCACATCCAATGTGTCCCACATCCCACGTGTCCTGCATCCCATGTGTCCTGCATCCCAGGTGTCCTGCATCCCATGTGTCCTGCGTCCCACGTGTCCTGCATCCCACATGTCCTGCGTCCCACGTGTCCTGTGTCCCACGTGTCGAGCCATTTAGTGTTTCTGTATATCACTTGTCATGTGTCACAGTGTCATGAAATACAGGTTTCTAGAGATAGTATACGCACTTGATAAATCCAATGTTCAAACCATAGAAAAGTATTGAAAAATGTTTTAAATCTTTTTAATTGTGGTGCAAACTGAATGCAATGATGCTACAGAACAAATCTGTAATGTTTCATTGGGATCGGATAAGTCCTTGATAAACTAAAAGTCCATTGAAAAACTTTAACATTCTTCTAATTCTTGGTCCACAACAAAATAAGTCCAAGCCCTGTAAGAACTTTGAAAATCATTTCAGTTATGATGGAGACTGGATACAATGATGGCATAGATCAACGCTCTCAAGTTTTATTAACATTAAGTCCTTGATGAATTAAATGTCCATTGAAACACTTCTACTTAATTCTTGTCATGCCGGACATTGGACATCATTTAGATCACTATGTCGAGATCCTCCACTTCACTATTGGCTCCACAACAATTGGAATTCAATGCATATAATGGAAGCATTAGGCATCAACAATGCCGATTGTAACCATCACAAGTGGCAGATAAAGAATAGCATGTACACGACCAAGGAGGATTGTGTGTAAGCCTCGCCAACTAAACACATACAATTCCAACTAAACCGGTACAAATCCCCTACAATTCTTGTAGGCATCATTACCCTCACCCAGTACATGCCTTAAGGGAAAGAGGGCATTGTGAGTGAGTGAGTGCTGAATGGGTGGGTGAGTGAGCTGAATGGGTGAGTGAGTGAGTGAGTGAGTGAGTGAGTGAGTGAGTGAGTGAGTGAGTGAGTGAGTGAGTGAGTGAGTGGGTGGGTGGGTGGGTGAGTGCCTGCCAGTCAGTCTGTCCGCGGGCTGTACCTCAAAAACTACTGGTCTGATTTGACTCAAATTTCAACACAATGATGGAACTTGGTGTGCAAGAGGATTTCCAGACTTTTACCATAATCGGGATAACAGAGGCTGGATACGGATTGGATCAAAGTCTGGATCTGTGGATATTTTGGAAACCATTAGTGTCATTTGGCTAAAATTTTAACACAAGAAAAGGTGTCACCATAACTTTTCACTACTTTTGGCGCGATCTGACAAAGTCCAGAAAATCTAGAAAAAATTGAAACTATAAACAAGAGGCCCAATATCTCAGGATTGGTTCACACTATTTGAATTAAACTATTGGTCACAGGGATGATGATGATGATGATGATGATGATGATGATGATAACAAGAGGCCCAAGGGCCTGTGGCGCTCACCTGGACCATTAGCATTTGAACCATTTGCATTTAAATAGATATGATGGATAATTTTCGGAAAATCCAAGATGGCCACCCAAAAGTATTGACCAATCAAAATTCTGAATAGAAGTTCTAGAGTCTACCATGATAGAATCCATATAGCCAAATTTAGTTGAATATGTCAAGCAACTAAGGAGAAGCAGCATTTTGACAATTTCTGGTAAATTGTTCATAAAACCTAAGATTTTCACCCAAAACATTGACCAATCAGAATTCTGAATGGACGTTCTAGAGCCCATCACCACAGGATCCTTTCAGCCAAATTTGGTTAAAACCGGTCAAGATGGTAAGGAGAAGAAGCAATTTGACAATTTCCAGTACATTAAAATAGCATCTAAGATTTCAGCCCAAACAATTGACGAATCAAATTTCTGTATGGAAGTTCTAGAGCCCATCACCACAGGATCCTTCCAGCCAAATTTGGTTGAAATCACTCAGAATGGTAAGGAGTAGAAGCAATTTGACAATTTCTGGTAAATCTTTCAAAAAATCTAAGTTTCACCCAAAATGATTGATGAATCAAAATTCCGAATCGATGCTCTGGAACCTACCACCATAGGGTCCTTCCAGCCAAATTTGGTAGAATTCGTCCAAGTGGTTAATGTGGAGTAGTGTTTTAAAGCAAAAGTTGACGGACAGACGGAAGATGGGCGGATGGTTGCCATGGCATAAGCTCACTTGGCACTTCGGGTCAGGTCAGCTAAAAATCCAGAAGATCTGAAAGCTTTATAATGTTATGAAAACAGGAGGGTGGGGGATGGTGGTCTCAATGTTTCAATTTTAGCCGTTATATATATACACCTGTGCAAAAGTTAAGCACCACCCTATTTTTACGCACATGCGAGGGTATATTCATGTGCTATGAAGAAAGCAATAGCATAAACATTTATGTACCCATCCATCTTAGTGCAAGAGGTAATAATGCAACTAGAGGAATGCTGATTATGATGGTGGGGAAACACTGTATGTTTTTGTTTGAACTTGAAAACGAGGCCTGAATATGGTTACGTTGACACAACTGACAACTATTGCCCTACAGTTGACACACGTGGCTAGATTGTCATTAATGGTGTCTGAAAACGAAGTTTAACATCTGTGCACGAGTTTGAGACTGTCATTATTAATACCGGGTATATCCACCTTGTGCCTGGATGACGGCCTGGACACGACGTCTCATGCTGGTCACCAACCGACTGATACGCCATTGTGGTATTCGTTGCCATTCAAGATGGAGTGCGTCTGTTAATTCCTGTAGGTTCTGCACAGGAGGATCCCTCCTTCTCACCATGTTTCCCAGAATGTCCCAGATATGCTCAATAGGGTTCATGTCAGGGCTCCTTGCTGGCCATGGTAGGGTTTCGATGGCATTCTGGCGGAGGTATTCATGCACAGCTCTAGCACGATGTGGTCGGGCGTTGTCATCCATGAATATAGGGTGGGTTCCAGGTGCATGATTTACAAAATGAGGGACCACAACTCTATCCAGTATGGAATCTTGATATCTTTGTCCATTTAGTGTTCCAGGTACAGTCAACAGATCCAGCTTACAATCAAATGAGATGCTCCCCCATATCATAACGGAACCTCCACCAAATGGAACTTCTTCCATGATGTTACGTTGGTCGTACGCCGTGCGTCTGGACCTCCATACACGAGTTCGACCATCTGTGGCATGAAGCAGGAACCGACTTTCATCGGACCAGTGTACCCGTCTCCAGGATCTCATGTTCCAGTGTCTTCTTTCGTTGCACCATCTCAGACGCTCCTCTTTGTGGTGTGCAGTGAGGAGAGGACGTCTGACAGGTCTCCTAGCTTTCATGCCAGCAGCATACAGTCTCCTTTTGACGGTAGACATTGACACTCTATTGCGCGTTTCCCATTGCTGGCTGAGCACTCTGCTGTTGGTGAATGGAGATCTCCTAACAAGGCGTACTAGGGCTCGATCATCACGGGCAGTAGTCTTCTTCGGTCTTCCAGATCTAGGCCTGTCCTTCACCTCGTTAGTTTGCCCATGTTTTGCAATCAAACGACTGATTACAGTATGGTTAATGTTCAGCTGTCTGCCAATCTCTCTGCATGACATACCAGTGGTATGCATGCCTATGATTTGCCATTTCACACGATCACTTAACCTTCGTCTTGCCATAGCGGTTCACAATCAAGAGCTAATTCTCTCTGTACAAATAAACCACGGTCATGAACACAAAATTCCTAATCTTGTCGCCTAAATCTGTATGTACCTCAAACTGGACTTTTACATAACTGAACACGTGTGCTGTTTCCCGCCACGCACGGACATCAAGCGGCGTGAAGTCATGCATGCATGTGCATTTCGTACTTGGAATTATGTCAGCTAACGCGGGGACAAAAAGTATGGCAGCCTAGTTGTACCATCATGTTTCTACGTTCTATTGTTTTTGCTGGTGCTTAACTTTTGCACAGGTGTATATATATATATATATATATATATATATATATATATATATATATATATATATATATATATATATATTCTTGTTCTAATTTCTGCATAATTTAACTTGGCTAAGATTTATCAACAAACATGACTAAGAATACACAAGGATGGGTCTCTGGTTATCACCGTGCATATGTGGAAAAGATGTGAACTTTAGCTTACCTGCGAGTTTGTGCTTACCGATAATCAAAGGCGACTTCTTCAATAACATCCAGAACAATGTCAAGGTCGATGACATCAGTAGCTCTTCTCTTCCTCTTCCCTCCGCACCACATCTGTACATTCTGACCTGACGATAACATTAACATATAAGAGGTAACCATAATCCTCAACTTTGTTTTAAAATGTCAATTTTCTTTTAGAAAATGTCTATAAATTGCAGACCAAGAGATTTAAAAAAGATTTAACACTGTAATAACTGGCGCAGTTATCGATCCATTCATTCCAGTAGTAAAGTTTTAAAAAATAGTTACTAAATTTGCTTAATGAGTGAGATTCCGGATGACCATCCAAGAAAAGGTGTTAAATCTATACGTCCTCAGACGCAATCTGAAGGAAATCTGAGTGCCTAATTGACAGCTAACAAAACACAATTTTCATGAAGAATATATGACATGAGAACAACTGGCTGTTCAAAATGGATTATTGAATGTGCGACATGACTTCAACTTGTCATATGTTACCATTGATATGTAACATTTGATATAATTCCGACCACCCCCCCCCCACCCACCCCCAGATAAATGTGTGAGATTTAGACTCTCTGGACATTGTTTGACAAGCTGCCTGAGCTTTCTTCCAAAGAAAACCTCACTAAGCGTCAAATCACATTTTTGCTTAAATTACCCGCAGTAGGGTCACAGAAGAGACATTTAAAAAATTGTTTTGAACGGAGCCTTGTTTACTATGCCGTAACTTAACCCTTTAATGGTCACAATTATTTTAAAAAATTAAAATAGTTACTCATTGCTTAGTAATGATGAAGATAGTATCTCGTCAAGTGATCGAACTTGTTGGTAAAGTTTGATCAAAATCTGATGATCCATTGTTGAACAATAAGGATACTGAAAAACTTTAACGCAAATATCCACCAAAAGTCCAAAATCACGAGAAAACCATGAGAAATTCCCCCAAAATCTGCTTAGTAATGATGAAGAGAGCATCTCTGCATTGTATAGAACACATCTGTAAAGTTTCATTAAAGGCTGGAAATACATTGATGTATAAAAAGGCCAATAAAAAACTTTAACGCAAGATAATAAAAATAATCAAAGTCCAAATGAAGAACAAATCTGGAAAAGATTTCTTTTTGATGTGGACTACTCATAAGCATCGCATAGAACAAATCTGACACGTTTTATTCAAATCTGCCAACCCCTTGTGGGTGGTAATGTCGTAGCCCAAAACCTATACCTGGCCATATAACCTGCATACAAATCTGGCCTAAAATAATCAGTTGATTTCAATTTGCTGTGGACAAATTCTACACATAGTATAGAACAAATCTGTGAAGTTTTAATCAAATCGCTCAAACCCCTGTGGGTGTAAATGTTGTTTGAAAAAATTTGAAAGGCTATTTCTTTTTGATGTCGACTAGTCCTATGCATCATTTAGAACAAATCTGTGAAGTTTTAGTCACATTGGACAACCCCTTGTGGGTGTAAATGTCGCTAGAAAAAAGCTTAACGCAGACAAACCCTATGCCTGGCCATATAACCTGTTTACAAATCATCCCTAAAATAATCAATGTTAAAAAACCCCACCCCTTATGGGTGTAAATATCATTGGAAAAAAGCTTAACGTAGCCAAGAACCATAACCTGGACATATAACATCCTAAAAAATCAGCCATAAAATAATCAAAGTTCAGATGACGAGAAAATCTTGAAAAAAATTTAGTCAATTTCTTTTTGACGTGGACTAGTCCTAAGCATCGTATATGGTATAGAACAGATCTGTAGTTTTATTTGAATCGGATAACCCCATGTAGGTGTAAATGTCGTCTCAAACATGATAAGAGTATGGACAAATTTCAAAAATGCATACAATCTTGCTGCAGATTAGTCTTAAGCATCATATAGAACACATTTGTGAGGGTTTTTAAATCACATAATCCCTTGTGGGTGCAAATGTTATTTAAAAAAAAATTAACCTGACCGTTCTCCCAAAATCTCTTTTTCACTTCGTGAAAGGGGAGATAAAAATGTTTAAATAAATTAGTTAAATTATGAGATAAATCACTTGGAGATAAATCCATTAATATTACCGGTAGATATTATTGTATTTCGCAAGAAAAAATAGTCTCTCCCGACATCAGAAGTCTTTCTATGGGGAGGGTGTTTAAACAGAACAGTGAAAGGTTCTGTAGTATGATGACTAGTATCTACTGTTAGTGAGTCTGTAACTCCAAAAACATGAAACAGTTACAAGACCAAATTATTCTGTAATTTGTGTGAAAGCAGGACTCGGTACAGTCAAATCAAAAATGGATCTGAGGAAGCTAAGGATTTTGGCTGAGGACAAGACACATAGGCAAAAAGCGAAGAAGGACTGATATCAGCTGTAGGATGTTTCTACTACTACAGTCACAGAATACAGTAATCATACATATATACACACTACATGATGCAATACTTACACACGCTACGTGATGCAATACTTACATACAAGGACAAGCTACATGATGCAATACATACACACAAGGACACGCTACGTGATGCAATACTTACACACAAAGACACGCTACATGATGCAATACTTACACACAAGGACAAGCTACATGATGCAATACTTACACACAAGGACACGCTGCATGATGCAACACTTACACACAGGGACACGCTACATGATGCAACACTTACACACAAGGACACGCTACATGATGCAATACTTAAACACAAGGACACGCTATGTGATGCAATACTTACACATAAGGACATGTTACATGACGCAATACTTACACACAAGGACACGCTACATGATGCAATACTTACACACAAGGACACGCTACATGATGCAATACTTACACACAAGGACACACTACATGATGCAACACTTACACACAAGGACACGCTACATGATGCAACACTTACACACGCTACGTGATGCAACACTTACACACAAGGACACACTATATGATGCAATACTTACACACAAGGACACGCTACATGATGCAATACTTACACACAAGGACACACTGCATGATGCAATACTTACACAAGGACATGCTATGTTGACTTCATAACATGCATTAATAATTTTCTGATTAGGATATTAATCCACAATAATTTCAGGAACACTAGGCTTATTAAAAATATTTAACCTTTTAAAGTTTAAACATGGTCAAGAAAAATTCAAATATTTGCTTATTGAATGTCCATTTGCAGGCCAAGAGCAGTCTACTTTTTAAAATTTACTATTGGAATTACTGGCTCGCTTATCAACCCAGTCATTACAGTGGTAAAATTTCAAAAATAGTCTTATCTTCGCCTGCAAATGGACATTCCTCAAGATCACTACAAAGGCCGACCTTAGCCATCTTTGCTATGAATGTGTTAAGAGATTACTGATGACCATCATGAAAGTTTTGAAATGATATTAATCACTCTATATTTATATATCAATGGTTACATGATTACCTGGTAATGGAGAAGGTTTTGGCTTCTCATGCTTCTTAGCCGTCTCTTGTCGTGGCTTCTGGCTTGGCTCTAATGAGGCTCTCGACTCAGTTATTTGTGGTACAGGTAGAGACGGCATCAACCGATCCTCTGCTTGCATCACTATGGAAACTGATGCATCATGTATCATTGATAGAGAGCTCTGGTTGATCTGATTAGTCGACTGTCTATCAATCCGGGGTCGCGGCTCACGCTCAGTATTGTATGAATATTTCACAGTATGCTGATGCTTTGGCATATGTTGTGATCGGTCCTTTGTAAGGTTTGTACCCTTTCTTAACACAGACTTTGGTTGACCATCACTTGTGGAATGTCTACTGTTAGATTGCACATGTTCTGCTTCCACTACCGGTACATGTCTTGTCATTTCTTCCATGCCATCGTCATGTGATTCACAGTCTGGAGGGACATGACTGACTTTGTGCAAATTGTCATGTGATTCACGGTCTAGAGCGACATCACTGACCTCGTGAAAATCGTCCTGTGATTCACAGTGTGGATGGACATCACTGACTTCGCGAAAATCGTCATCAATATCAGAATGTATACTCTTATTACCATCTCTGTCTTTATTTGTGCCTTTCCCTGTTTCGATGTCAATATGAGAATGCATAGTTGTACTCTTTCTGCCTACACTTGTGTGATTCTCTCGTTGTAAGTTCTTATCGACAGTGTTTGAGTTGTTACTGTCAGGGCTAGCATTATTAGATAGATCTAGCTGAAGCTTTAATACTGATGTTTGGTTCGTGACTGGTTCCACAGTGACATGGCTATTCTCGGTGTCATTGGAAGCATCATGGTCTGAATCTGTCTTATTATCCTGAGTAGAGAGTCCACTAGCATCTCTGCGCTGAACAATTTGTCCTGACCTCTCATTTTGAGACTTTGTCTCATTATCCTCACTAGAGGGTCTTCTACCATCTCTGTGTTGTACGTTGTCCTGAGCTGATTCTTCATTTGGACAAGTCTGAATGGTGCTTCTGTCTTTAGGACATGAAGTGACATCTACAGTATTCTCAGATGGCTTATGATGTGAGTTTAAATCTACCGTATGATCGGAGTGCTTACAATGTGTGTTGACACCGGGTGTGTCTTTCGAGGGCTTATGACGTGAGCTGACATTTGGTGTGTGTTTCGAGGGCTTACGACGTGTGCTCACATTTGGTGTGTGTTTCGAGGGCTTGCGATATGTGCTGATGTCTGGTGTATGGGCGGAAGGCTTGAGTGAAACCTTTCCATGATTAGATGACTTCTTCTGCATGATAAAAATGTATACATAATAGAGCTTTCAAACAAAGAATTTAGGCTGCAAGATTTTATAGGATCTCAGGGAAGAAATAATGGTATTGTTTTTAGAATGTTGACTTAGAAGGAGACTTGCACGATTTTTGCTTTGAAACATCACAATCGATTTTGTAAAAAAAAAATCATGATTTTTGATTAAATCGTAGGCCCAAATTCCCAAAAGTATAAACCGGGGTAAATTGACAAGTCATGAACACTGGGACTTGGAATTTCTAGAAAAGGTAGAAATAAATGATTAAAAAAAATAGCATGAAAGTAGAACGCAATTTCATGCGACACATTCTTACCATCCTACATGTATGTCTATGCTTAATGTATACCTTATATCCATCATCGCAGGAGTGAAATTATTAATTGGGAACGCCTAAATATTGCTTTAAGTTTCATAAACATTGTTTATTTCATCAAAATTTGACATAAAATGTCGTCGAGAAAAATTTTAATTAGGTGATGCATCAGCTTCCGCTTGTAGCCTCCCTTTGTAGGACGAGCATAGGTCATTACCTGAGTAGCGTGAAGTCGCTAATAGTACCCGAGGAGATACTGCACAATCCACATACATAAGACGGTAGTTACAAGAGTGACGGCATAAACTCGTCCTATAGTAAGGATACAATAAGCAAGCCAGTCAAGTATAAACAGTGGAGGCAGACAAATTATTTAAAAAAATACTTGATAAAATAAATTGATAACCCTCCAGTATCCATAATCACGAAAACGAACCACAAAGATCGCTATAACAGGCGAAGGAGCGTTAACGCCGAAAATACACCCATAAATTGATCCTCAAGGATGCATAAACACAGGCCCCAGAAAACGTGTCGATTAACCATTCGTGGTAAATTTAAGAATCATTTCAAAAACTAACTCAGAAACGAATGAAGAAACCAGCTAACCTGGCCCAAAAAGACACGAGACAAAACAGATAATTAAACGAATTTAACCAAACTGCTGTAAATCACGTTAAAGCCGCAGTGTCACAACATCTAATCAAGAATTTTCCATAACCGTTACAACAACAGAACGGACAAACCGCAAAAAACTAATAAATTCATTAATAAACTGCAACCAACAAGAACGCAGTGATAATGAAAGATGCGTGAGTACAGATATTTTATAATGAAATAATCTGGACACAAAAGGGTGTGACGTCACCTGCCCAGACATAATCACAATCTACGACACAAAGACGATTTAGTGTTAAAACCGTGATTTCGTCCACTTAGACTTTCTTACTGCTTGATAGCCGTTGGGAGTTTTAGGTAGGTGATAGAACTGACATTTCCGCGTTCTCAAATGCCGCCGATTAAATGGAACATTGATATCAATGGAAATTGGAGACACTAAGTCTCCACTACAACTAGATATATTATATATTAATATAACCTGAGAATCCAGCGCATATTCCATAATAATCCAATGAGTAGGCGAATAAAGTATCCAAGGGCACTAAACTATCACAAAAATATCACAGTAAAACTTTGAATTTATGAGAGAACAAAATGACGGTCACTACTGCTTAGCTATGTAAACAAGACTGAGGATTCATGGTAACGGGTACCCAGTTGTTGGGGTGGGTACCCGGTTCCAGGGATCGGTAGAGTCTGTTGAAGTCTAGTAGCCTTAGAGTACAAACAATGAATTGGTTGTTATCAATAAGTAATATAATGGTAAGCATTGATCGAAGGTCGGATGTTTGGACTAACACCAAGAAGTATGGACGGACGGATGTGTGGACTCACTGGACTGGCACCCCGAAGTATGGATGGACAGATGTGTGGACTCACTGAAGTGGCAACCAGAAGTATGGAGGGACTGATGTGTGGACTCACTGGACTGGCACCCAGAAGTATGGATGGATGGATGTGTGGACTCACTGGACTGACAGCCAGAAGTATGGATGGATGGATGTGGGGACTCACCGGGCTGGCACCTAGAAGTATGGATGGATGTAGGTGTGGACTCACCGGATTGGCACCCAGAAGTATGGACAGATGGATGTGTGAACTCATCGCATTGGCACCCAGAAGAACAGACAGACAGATGTGTGGATCAACAACATACATATAATTCAAGTAGAAGCTACATGTAATTTAGTGAATGAAAACAAAGTCTGCATGGAAACAAACATGGTCAGCAAACTATATAATATATAGATTTACTGACAAACTGATGCAAAAATAATACATGTAGGCTTCTCCCTATCCCGATAGGCAGCCACCAACCTATCCCTGAAGCTTAGAAGTGAAGCTATCAACCTATCCCTGAAGCTTAGAAGTGAACCTATCAACCTGTCCCTGAAGCACGAGTAGGTGGTAGCTCAGGCTGTAACGAGCAGCGCTGTGAAACCGGTGACCCCGGGATCGCGTCTCCGTTCGGCCAACTGATGATCACTGGAAACATAGGCAATCTCCACTTCTCGTTGCCTCTCTCCACCCAGGAGTAAAAAGCTGGGAAAGTTCCCAAAAATAGACTGAAATAAAACCAGCCTAGATATGGCGTGAATGGGACCTGGAATCAGGCTCGATAGATGCTAATCAAACCAATAACTTCTCTTTGTCCCTGAAGCTTAGAAGTGAAGCTATCAACCTAGCCCTGAAGCATAGAAGTGAAGCTATCAACCTATCCCAGAAGCTTAGAAGTGAACCTATCAACCAGTCCTTGAAACTTAGAAGTCAACCTATCAATGAAGCTTAGAAGTGAAGCTATCAACCTGCCCTGAAGCTTACAAGTGACGCAATCAACCTATCCCTGAAGCTTAGAAGGGAAGCTATCACCTATACCTGAAGATTAGAAGTGAAGCTATCAACCTGCCCTGAAGCTTAGAAGTGAAGCTGTCAACCTATCCCTGAAGCTTAGAAGTGAAACTGTCAACCTATCCCTGAAGCTTAGAAGTGAAGCTGTCAACCTATCCCTGAAGCTTAGAAGTGAAGCTGTCAACCTATCCCTGAAGCTTAGAAATGAAGCTATCGATTGGAGACCAAAAATTCTGCACTCATGCATTAAAGGATGACAAACGAAAACTAGATTTTAATAAAAAATAAACCAAAATATAAGTTTTTAGCATATTTTACGAATTAAGACCGATGACGTCACATGCAGTAATTAATTTTATTTCAATTAAATTATAGAAAAGCATCATTTGGCTCCCATTGACCCGTCTCTGTACCTCGAGTTCCACTTTAACCATTTAACACTCAAACCGGCCAAAACGGCTTCTGCAGTGGTCCTGACAAATGTCCATTTGTGCAGCAAGAGAAAACGATTTTTGAGAATTTATCACTGGAATGATTGGATCGGCTATCGAGCCAGTCATTCCAGTGATACATTTTCAAAACTAATCTTCTCTTGGTCTGCAAACGGACATTTTCAATGAGAAAATTGAAATTTCCTTGAAAATATTTAAGAGTTAAAGTTGCCAATATGGTGCAAGTGGTAGCCTGCAGGAGACTGTACAGTACAGCTGTGTGGATGCCAGAGAATCACTATAATACATGTTACTATAATTTACCTGTTTTGTTGTAATAGGTGAGACTGTGCCTGGTGGATCCACAAAGGTAAAAGGGCGCAATGTTACTTGTCGTCTCCTGAAACACATGCAAGAAGTACATTTATCCACACACATCTTGAAAAAAATGGAAGGGATATTGTAATCACCTCTGTCTGTCTGTCTGTCTGTCTGTCTGTCTGTCTGTAACATGTCCATCTGCTCAGCTATCTCTTCCGAAAGAGTTTGGTGGAATTCACTCAACACAGTCTAATGGAAGGTTTATAAATAAATGTTCAAGTATAAGCATGGCTGAGATATCTTGTCCTCATGACCGGCCGGGGCAACTTAAGAGTTCTGGCTCCCAAAGCTATTATGTTAGCGATATCGTTACATCATACTAAAGCAATGGGTGTAACGATATCGCTAGCTAACGATAGCTTCGGGAACATGGGCCCTGATTCTTAATAGGGCTAATGTTCTCTGTGAGCTATAGTCTCCAGGATTGTCACGCTTGATTTCACACGATTATGGTGGTCACAATTAATATCATTTTATGTAAAAACACTGATATATTATAACATATAGAATTTTCGATAGCTGACTGATACCTCCAAAACAAGACCACACTCACATGCCACCGATGATTACCGTGCCAGACCCGGGTGCGTAATCCTTAACTCTTCGTGTGTCAACTTAACCCTTCAATGACAAAACCAGGCGAAACGAGCAGGCCAAGAGAATGCTATTTTTGAACATGTGCAACTGGAATGACTGGCTCTGTAACCGAGCCAGTCATTCCATTGGCACACTTTCAAAAATAGCATTCTTTTGGTATCCAAATGGACACTGACCTAGCAAAAAGGAATTTACAGAAAACTATTATTTCCATAAATTTCAGTGACAAGTTTACAAAATGATTCTTCTCTCAGTCATAAATTTTCTTGAAAACTGATGTTCATAGAAGTGTTAATTGATATTAGTATTAGTTAATTGATATTGATATTGACACATAGTCAGAGTCGAAATCAACTAAATAAGTCTCCCCTATGTGCCGTGACACGTAGTCAGAGCTGAAATCATGTGTCAGATGATGTCATTGTGGGACTGGGTGAAGACACCTTAGCAAAGAAAAAGACATTCAGTGTGTTACGTTTGCAGGTGACCTCAAGCTTGTGTTCAGTTCTGGGGATCTGGCATGGCTGCAAGCAAACAATAAAGAATTGAGACACATGTCTCCTCTGGTCCAGGATCCAGATGAGCGTCACAATTTCTATATTTGTTACTGGTGGCAAGATAGAATCCTTAGACAAAAATATACCCCACAGAGCGCAAAGCCAGACGATGAGCACCACATGGTCGAGCAAATAGTCCTGCCTGTTGAGTACCATTATACGCTCCCAGTTGTGCTCCTCATTTTGGACGAAAGAAGACCCCAGCCATTGTCACACAATTTTTACTGGAGAAATATCCACTTGGATGTGACAAGATGCTCTTGATCTTGTCACACATGCCAACTTGTTGGCAAACCAAAGTAATCTATTACTGTTCTACATTCGAGACAATGTTGGTATTAACCACCACCCCACCCCAGAATGACCATAACTTGATTGGTTATGTGTTAGATTTATGCATGATGTCATATGATTGATGGACAGATTGGATTCATCGATTGTAAACATTTATTGTTGATATGTTCATATTACATACATTGCTTACTAGATAATACTTATTCTGTTGAATATTTTCAAGGCAGCAATGGCTTTCAGTCAAATTAAGTTCAAAATATTCAACTGTTTTCCTGTAGAATAGCATTGAAATTGGGATATGGGGAATTCATCGAGGAATGAAGCTACCATTACATTAGTTGCCCTAAGAACCTTCAGATTTGGAAAGCCCTACCGGCTCCTGGAACCGGGTGCCCGGTTCCCAACAAACAAGTACCCGCCATCAAGAGCCGCCATATTGTTTGCATAGTTACCAAACAAGAGACAACTCATGGCTTGCCTCTGTGGGGCTGGGAGGCAGGGTCCGTATTCCGTAATGTAATGGTAAGTATTGTTAGATCTCGGAGAAAGGGAAATTGAAATTTTCTTCATTCTCCTTCGAGCAATCACCATTACATTACTTATTGATAACACCAGATTTAGTCAGTAACCTGGTGGGAGGGGCAAGCCATACAAAGCCTCTTTTGCCCCTAGAGAAAGATCTTAGACTTAAACTTGTCACACAGACACCTAGAATGACCGACAAGTTTGGGACCGAATCACATTCGCATCACCGCTGCCCCCACCCCCTTTCTCCTAAAACGGGAAGCGAACTAACGAACATGTATCTCGCCTGAAACACAAGTGTACCAAGAGGGTTAACAGCTCTTGACACACATAAGCCTGGGAATGAGCATGAATATCTAAGATGAATGAACATGATATATAAACATAATACAAAAAACAGTCAAACTTGAATTACCTCATGAATTTTGGATTCCAGACGTGACGCCACCAACCAACACACTTTCAACCAAACATGTCACATACGGTTGAATTCCTCTTGCCTGACCATGTCTGTTCTAACTACTTTTGCTTTTCAAAGTTACCAAAAGGAGATGAACTGTGTGGGCACTAGACTATCATTTCAAAACAGCTAAAGCGAGTGGATTGGCTGAGTCCGACATGTCCCTCATATAGTAATCCGTGGAAGAGGACTCACAGTGCCATTGTGCAATGGCCATGAAGTCCTCTAATGGGACACCATTGAATAGGGTGGTCGAGGCGGCTATTCCTCTAACATCGTGAGCCCTAGCACATTACACCTGGTGCCCAGTCGCAATCTCGTGGGTAGTCTGAATGCATTCGACTACCCAACGAGAGATAGAATCTATGGATGCGGCGCCATATGGCTTCTTATGGCAGATGCACAGATGTCTATCATTTGACCGTAGAGTCCAAGCACGGACTGGACACCAGGCACTGGCATCACGATCAAACCTAGTTAGTTTTGGTATAATGATCGGTTTGCCGGGATATTTCAGATTGATTCTTTGACATAAATTCTGCTCTTGGCAGTAGTCACAGACCCTCTCTGGAGACAATAAATCGGTCCCTCTCTGCTGAAAGTGCATGGATCTCACTGTGCCTTCTAGCTGAGGAAGCTGCCAATAGAAAGACCGCCTTAGGAGTCAGATGCTTTAGACTAGCCAAATCCAAAGGTTCGAAAGGGTGCTTGCCTAGCACATTAAGAACCAAAGATAGACTCCAGGCTGGAATGACTACCAGTTGTCTCGGTCAGAGATTGCTCATTCCCTTCACCATCACGTTTAACTGGGCCACCTCTGGAATATCCCTGTTGGCTAGACAAGGGATAACTGATGCCAAAGCTGACTTGTATCCAGCAATTGTGACAGGAGCTAGTCCTGTAAAGTACAGCTCACAGAGAAAGTCTGCTATTTGCTGAATAGTGGATTGAATGGGATCAATATCCTTTCCTTCACACCACTCTGCAAATTTGTTACCCTTGTGGTTATATGACTTAAAGGTTGGCCTCCTTCTCGTGGCTGCGATGAAACTTGCAGCCTGTTGAGAAAAGCCTTCAGCGTGGAACATTGTTTGATAACATCCACGCAGTCAATTTGAACATCTCTGGCCACTCATGTAGGAAGCCACCCTTGGCCTGGGAGATTATGTTCGGAATCTCGGGCAGCTGCACTGGATTGTCCATCAGCAGATCCAGAAGATCAGTGAACCATGTCCTGCTGGGCCAATATGGCACTATTAGCTGGACCCAGCACGGCTCCTCCCTGATCTTCACCAAGACCTTCGGTAGAAGGATGGTGGGTGGGTATGTGTATGCGTGCATCCCTCCCCAGCTTATCACCAGAGCATCTGTATCGACGCCATTTGGATCTGGAATCGGCGAGACATAAGTCATGATTTGAGCATTTTCCTTTGTGGCGAACAAGTTCACGTTCGGTTTGCCCCAATGCTCGAAGATCCTTCGTAGAACTGGAGGGTTGAGAGACCATTCTGTTGGCAGAATTCTCTGTCTGCAAGACAAAGGCATCCACCAGAATGTTCAATCGCCCAGGAATGTGAGCTGCTTTCAAAACAACTAAGTAATTCCTGCACCATTGAATCAAGTGCCACACCTTCATACACAGTGTGGGTGACTTGGTCCCTCCTTGGCGATTTATGTATGACACCACTGTCGAATTGTCCGACCGTATCAATATCATCTTGCCCCTGACTTCTGAAAGAAATTTCTCCAGTGCCAGTTCCACTGCCATCATTTCTAACACATTGATATGCAGTTGACTCTCTTGGAGAGGCCATGTGCCAGAAACCTAGTGTTCTCCCAGGCAGGACACCCCCCCCCCCCCCCCCTTCTAACTTGTCTGGCTCTCTTGGTACGGGAGTCCAGACAGTGCCAAAGCCACCCCATATCCATCCCAGGACCACTGTCTGATGTCACACCTCTCCAAGCCTTGACAAAACGCATGAGCCTTCCACCCACTATAGGCACATTGATGCCTAATGCGGGTGTCTGGCTCGCGATACCCTCCCACCCCACCCCACCCACTCTTAACGAGAGAGAACCAATTTGGTCTTGGTTTGGACTGGTTTGACTGGCACCACTGTTCCTGTCGCACAGGCGTGGTACAGATGGATATGAAGGGAGCTACCATACCCTCAGGTATGATCCGCTCCCTTCTTTCCGCCCTTGGAGGACTTCCCTTGCCCTTACCGCCTCTCAGGCGATCAAAGCCACCACTAGGGTGGGCAGGGGCCTCCACAACCTTCCTCACCTTCCTAGCTGGCTTGGCTTTCACCTGGCTCTTATGCTTCTCTCTGCTTCTTGGAGGAAAGTTGAGCAGCTAGCGGTTTCGCTACAGCCCCTAGTGCATGCGCCTGATGCACTAGCTTGAGCTGTAGGTTCCTCGCTAACCGACTTTGCGCAATGTTGGCCATGTCATCTAGGATGGCCCGCACTTGGCCACCGAAGATGCTAGGGCCGTTTAGGTGTACAGGGTCCAAGCAAATGCTCCCTGACAGCCGACGCCTCCTAGACTTGGTCACACGGGCCTGCACCCTGGCCAGTGCGTCCATCAACAGCACAAGGCCGTCATTGATGGATGAAAGCGCAGGTGGCACAGGGTGGCCTGCCCCAGCTTCAACCCACACCGAATGAAGCAAGCGATAGGAGTGATTTACAGCGTTCATAGCTGCCCTCATCCTCTCATCGCAGAGGGACAGGACTTCATCGCAGTGTGCCTGGCTCTAGTCCACAAGTGCCTGAGCGGGGCCACCCGCTCCTGTACTTTGGATGCCAAGAACCCAATGGTTATCCTCAGTGACCATTGGTACCACACCATAACGCTCATACTATACGACACCTTGCCCACATCTCCCTAGAGGCCACAGGGAGCTGGCTCTTCGTTGTGAGCTGATTGGCATAAATAGCCTCCAGCAACTCCTTGAACTTGGGATCCAGCCCAATGGACTGGATCCGAGCCGCAGGCAAGACCCCGTCTGTATGGATGCAACCGACGGATGGGGCATGTCTTCCTCAGCTGTGGCCGAGACCACGGACGGGTCCACCGTGGCTAGCCAAGCCAGAGCATCGGACCAGTCCACTTCTGAGGAAGACACCCCGTAAAAACATCACCCATTGATGTGTTCACGGGTCTACCAGCAAGGAGCCACTGCTGGATAGCCAACACTACCAGTACCATGCGGTTCCGCCGCCACCCCATGAAACAGGCTGCACCATGGAGCAGGCCCGCACTGAAAACCGTGCGGACCCGTGGCGGTTACGGAACCGTGGCCATACACATAACAACGTACCGTTGGCACCCCATGTGTGGCCGCTGGACCAGGTGAGATAGGTGTATACCACACCTGGCCAGCAACACCCCTCACTGTGTCGGTTGGTGGCAAACCAACCAGCACTGGATGGGTGCCCAGTACCGGTGTGGTCTCAACTACGGGCGGAGCGGCTGCCATGGCTTGCGTCAAACCAGACAAATGGATGGAATCGAACTCCATATGCTCGACCTGCGGTATCTCAGGCCGCAACCTCTCCTCTTTGGCCTCCTCAAAGCAGTACCTGCCACGCCACGCCAGAGCCCGATGGGACCACCAGGGAGCCATACAAGATGCCCCCACCACCCCTAGTAGCCAGTCCAGAACGCTGTCCAAGGTCCATACCAGACACGGAGAGGTTGCGCCACAGTCTTTGGTATCAAAGATGACACCAATGTGGGTAGGATGCTATGCAAGAAGCCCTTGCATAGCGGGATCAAACCACACCAGGGGTGCCATCTCTGAACCCTCCAACTGCAGACGAGGAGCACCCCCAGGCCGAAACAGACACTCCTCGATTTCTTTTCGAGCTGCCTGACCCCGCATCAGACCCCGCCAAGTCCTTCTCGGCAAGGAACTCGACCACCAATCAACGGGCCACACTGCACAGACATTACAACGATCATCAACATTACACCTTGAACATCAATAACAGACATGGTCCTTAAACATTAGTTTCACAAATTTGTAGCACTCTGGGCATGATGGCGAGGTAGGCTTGGCCTGAAAACAAGGCCTCAATAAGCACGCGGAATGAAACAGAAACGGAAGGCAGATAAATAATTTTCAAATAGTTTGACAATAAATTATAAGATAAACCCTCCCACACCCACAACGTTACAACCAAGATCGCGTAAGCTGGCAACAAGAACAAGAGCGGGCCAATAATACACCCATAAAATGATCCTGCAGGATGTATAAAATGGAACCAGGAGCCGTATCGGAAACATTCGCGGTATATTTAAGAATTAATTCCAAAATTATACTACACAAATGAATGAACGATATGAGAAGGAACAACATAATGAATTAACACTACTGCTGTAGAACACGGTAAAGCCGCAGCACACACATCTTAATCAAGAATTTTGAAATCAACGATCAATGCAAACAGATCGGGATTACACACAAAACTTGACATAATTTAAGTTTCTGGTACAAAAGTGCACGCAGCTACCAAGAATAAGATGCGCGAATTAATGAAACATTTCCTTCACTAAATAATCCGAGCAGTAAAAGTGGTGTGATGTCACCCGTTCGAATGACGTAAGCCGATTCTATTGTTAAAAAACCGTAGATAAATGCCTAATATTTCATATTACTGCCCGATCGCATATAGGATTTAAAGGAGGCGATCTACCTGGCATATTTTGTTGTAACCACACGTCCAAGTTCCGGGGTTCAGACAATGGGACATGCAGCACACATGAAATTGCAGAGACATAAGTCTCCATAAAACTAGATATAATCTGAAAGAATACGACCTGAGGTTTGGTGGCGCTTTCCATATTAATCCAGTTAATCCAGAGGAAGACACAGGCACAAAAGCACAGAAAAAACACACAGAAAACTCTAGAATTTCTCCCTTAGCAAAAAGCGTGTTACTCTTGTTGCTATGCAAACAAGAATGGCGGCTCTTGATGGCGGGTACCCGTTTGTTGGGAACCAGGTACCCGGTTCCAGGAGCCGGTAGAGCTTTCCAAATCTGAAAATTCTTAGGGCACAGCATCAACTGAGCTGTTTATCAATAAGTAATGTAATGGTAAGTAGAAGAATGGGTTAATCCTTACACCAACAAATCCCTGAAAAAGTATATTATTTACGCGATCGTATTCTGTTGAATATTTTGAAATTAATCTGACATTTTGGGGACGGGGCCGACAAGAACTCTAAACCCGAAACTTCACTTGAGGCCGGACCCGGACAAAAACTTGGGTCCGGACCCATAAATGGGGTCGGGAAACTAACCCGACCAAGATCCAGACCAGGGGTTGGGAAAATACCCGGGTCTGGAAGTCAAGCCGGGGAGGCAGCAGATACAATATACGAAGACGAGACTGGCTTTGTTGAAGACATTGGATACAATAAGACATGAACCACTCTAGTCGGGAAATCCTTTGGATTCATTAGAACAGCCGTAGAAGTACAAAGTGGCGACAAACATGACCGACTTATAACGCGCTTGGGCCTGAAAGGTTAAACCAAACTCGGGCCACATGGGCGCAGGTTGCGGAATGATGAGAGTAGCGGTAACTTGTGGATCTGCTGGACCTGGACATGGCTCAACTGGCTTTAGAACTGGAGACGAATGAGGCGAAAACAGAGTCTTGGTACTCTTGTTTTCCTGATCTTGTGGCGCTCCTAAAACACTGTATATCTGTAAGAGTTAATTTATTAGATTTTAATGAACGAGCGTTTTCTGGGGGCAGCAGATTCTAAGGCTACACTTTCAACCATGTTAACTAATGATGCATCAGAATCTGACTGACTTGAGATAATCTTATTAATCCTGACATCAATAGAAGTCTATTTTATTACCCTGTTTTTGAAGGCATTTCATAGATTGTACAATTCTCTCAAGAATGGCTGAATCAGCCATGGTCTCAGGTTTAGCCTCTATTTTAGTCTGAGACCTCAATAGGAGAAAGATTCCCAGATCGTGATTGAAAAAGCCAGTCTAACAGACTGGGGCCATGACTTGCATCTCAAACATGATGAATCGTAAGTACAAGAGGTACATTTGAAGCACATATGGCCTGCATGCTCTGTTTGATGAAGTGTCGGCAACTACCTGGCGGCCATCTAGCTGAATGGCTCTTATTTTTCTATTTTTCCGTGGCTTTAGATTTTTTCCAAATCTGAATCACTGCAGATTGAGCAAAAGCTCATTTGAAAGACGAGGTTAGACAAACGCTAACCCAAAGATAATTATTATTAATAGAGACCCTACCGATCTCAAATAAAGCTTTGATTTATTCATAAATTCAAAGTACTATAGATTTCTGAGAGAGTATGATGTCATGAGATATTACAAAGTCATGCTCACTTACACCAAGCATGACAACTTGGTAGCTTATACCTGCTACCAAATAATAATAAGAAAGGAGCAGAGTGGACATAACATAGTCCAATAAACACTAAGCGTTAACACCAAAACTGCTAATGCGCATACCACAAAATTAGAAATGATCATTAAAATCACTAACTAAGTCACAGAACCAACAAACCACTCATCTTTGGAGGTTTCTGGGTTTATCTGGCATAATTGTTGTTTAATCAAGAGCACCAGCAGAACTTTTAGACAGTAAACGCAAAAGTTATTCAACTTTTAAGGCTTGTAAAAATTTTTTCTCACTTTCCACTTCAAGAGTAGGAAAATGAATGAAGTCTTGGTTGCTATCAACAAGGTCATGTGATAGCTATCAGCCAATGAGGTTGTCATTGTGCTTAATGACCTATTCATTGGCATTGGGTATTGGACTAACCCTCATCATGCCTCATTCTGAGATATAGCATTCAAGCGAATTACTATGGATCTCATCATTTGAGAGAGTATGGAGATACCTGAAGAAGCCTTCAGTCACTCTATAACTAGAATACCCATCAAACGTTGGCTGTAAAAAATTCATCCAACTATGCTTCCCTTCAAAGATGGAAAGAGCAATAGTAATGTAAGGAGGTAGGTTGTAATGTAGTAACAACTGACTGTAACTTAGTTACATTTTTCATGTAGCTGAAGTAACTTGTAACTGAAGAATTTTTTTAGTTACAGTAACTGAAATGTAACCAGTCATAGCTACTGTTATACACATGACACTTCAATATCCCAATTTCAATGTAATCATTCAGGTAAGCTGTTGAATATATTGATGCTAATTTTATTGGACGATATTGATGCAAGGGGAACAACTTTATTTCCACGTGTCAGTGATATTTATTTTAGAAATTCTCCATTGGAATGACTGGCTTGATTATTGGTGCAGTCATCCCAGTGGTAAATTTTCAAATATAAATCTTGTAGCCTACAAAATATAGATTTCTTGACAAATCTTGCCCATTAAAGGGTTAACCCACTCTATATCTGTATATGTGATATTTTAGCAATGATAATCTGAATGTTATTGCTACACATGGTGTAAGATGGACTATTAAGAATGCCACTTGACATCCAAATACATTGTAATATGATACGATTTTGGGCTGAGTTAGTAAACGGAGGTTATGGGAAATTCTCGTCAATCAGGCCTGTGCTGTTATGGTAACCTGTTGAAGACGTTCTCCATGAGGATGCCGTAATTTATTTTAGGGGACGTGAAGTGGGTTAGCGCAATCTGTCGATTTTAGTATGGACATCAATGAGCTTCCTAAGTTTTAGGTTACCATATGTCCAGTGACGTAGCCAGGTTTTCACGTCAGGGGGAGCGAGGTGTAAAAAGGCGCCACCCCACTTGAGCGAAGACTAAAAAGGTGCCACACCGCATACCAATTAGGCGTAGGAATCTGCTTAAAGTTTTTAATAAAGAGAAAATAGCATCCCAGCGTCGCCAATTATTTTATTCTACTAAGAAAGTAGCGTGTATTCTACTATTCTTTGTCTTGATGTAGCGTAATTAAAACAAAGTCTCAACATAGCGATGAACAAGCATGACAAGAAGACATTAACAACGTTGTACATTCAAATAGTTCTAATTTTCAATGTAGATTAACTTGCTAAAGGTGGCTTGGGAGTTGGGACGTCCAGAAACTTGTATGTGTTACGGACATGATTTAGGCGCTACATTTGGGAAAATAAACGAAATCAAGGATTTCTTTTTTCACGAGAGAGTTGATACTTACCTCCCTAATACTTTTGATATTGCTAAATATTGGCTTTCACTCAATAAACACTCAGATTAAAACAGTTAGGTGCCCCTACCAATTTATTGGCTGATACACATGCAACTATAAAGAGCCTGAAGACCGCGCCTCTGTGGGGTGGAGAGGCCGGGTTCGTATCTAGGGAGGTAAGTATCAACTCTCTCGTGAAAAAAGAAATCCTTGATTTCGTTTATTTCACATCAAGAGTATACTTACCTCCCTAATACTTTTGATATTGCCAGAATTCGACAGTGAATTCGGCGGGAGGGAGGCGAGGTCAAAAGACCAGCTCATCCCTATACGCTTTTCTGCGTTTAAGGCACTTAAACTTCTGAAACTGTATGAAAAACAGTCAGGATTTGACTAACCATCGGATAACACCCCCGATGTATGAGAGATGACCGAATGTCATATGCGCTCCCCCCCCCTCCTTCCTGGGAGGAAGAGTCGAATGACCTCAATGTCCTATACGCTCTCTACGTACAAGTGCCATGTACTACAGGACAGAGACGAAAAAACTCCATTTTCGTATACTCTCAACAATGAACCACATAAATACACAAAACCATCATCATATAAATAACGGGTAACGTGACAAGACAATCAACAATGGACAACACATACACAAGACTGACCTTGTTGAAATGGCTGCTGACATCCTCTTCCCATTGGTGAAGATCGATGCAGTCCCAAATTAGTGGTTGTTTCCATAAATTAATTGTGAAATATATAAGCAATGAGGAAACCCCATCAAAAATATATATGCCTAGTTATTTTTTCAAAATCGACAAGGCGAGAGGATTAGAGGTGTCACGGAGATAATGGTCTGTAAAACTTGACTCACAGTGCCACTGAGCCACCGACATAATATCATCCACAGGGACCCCATTAAATAGGGCAGTGGATGTCACTACGCCGCGGACACTGTGAGCCTTGGCCACGTCAACCTGCTTCCCGGTGGCGGATTTATGGCAAAACTGAATGCATTCTACAATCCACCTGGAAATGGTGTCCTTAGAAGCCCTGCCATGGGGTTCAATATATGACAACCATAACGCTGACTGGTCGGTGCGCCACTCCGCCGTACGTTGTTTGTAACGGCGCAGCGCCCGGACGGGACACCATGCTTTAGAATTAGGATCATATCTAGTTAAAGCAGGCAAAATAATAGGTTGACCTGGATATTTCAACGACTGATTTTTAGCCAAGAAATTAATCCTAGGTAGCAGCTTAAGGCCTTCCCCTGAAACCACAAAACGGTCATCCTCGGCTGATAAGGCATGAATCTCACTCCTACGCCTAGCCGAGGCCGCAGCAATTAAAAACACAGTCTTCAGTGTTAATAGTTTCATAGAAATGGAACTAAGTGGTTCAAACGGCTTATCACCTAGTACTTGAAGCACTAGCGATAAACTCCAAGACGGAATCACCGGTGGATTCCTTGGTCTTAGATTGCCCATGCCTTTAATTAATACATTTAATGTATTCACTTCATCACTTCCCCTCTTAGCCAAGCAAGGAATAACAGACATTAAAGCTGACTTATAACCAGCAATAGAGTTAGGCTTGAGGCTATAGGCATCATAAAGGTGACAGAGGAAATCAGCTACTATCTGAATAGATGCATCCATTGGATCAATACATCTTTTTGAGCACCATTCTGCAAATCTGTTGATTTTATAATTATATGCTCTGGAGGTTGACCCCCTCCTGGCTTTGGCCATAAACATGGCTGCTTGCTCAGAAAAGCCCTCCTTAATTCTAGATTCCTTGACAACATCCACGCAGTCAATCTGAACATTGACGGATTGTTGTGAAGGGCCTTGCCCTGGAAGATAATATCGTCCATCAGAGGCAGAGGAACCGGATTGCAGACCAGAAGGTCCAGCAGATCCGTATACCATGATCGGCTTGGCCAATCCGGGGCGATCAGAAGCACTTGGCATTCCTCTTGTCTGATTTTCTGAAGAATTTTTGGAATCAGGATTGCTGGAGGGAATGCGTATGCATACATTCTCCCCCAGCTGATAGCTAACGCATCTGTTGCGAAAGCGCTTGGATCCGGAATCGGAGAGACGTACGTCGTCATCTTCGCATTCTTCTTCGTTGCGAACAAATCGATGTTGGGTTTCCCCCAATGGTCGAACAGACGATCCGCCACACATTGATTTAGTTGCCATTCCGTGGGTAAAACACTCATCCTTCGGCTCAATGAGTCTGCTAGCAGGTTTAACCTTCCCGGAATATGAACTGCTTTCAAGGTAATCTGGTGATCCAGACACCAACAAAGCAGTCTCCATGTCATCATACAGAGACTGGGCGACTTCGTTCCGCCCTGGCGGTTTATGTAAGTCACAACTGTTGAGTTGTCTGAACGAATAAGAACAATCTTGCCCTGAACTTTCTGTAAGAAATGTTCCAGGCCCAGGACTACTGCTCTTAGCTCCAGTAGATTTATATGTTCCTTTGACTGTTCCAGATTCCAAAGCCCTGATATCGTGGACTCTTCCAGGCAAGCTCCCCAACCCTCCATCGATGCATCTGTATACACAGTCACCTGAGGGTGGGGAGGGGTTAGCATAACCCCCACCAAGAGATTCTCTGTGTCCAACCACCATTGCAGGTGATGAATCAGAGGCGCCAACACTGACACATTCGAGTCCAGCGAACCTGTACTCTGGGTCCATTGTGTCATGAGAAATAACTGGATCGGCCGCCTGCGTAAGGCGGCCTGAGGAATGACTGGTTCCAATGAAACCATCAACCCAAGCATTCTCAAGTAAACCCGTGCCAGGACATGACGACTGTCGCACACTGACTGAATTAATGAGATGAGTTTCTGAACTCTCTCCTGAGTAGGATAAACATATCCTGTCTCTAGATCGAAGAACATCCCCAGGTAAACAAACTTCTGGGATGGAGTCAGCTCTGATTTTGGGAAATTGATCATCCAGCCTAAGTCTGTGAGAGTTTTCAAAACAATCTCCAGACTGGCCGACAAACTTTCCCGGGTGTGCGCTTTCAACAGCCAGTCGTCTATGTACGTGTGGACTGCTATGCTTCTCCTGCGGAGGTATGCGGTGATCGCAAGAACCACACGGGTGAAAACCCGAGGAGCCGTGGAAATTCCGAAGGGTAGCACCCTGAATTCCCACTGTCTGCCCTGGAATGCAAATCTCAGGAAGCGACGGAAACTCCTGTGTATGGGGATGTGGAAATAAGCGTCCTTCAAATCTATCGACGCTGTCCACATTCCCCTCTCTAACCCCGCCAACACCGAGCGCACAGTCTCCATCTTGAAACTGGGCGTCTCTATGAACTTGTTCAATGGCTTGAGGTTGAGAATTGGTCTCCACCCTCCGGTGTTCTTTGTTACTAAGAACAGGGTTGAATAGAAGCCCGGACACCTCTGTGCCGGCTGAATAGCTCCTTTTTGTATGAGGGAATTTATTTCCTCCTCGATACACAACCTTTGATCTGGATCTCTCGGATTTGGAGTCCAGATCGGCACTAGAGACAGTCGCGATGGCGGGCCTGTCATCCAATCGGGATGATACCCGACTGAAAGCCATCGCAAGACTAAACGGTCCTGAGTTAACCGTTCCCACTCTTGCATGTGGTCGGCTAATCGGCCTCCCATCGGTCCACCTAGGGATAGAGGTGGACATAAGGAGTGCAAGAGCGGCACTGTCTCCTTTGCCAGAAACACCGGCGCGGTTCTCACCGCGGTAACCGTCCCATCAGGAACGATTACCCCGCCCAGATCCTCGCGCGCCACGACCAGCACCGCGCGCACCACGGTGCGCGGGCGGCTGCCTGGCTGACTGCGCCTGAGGAGCCTGCGCCCCCCTCGCTGCTGGCCGAATCGCACGCGGCCGAGGCCGGCGCTGCGATGGTGGTTGGCCTCTGACCTGGCCACTACCACCTCGAGCCTGCAGGGGACGATACGCAGGGGGTGCGGCGCGAACGTTGGCACGACGAAGCACCTCAAACTGTTCGCGCAGCGCCCTCTGGTTATTGACCAGAGTAACCGTCTCCTGGAGGTGTCTACATCCCTCACCTCCAGAGACCAGGACCTGTCATAGGCGTACGTAGTAGCCTATTGTAGAGGTCCTGGGACGGGCACAGATTATCCAAGGCAAAAGTGCGCCTTGCCCGGACACTCCTGGTCACCGCCCGCGTCATACAGTCCAGAGCCAGGTTGATACCATCCTGGATGGCTCGCTGGACTGTGACCGGACTTGGCTGGCGCGATGTGGATGCTGTTACTACCCCTTGTAACAGCTGGGAGACGTGGGACAGAGCGGCAATCGAAGCCCTCCCACTCTCCTCCGCATCACGCAACGCGGCATTTGCCGAACGCAACGCGTTCGAGCACAAGACTCCCGTGTCAGAACGGGAGCCTGGCCGCACATCCTCACCCAAAGCCGCGCGGTCATCCACGCTCGGCTTTGGTACCACACCGTACCGCTGGTAGTCCAGGGGCACGATGCGGCAACGCCTGGCCACCTCGCGCGGGGCCTTAGCGAGACGTCCACTCGACTTAATGGACGTCTCCGCCGCCTCGAACATGTCAACGACATGCTCTGCCAGCGGCAGAGAAGGCATAGCGTTAGCAGTAGGCTTACCAGCTAACCACGGCCTGTGTTCACGCTGGCTAGCCGACTGCTCCACGGGCAGATCTGGTCTAACACTCACCAGCCACTGGCATGCGTCAGACCAATCCTCCTCCGTGGCTAGTTGCGAGCGCTCTACAAGACGGGGGCCTTCGTCTTCCTCCTGAGCACAAGCAACAGAGCTTGACGGCGGATACGCTGATATCCCTGGCAAGCCAGGGAAAGCATGCGGGCCTGATAATACCGGCATGCTAATCTCACTGGCTTGACCAGGAGCAGGCGCCGTGGTAGAGCGCGGGGCATATACCGCCCCACCACGGCCCCGGCCAGCACCAGCTACACTCTCGGCAAGCCGAGGTATGCGGTACCGCTGGCCTTCAGCGCCCAGGGCCACAGTCTGAACCGTGGATTCTACCCCTGGGAGAGTAGAACCGTGGAAAAAGGCGCCTGTATTCCCCGCGAGGGGTGCACAAACGTCATATTCCATGGCCACGTCTTCAGACGGCGACCCCAACAGGTAATCATCATCCTCCTGGCCAGAAAGATTAGACTCCGGGTCAGCAAAGAGAGCTAACCCGGACTGGCCAGGGAAGGTGCCATACGAGGTACTGGCAGCCGCGGTGTGCGGATACCCCTGGACTGATGAGCAGCCCGCGGGTTCCAGCGACGACCGTCCACGGTCCCTATCGGGCGCGGCAATAAGCCTGCTGCCAGGGCCGTGGAACACCCCCTCTAATGGGGCCACCTCTGAATCTTCAAACAACGGAAGCGTACTAAGGAACGTTGATTCAGAGGTGGGGATTACCTGCTCCGAAGCAGATGATGAGGTCAATAAAGGATTTGGTCCAGGAAGCATGCCACGAAGCAACTCTGGAACCAAATCCTTGATTGTCCTCCTCATCTCTCCCAACATCTCGGTCCGGAAGGCCTCCATGTCCACCGCGGATGAGGCCTTCCTCTTACCCTTCTTACTTACGACCTCTTTTTTCAGCTTCTTTTTCTCCTCCTCCAACTTGTCCTTCGCCTGCAAGCACAAGAATTCGGACATTAGCTCGCCCCCCCAGTGCTTACATATCTCGCAATTAAGCAAGGGACCACAGGGGCTACACTGAAAACATAGAAAGATCTTATCATGAAAGCATGTGTTGTCTCTCAGCCAATAAATTAGCAAAGAGGAAGTGCTAGTCTGCGCATGCGCGGTGGTGGGGCTGGCATCCGCCAGACTACGCTCTGACTCCCTGCCCAGTAGGGGCACCTAACTGTTTTAATCTGAGTGTTTATTGAGTGAAAGCCAATATTTAGCAATATCAAAAGTATTAGGGAGGTAAGTATACTCTTGATGTGAAATTTGCTCAGGGGGACAGATTGCTTCCCCTGGCTACACTACTGCATATGTCTCCTTAAAAATATATGGCAAATTATTATAGGTTACAATTTGAAATGTTACAGCACATGCTTTTCTTCACGTGTCTAGATTGCATGTCAAGAACTCAAATTCAAGTTAAATGGATGGAAAAATTGAAGGCCATTCTGGAAATAACGGGCCAATTGGACATATATTTGGCAGAAACTGTAAACACTAAACAGGTAGTTCAACGAATAAGATATGCTTTAGAGCAGCAGTATGTAGAAAGATGGCCACAACTCATAAATGATTCAACACAGTTAACATTCTATAAAGAAATTAAAAAAAAATTTAAATACGAAGACAATTTATAAATATTACCATATAGAGAAGCTATAACCTTCTGTCATTTCAGAACACTGAACCATCAACTCGCAATAGAATCTAAAAGGTGGGTGGGTATTGACAGGGAGGAATGATTTTGTAATACATGTAATGTAGTAGAAACAGAAATACATTTTCTTTTCTGCTGCGAAAAATACACAACAGAAAGCACACAATTTATACCTGATTACTATGTAAAGCAGAACACAACAGAGAAAACTCTGTTTGCGATCTGTAACAAACCAATACTGAATAGGTTATGCAAATATCTGCGGCTCTCAAAGAAAAGAGAAAAACCCGCCCCACAACAACAACAACGATGGCAACAACAATGACAATGACGACAACAACTACAACATTAGGAGCACCTTGGACACACACCTCTCTACTACGACCAATGGAACAACCACAGCTCCACCAACAATATGCAACAATCAGCACCGCCACAACCCCCGCCACCACCACAACAACAATAACAACGACAGCGACAATGCAATTGACAACGACAACAATGTTGTCAGCGACAAGGAAAAAGATGTCGAAAACAAAATATTTCAGACGCAACGGCAGCAGCTAATCACGAAATAATCTCGATAATAATAATAACAAGAGGCCAAAGGTGACAGTGTGGCTCACCTTGAGCACCATCAATTTTTGTCAAAATTGTTGGTGGGTGGTTTAGCAGTCTTTTAATTGAGTTTGTGGACATTTTTGCAAGTGCAATATGGTGGCTAAACATGCTACATTTTGATTGGCCCACAGTTTCGGAGAAGATTTTGAAAGATGTTTCCTAAAATCGGCCAAAGTCCAAAATGGCCGCCGGGCAAATTGGCCGATCAAGTTCATTTGAACAAACTTGGATCCTTATGTCCTAAGGATGCTTCCTGCCAAATATAATTGAAATCGGCCGTGTAGTTCTCCAGAAGAAGACATTTAAGATTTCCCATTGCTTTAGTATTGGCGCCTTTGGCGGGAAAATAATCAAAGATGGCCACCGTTTATCCGACAGTTTCGAAAAATTTGAGCTCAGAATACCCCAAAAAATATATAGAACCAATTTCGGCCTCAAAATACATCAAATAAAAAAATCCAATGTGGCCACCAAACACGCTACATTTTGATTGGACAGCATCCATGTTTTTTACGGATCAATTTCCCTTGAACAAACTTTAATGGCCCTTAGTCCCTAATCATATCTCCCAAATTTCGGCCTGATCCCTTCAGCGGTTCTGGAGAAGTCATTTTCGGGAAAACTACGTCATCCAAGATGGCCACCAAACCATTTGGTCAATTAGGTCTTCTTGAACAAAATTAGCTTACCTCTTTCCCTAGATGATGTTTCATGAGTTTTGAATCGATTCCCCAAGCGGTTTCGGAGATTTTTCAAGATGTTTCCTAAAATCGGCCGAAATCCAGGATGGCCATCGGCCAAATTGGCCGATCAGATTCCTTTGAACAAACTTGGATTCCTATGCCATAAGAATGCTTCCTGCCACATATAATTGAAATCGGCCCAGTGGTTCTTGAGAAGTCGTTTAAAGATGTTGTGAGGACTAGATACCCGATCACTCTGATTAACTTGATAATCATAATATAGATTCTCCTTTACTAGAACAAAATGCTTTTTAAATTTTTGTAATTGCTCCAGCCAAAGCTGAGATAAGCACATAGCAACCTCCTTGACAACCAAACGTTTTTAGCTATCGCACTAAACTTGTGACGTCACACCGGGAAGACACCAATTCTTATAGTCTAGAGAGCATAGCTAGGCGCTCTACTGCTGCACATATTAGGAACCTAAGCACCTGTTCTTTGACAATTCATTGTTCACACAGGAACACTACATTGTTAAAGGTGTACAAAGATTCAGTAATAGCAAAGTTGATGATATTTTTGTTGATTAAACTTAAAGGATAGTTCTCATGGTCACGGTTAGAGGTGACAGTAACATCGGATTTCGTGTACGTGAGGCTATATTTAATCAAACCCACACACACACTTCTTGGAATACAATTCTACAAATGCATATATATCTTACTCTTATCTTTCTGGATTGACCACAGGCCTTTGAATTTTCGTCCATCCATATCACTACCACATATCCCCCTACAACATGATGTATATATACCTACTATATATAGTGTATATTATATATAGTAAGTATATATACATCATGTAGTAGGGGGATATGTGGTAGTGATATGGATGGACGAAAATTCAAAAGCCTGTGGATTGACTGCGGAGATTTTCCATTATAGATGATAGGCACATGTATGTACACAAATGTACAACTTTTTAAATGACAGTAGGCCTACACAGCTCAGTGCATTTACTACCGCAATTTACCATTGTGCAGACTTATGAATAAATTTACGATTGCAAAATAGCAGTTACTATAGTTATGTGTTTAAAATTAACTAAAATGCTGGGAAAATATAAATCAAATCTAAACTAATCTATTTGCGCATAGTCATCCAGAGTAGGCCTACACAGTTTATTTACAATTTAGGCATCGATCAAGTTGCCCGGTGAGGCTTTCACTGCCGTCCGCACGCATATAGTACAACTTAAATAACACATACTGTTGAATATTTTGAACATAATTGGGTTGGATTTCAACCCAAATTATGCTAAAAAATATTCAACAGACAGGTTCTTGTATCGTGTTCATATGGTCCTAACTAACAAGCTTGTGTTTTTGCGTTGGAAACATATAGTTATTTATGAGCTGCACTGTAAGTAAAGACCAGCGATCTCTGAACATTCTGTCAGTTCAAATACATCGCCAAAAGCTTATAGATAAACAATTACATTGATTCTAATCATGAGAAATTTCACATTTAAGACACACACTTATTGTACATTTGTAATCTTCAGAAAAAGTTGTAGCTGCATTCTGGAGCTTATACATATCTTTTTAGATGCCATGCTTTACCGTTGTTATAGGCCTATTATTATGCGAATATGGCTATCCATGAAACCATTAAAATGAGTAAATATCATGATAGAATTAAAAAAAAATCATGATTTCTTATTTCTTGAAGACTTAGCTTCAACCTGACATAATTTATGTTATGGTTGTGAAGCCTCTCGTGTTAAACGAACGTTTTAAAAATAGGTCACCTTTGTACTACAGACAGTGAAATATTGACACAGCTCACAGCGCCGTTCCCGGTGTGATATCACAGGGAGCGGGGATATGATTTAGATCGAGGCGTCATTTAATCTCGTTATTCGGGCTGCCTAACATATTTCTTTTCACTCCAAGTGATGCTATTGTGTTTATATAGTGTAGTAGACCATAAAATTAATTGAAACTCGTTATCGACCATAAGTCCTCACAAGACCTTTAAAGGAAAAGTTGACGGACGGACAGACGGGCACCACGGCATAAGCTCACTTGGCATCTCAGGCCAGCTGAGCTAATGATTATTATGATGATCATGATAAGTGATTATAATGATGATAATTATGCTAATAATAATAACAAGAGGCCCATGGGGCCTGTGTTGCTTACCTGGAGCACTATGCATTTTTGTCAAAATTGTTGGTGGGTGGTTTAGGAGTAGTCTTTTAAATGAGTTTGTGGTCATTTTTGAAAGTCCAATATGGCCGCCAAACACGCTACATTTTGATTGGTCCACTGCGGCCGGACCAGGCGAGATAGGTGAGTACCACGCCTGGCCAGCCACACCCGTACTGTGTCGGTTGGCGGCAAACCAACCATCGCAGGACCGGTGCCCGGTACTGGAGTGGCCTCAACCATGGACGGATCCGCTGCCCTGGCTTGCGCCAAGCCAGACAGATGGAGGACGGTTCCGTCCAGGACGGAATCGACCTCCATGCTCTCCACCCGCGGCATCACAGGCCGCAGCAATCTCTCCTCCTCGGCTTCCTCATCTTTAGACCCTGAAGAGTCGTCACTCTAGACGGACCAGCCACCGCTACTGGACCACCCGGAGGTGGCCGCAGAGACAGAGCCCATCAGGCCGGAGCCCGACGGGACTGCCAGGGGGCCGTACGAGACGGCTCCCTCGGTGGCCAGTCCAGAACCCTGTCCAAGGATAGGGTCAGAATCAAACACGGGAAGAGACTGCCCTACAACTTTTGGCAGCAGGGACGACACCAGCGTGGGTAGAACGCTATGCAAGAAGTCTTGCATAGCAGGACCAAACCACGCTGGCGGTGCCATCTCCGCCACCTCCGGTTGCAGACGTGGAACGCCCCCAAGGGCCGAAATGGACGCTCCACGATTTACTTTCGGACCGCCTGACCCCGCATCAGACCCTGCCAAGTCCTTCTGGGCAAGGAACTTGAGCATCATATCGACCGACCACACTGCGCAAACGTTACACCTTCTGTCTAGATTACACTTAGTACAGCGGAAACAGACATGGTCCTTGAATAGAACTACAAATTTGTGGCACTTGTCACATGATGGCGGGGCTGGCTTGGCCTATGAATAAGCACAAACCTACAATAAGCAAGCGGAACGAAACAGAAATGGAAGACAGACAATTAATTTTCAAATATTTTGACCATAAATTAACTGTTAACCCTCCCACACCCCACCCCACAACGTTACAGCAAAGATCGCATTGATTATGACGACAAGAACGAAGCGGGCAATAATCCACCCATACACTGATCATCAAGGATGTATAACGGAACCAGGAATCATATCGCATAGCATTCGGGGTATATTTACTAATAAATATAAATTATACTCCTAACGAAGGCCAAAACGATATGTGAAGAAACAACAAAATGTAAACAAACTGCTGTAGCACACAGTAAAACCGCAGACCACACATCTAAATCAAGAATTTCGAAACCACTGATCATTGCAAACAGATCGTGATAACACGCAAAACTTGAAAATTCCAGTTTTTCTGGTACCAATTAAATTACGCAGCACCTAGAATCAGATGCGCGAATTAATGAAAACATTTTCTTCACATAAACATCCGAGTAACACGGTGTGACGTCACCCGCTCCGATCTTACGGAGAACGACGTCAGCAGATTTTCATGTTAAAACACCGTCAAGCCAACACCGTATTTCATATCTGCCGATCGCTTGTTGGGGTTTAAAGGAAGGCGATCATCGGCATATTTCGTTGTTAACACACATCCCAGATTCTTTGGGGTTAGAAATTGGAACATGCGACACAGACAAAATTTTGAAGACCTAAGTCTTTTAACTATGGAATAACATGGAAATATACGACCTGGTTATCATCGGCTGCATCCATGGTAATCCAATATATCCTTAGAGAGCGCACAAAGCTATCACAATTACACAGAAAAAAGACTTAATATAAACTCAAGACTTCCAACTGCAAAAAAGCATGTGTCTCTTGTTGCTATGCAAACAAGAATGAGCTTCATGGCAGACGGGTACTCGGCAGTTGGGAGCCGAGTACCCGGTTCCAGGAGTCGGTAAAGCTTACTAAGTCTATATATAGTCCTAGGGCCCAGCTATCCAGGCTAGCTGTATCAGAAGTAATAGAATGGTGAGTATTGATCGAAGGAGAATTTCAGTAGTTTCACACACTCTATCAGTAGTGGACTTTCAGTAGTTTTACACACTCTATCAGTAGTGGATTTTCAGTAGTTTCACACACTCGTTCAGTAGTGGATTTTCAGTAGTTTCACACACTTTTTCAGTAGTGGATTTTCAGTAGTTTCACACACTTTTTCAGTAGTGGATTTTCAGTAGTTTCACACACTCTATCAGTAGTGGATTTTCAGTAGTTTCACACACTCTATCAGTAGTGGATTTTCAGTAGTTTCACACACTCTATCAGTAGTGGATTTTCAGTAGTTTCACACACTTTTTCAGTAGTGAATTTTCAGTAGATTCACACACTTTTTCAGTAGTGAATGTTCAGTAGTTTCACACACTTTTTCAGTGGTGGATTTTCAGTAGTTTCACACACTCTTTCAGTAGTGGATTTTCAGTAGTTTCACACACTCTTTCAGTAGTGGATTTTCAGTAGTTTCACACACTTTTTCAGTAGTGAATTTTCAGTAGATTCACACACTTTTTCAGTAGTGGATTTTCAGTAGTTTCACACACTCTCAGTGGTGGATTTTCAGTAGTTTCACACACTCTATCAGTAGTGGATTTTCAGTAGTTTCACACACACTTTTTCAGTAGTGGATTTTCAGTAGTTTCACACACTCTATCAGTAGTGGATTTTCAGTAGTTTCACACACACTTTTTCAGTAGTGGATTTTCAGTAGTTTCACACACACTTTTTTAGTAGTGGATTTTCAGTAGTTTCACACACTCTTTCAATAGTGGATTTTCAGTAGTTTGAGGAACCGTTCAAGGAGTTCAGTAGTAATTAAAAAAGCAGCAAAACATGATTTTAAACAAGGCGAGAGAAGAATATCAATGAAATTTTACTACTGGAATGATTGACTGTTATCGAGCCAGTCATTCCGGTGGCAAAATGTAAATATAATCATCTAGTAATGTGCGAGTTACTTTACCATTACATTTTTGGATAGAAATTTTTTTATTGATTTGCAATACACATGTACAGTATGTATCGCCTTTTTCTGCTCTTTAAAACCGGTCATCGTTCTGTATATTCTCGCTTATACACATGTCTTTTGAACTGGTTTTTTTATTGGTATTGCAGCATTATCAGGTTGCTCTGAGCGCTTCCACTAAGTTTGGTGATTATTTTCCATATTTAGACACCAAAATCGGAAAACAAAGCCTGAAATCCACTGTGCACAAAATCTAAGAGCGCAATCACGGATCTATATATTACCACGAAATATATGTTACAATATTTTGGTAAAGACTTATTATATTAAAATATAAAGATTATTTTGAATTTCTGACGCTTTGAACGGATGATTTCTGATTTACATCGGTATATTTATATAGTTGAATTGCATATCTGTAGCCATCATAAACAAACAAACTTCCGGGATTCTCGCATAGTACTAACGTTCACATTCTATTAATCCAATGCTGTAATAAGGCGAAAAATGCTGATTAACAAGATTAGAGAATCTTGGCAGGCTGTTTCATAGATATAGAATTCCATAGAGCGTGTATGCTAATTCTATTACGTAGTTAAACAAAGTATCAGATTAATATAGCCAATACAATTTCACTTCTCATAAAAATATATAAATTTGCCTCTATTCAAATTCTCCATCCAATTATCAAAAGAGAATTGAGTCCCTTTTGGAGGCTACAAGTATATAATATGCCAAAATAAAGGTATGAGCATAAGCACTCTACTGCCATTTTAACTCTATGGGATGTTCTCAAATGTCGGCTAGATTGAGCAATTATCACGTCTTGACATAATGGAAGCCGACGTGTTTTGATAAGCGGATGCCTTTTTTATAGACCCACAAAAGGAAATTCGTAACTTTACCACCTTGTCCGTATTACCGCAATTGCACAATTTTTTATTTCCGTATTTTCACTCGCCACCCGTACATGCGAAGTTTGGATGCTATTTCCGTACAAACTACGAACAATCCGTAGGTGTTGGCAGGTCTGTTAATACAATTCCTACTCTTATATTAAATCGGCAAAAATGTGCTTACACCCTCGAAAACCCATTATCCGATGATATATAGGACCGGACTGGCCAACAATCTTTGGGTACAATGCATTATTGCCAGATTTTTCCCATTTATTTGCAGATTATAGTGAATGAAGTGAGCGTATATAGATAATATGTACGTAGGTGTAATGAGGGAAAAATCAACAGAAAATGAGACAGGGAACCATGCTAAAATACATATACCATGCGAATGAGAAACCTTCGTTTCCAGTCACAAAATATTTTTGGTTCCGGTTTCGGCTTATGATATAGCTTTTGTGGTTTCTTCATGAGCCCCCGTTGCATTATGGGATATGTTCTTCATTATGCGTATGTTCCCATAGTTGTTTTAGGGCAACCTACTGCGCATTTTCAATGTCCAAAATTTGTGTGATATTGTTATCATGAAATAGCGTACATTTACTATAGAATGTAAAACGATTAAATTGTCTGACGCAGACCTGATAAAAGCTTTATTTATTCCTATTTATGGGTCTTGTAGATGCAATATGAAGTTTGGTTGACTGTCTCGTATTATTTTAAACACTTATGGCCGTGGCAAGTCGTGGGTATATGTATTTAGCACCGATAGCAGGAAATATAAGGCCAGGTACCACACAATTTGCACCCGGATGGAATGTAAATTCATGTATTTAATCGCAGACATGCATTAATTCCTTTTTTGTAGCGTATGTCTGGATAAACACGATCTAAAAATTCTAGCGGACGACATTTCATTATGACACCATAGTTACTATGGACTTGTTTATATTTCCCCAAATAGCGAGGAGCACCGCAATACATTGGTACAAATTTGATAACTTATGGGACTGGCGCAACTATTTAATGGTGCAGGCCCCGCTAAGAGATGCAATAATGCTGGCGGATATCACTAACAATGGGCAGACGCATTGCTGTGAATATCATGGACTAGATTTACCAGAATTCTCTCCGTGCATGATTAAAAATTAGCTTCGAATGTACTATACATGGGCATACGTATTTAGGACATTTTGACCATATACAAATTTGTCCTATTTATTTAAGCAATAAATGGTGCATCTGTGTTCGCTTATAGGCAACGCCTATTTTCATATGAACTTCTTTCAGACGGAAAAAGCTGCGAAATTATTCAGTTTCATTTATTTGTCGAATAAAAAAAATCTGGTGAAAATGTATTTTCCATGTTTTCACACGTTTACGTAGATAGCTGCAAAAGGTAATAATATACATATATATATATATATATATATATCTATATATATATATATATATATTATACATGAAATATATGACATAATTAGCTCAGGTTTAACTTAGTGCTAAAGGACAAACAAGAGACCATGGGACCTCTGACATGGGACAGATAGACAACATATTTACAGGTACACAGAGGTGTGCTTATCTTGCTGATTAAAATTATTATCATTATTTGTTTTGGTGACTGGGTGCAAGTATGATAATACCATGGCGGTGCGTTTTTTTTTGTTTTTTTTAGGGAGCTGGGGTTTTTTGGCTGTTTTTTTAGGGTCTAGTAGGTGTTTACAATCATATTTTTGATCTTCTGTTTAAATGACTGTAGAGTAATAATGTCTGTGCGTGTCTTTGTATCTGTGTTATTCCATACTTGTATTGCTTTATATGAGGGTTTTTGTTGTGCTGCTTTTGTTTGGTGTCTTGTGCGCAATAATTTATAAATGACAAATTGTGTTAGAAATGTTGTCTAGTGTCTGATACGATTAAATAGCGATGTTAATATGAAAATAGGCATTGCCTATAAGCGAACGCAGACACCATTTATTGCTAAAATAAATAGGACGAATTTGTATATGGTCGAAATGTCCTAAATACGTATGCCCATGTATAGTACATTTGAAGCTAATTTTTAATCTAGCTTGGAGGGCATTCTGGTAAATCCAGTCCACGATATTCACAACAATGCGTCTGCCCATTGTTAGTGATATCCGCCAGCATTATTGCATCTTCTACCGGGGCCTACACCATTAAATAGTGGCACCAGTCCAATGACGTTATAAAATTTGTACCGACGTATCGCGGTGCTCCTCGCTATTTGGGGAAATACAAACAAGTTCATAGTAACTATGACGTCATAATGAAATGTTGTCCGCTAGAATTTTTAGATCGCGTTTATCCAGCCATAAGCTACAAAAAACGGGGATTAATGCATGTCTGCCAGTAAATACATGAATGTACATTCGATCCGGGTGCGAATCGCGTGTTACCCGGCGTCAAATGTCTTGCTATCGATGCTAAATACATACCATATTGACAACAACGACTTGCCACGGCCATAAGTGTTAAAAATAATACGAGACAGTCAACCAAACTTCATATTGCATTTACAAGACCCATAAATATGAATAAATAAAGTTTTTATCTGGTCTGCGTCAGACTATTTAATCGCTTTACTATCTAAAGTAAGTGTACGCTATTTCGTGATAACAGTATCACACAAATTTTGGACATTGAAAATGCGCAGTAGGTTGCCCTAAAACAACGAGAGGAACATACGCATAATGAAGAACCATATCCCATAATGCAACGGGGCCCATGAAGAAACCACAAAAGCTATATCATAAGCCGAAACCGGAACCAAAAAAAAGCTCGTGACCAGAAACGACGCTTTCTCAGTCACATGGTATATGTATTCTAGCCTGGCTCCCTCTCTAATTTTCTGTTGATTTTTCCCTCATTACACCACAGGAGTCTGCCGTTTTAGATTTGAAAATGCGAAATCAAAAATATGAAAACACGGTAACACTATATACTACTATATATAATGTGTATATTATATATAGTAGTATACAGAGTTGCCCTTATGCGTCCTTTTGCGCGTATATATGCATAAAAATGGCAGAGGGACGCATACAGATTAACCCTCTGCGTCCCCGAGGACGCTCGAGGGACGCAGTGAAAAAGTGTAACGGAAACTGGTAACTTTGGTGTGTGCTTAATTATCGATTATATTATCATGTGTGTATATTTATTTGTGCATGTTTTTACTTTAAAAAATATACCTAATGTATTGTGTGTTCAATAAAAACGAACTTACTGCGTTGTTTAAGACTATGATTTGTTGTATGTTTTCTTGCACAACTCAAAGTTGTTAATGCCCATAAATCAGATTCAACCACCACATTTAATTGTAAACACAATCCCCAAATCATCCTTAGTATTCCATTTGATCTAATTTTTTTTATAAGTAATGAGTTTACAAGCCCGATGTTAGTCGCCTTGTTTGGCCTACAAATTGCAAAAATACCCGCCATGTTTCTGTCTGTTGTGCTAATCGTCAGTATGACGTGTCAGTATTTGATTGGATAACAGCGGAATCACCCTCTAGAGGAACTCACGCTTGAGAAATCCAATACAACTGATCAAGCGTATACAAACATGTCTGGGTGCCTTAACCCTTTCACAGCTCAGAACATTGGACAGATCACAACGCTGTTATCACTAATCTGCTGAATATTTTGAAATTAATTTGTGCATGCCTACTTGCCTAAAGCAGCAACGACTTACAGGCAAAATATTTTTTTCTATTTACTTTTCAAAATATCTAAATGGATGAAGGAATATATGGAAGATATTGTGATATCTTTTACATTTGAATGGTCATTTGATGGATTAGCGGCGATGTCTTTGTATTGCTGTTTGAATAACGGTATCAATACACGCTATAAGCCGTCTTTTATTTAGCAATAGCGGCTGATTGATTGACTGGTGGATTAGTGTTTTATAATGTTTAGCAATACTCTGTTCAACGATATCATCGATCTACAGGTAGGCATGCGTTAAAATATTGATTTTTTTCCAAACAGCGTGTAGCTCAAAGCTCTCCGATACAAGCGCCCTTATTGGATACACGCTAATGCATTATCTATGTGTCAACCAATCAGCAATCGCGTTACATAGTTACTCCCTATGAATTAGACATATCCGGTTATTGGCTGATATATTTTCACTAATTACGCAGTTTAATCTGATTTATACAGATTATGTTTGATAAATTATTGTTTTGTCTGATCTTAACCTATGTATTCCACTATATTTGGTCATTCCAGTTAAATTATAAAAAATATGTGCGCATTATATCGAAGGTCAAGTTATCCTTGAGCAAACTCACCCCAGATACTCGTAATTTTTCAATTCGTCCAAAGTCAAGTTAGGGTTTAATAGAAAAATTAATGCAGCGATCTTTGCTAATTACTAATGTTGCGTGGTCTTTGGAAATGTTAATCATACAAGGTTGTCAATGTAGGTTGGTTGGTTTATCAGACAACAAACAAGTACAGTGCTTTAAGTTATTGTGTATTGACATGCAGTTCAAATGTTATTAGTTAAATATACAAGGGCCACTTCAATAGATCAATTTTAGCCACCATTGTAGATCACAGAATACATATTTTTGAAAATTTACCACTGGAATGACTGGCACTGTTTTCAACATGTTTAATAAAGTGCTTTATAATTAGATCAATGTGTTGTGTTTATTTTAAGAAAAAAACATGGGACCCCCATATTTCAAGATGAGGACCCCATGGGACCCCCAGATTTTAGTGAGACCCCCAAATCTGAGGGTGTGGGGTCCTTTGGACCCCCAAAGATCAGATGTTGTGGGCAACATTGGTAGTATATAATCATAATCATAATAATCATAACATGTACAGCTTTTTAGGACATTGTATCCTATTATCAGCTAATTCAATAAATTTGGTGATGAGCTACATTATCTAATAGTCATTTTTGGATTACATGGTTTATCTAGAGCTCTATAATTATAGTATACAGGATGTTGAATAAATAGTTTATCTAGTCTGGTTTTAAAACTATTTAGAGATGGAGCTTCAACAACTTCAGGCGTCAGGGAGTTCTACCAGTCTATGACACGGTTAGAGAAAAAGCTTTGTCTAAGGGATGTATTTGCTCTTGGTTTTAGTAATGTAAATTTATGACCTCTAGTTCTCTTTCTTGGACGGATAATTAGAAGTTTTCTAGAGTCCACAGTATACAGGTTATGCATGTACTTATAGACATTTATAAGATCCCCTCTTATTCTTCTGTATACTAGACTTGGTAGTTCTAAATGTTCTAATCTTGCCTGGTAATTTAGATTTTTTAAGTTGGGCACCATTTTCGTAGCTCGTTTTTCTGCTTGTTTCCATGTGTTTGGTGACCATATAGGGGCAGCATACTCCAGGTGAGAGCGGATTAATGTTGGATAAAGTTTCATGAACAGGTCTTCATCTATATATTGGAATGTACGCCATATTATGCCTGTCATTTTATTAGCCTTGGGAGTTATCTTCTCTATATGGCTCTCAAATGTTAGTTTTGTATCTATTGACACGCCTAGGTCATTGATTATATTTTCGTCATGTAATTTTAGGGTTTTCCCATCATCTATCATTTGATAGGAAACTTGTATTAAAGTGATTATGGCCTATGTGCATTACAGAACATTTTTGAGGATTAAATCGGCCCTGCCATGTTTCTGACCACTGCTGCAGTGAGTTAAGGTCTTGTTGTAGTTCTTTACAATCATCTGCATGTGTTATGGTTCTATAAGCTTTAGTATCACCCGCAAATAAAAAAATGTCAGATTCAATCACAGATGGCATGTCATTGATAAAAATAGTGAAAAGTACTGGACCGAGTACACTGCCCTGTGGAATTCCACTCAAAACAGGTGTCCATGCCGAAAAGGCTCCATTTACTACAACCCTCTGTTGGCGATTTGTTAAAAAGGATCTTAGCCAGTTTAGTAGATTATCTGAAATTTTGTATTGGCTTAACTTACTTAGAAGGCGTTCATGAGGCACTGTGTCAAATGCCTTCATGAAATCAAGATACAGGACATCTATATCTTCACCCCTGTCTAGAGCAGTCGTCCAGGCCTCTAACACTTCTAATAATTGTGTAACTGTAGATCGCCCAGCCATGAAACCATGTTGATATTCAGTAAAAAACCTGTTATTTATCATGTGGGCTACTACCTTGTCCCTCACAATGCTCTCCAGTACCTTACAGGAAATGGAAGTAAGGCTAACCGGTCTATAGTTATTTGGTTGTCTTTTTTACCCCTTCTTATGTATGGGTATGACATGGGCATATTTCCAATCTGTCGGCACTGATCCTGTGTCTAATGATTTTTGGTATATAAGTGTCAAGGGCCTTGCTATGACATCCTTTAATTCTTTGAGTAGCCGAGGATGTAAACCATCAGGTCCTGGGGATTTGTTTTGCTTTTAAGTTGCCTAGTTTTTCTTTCACAGTATCCAGATTCACTTTAATGTTGCTCAATGCATTGGTTTCGGTTTTAAATTTCATAATGGGAATAATATTTATATTTTCTTGGGTAAATATACTAGAAAAAAGTTGATTTAATAATTCTGCTTTTTCTTGGTCTGTTACAGTAAGTTTACCATTTATGTCTTCAAGATCTCCTACACTTTCTTTTGTTTTTAGTTTATTATTGACATAGCGCTAAAATGATGTTAGTCACGCTGTTTCTTTCAAAGAGCCTGACTGACTTTTTACATTGTGCTTTTACTTGATTTCTCACACGCGCATATTTGTTATAATGATGTGTATCTTGTGTGCCCAAATACGTTTTCCAGTACTTTTCTTTTTTTCTTATTAACCTAAGTAATTGTCTATTTAGCCATGGTGGTCTTTGTTTGTTTGAGGGAATTATTTTTTTGTGCGGTATATATATTGACATTGCTTGACTTATACTCTCTTTTAACTTCACCAAGCATTGATCCAGTGACAGTCCTTCAAATTGTGTCTCCCAATTCTTGTCCAATTCCCTACATAACCCTTCATAATCTCCTTTGTCATATAAGAATTTTGTACCCTTACTTATTAAGGTGTAGCATATCAAATCAAAAGTAAAACAGATATGGTCACTTTTTCCCAAGTCAGGAAAAGTAGAAATATTTTCAACCATATACTGTTCATTTGTGAAGACTAAATCTAAAGTACTAGGTTCGTTATTTGGACGATAACGAGTCGGAATGGTAACATGTTGGTAGAGAAAAGCGTCAGCTCCTGCTTCAAGAAATTTAGATGCTCTTATTGATGGTTTACTAATTTGTGGTTCTATCTCCCAGGTAATTTCAGGATAATTATAGTCACCTATCAGTAGTAAATGTGAATGCTTGCTTTGAACAGATCTTTTAATTGTATCCAGTAATCTGTTATCATTTATTTCATTTGAGTTTGGACTTCTGTATGTTCCCATTATTAGCAATTTGTCTCTTTGTTTTAGCCTAATTTCCACTACCACTATTTCATCTGGTAGGTAATCTATTGTTAATACTGGATTCAATACTGAGCGTATATATATACACACACCCCGGTTTACTTTCCCCAGGCTGCTATAGTCTTCTGCATTTGTAAATAAGGAATATCCATCAATTTGTAATTCCGCTTTATACACCTTGAATCTGAAGTGTTTGGGAAGTACTTCTGTTAATACAATGATATCTGGCTGTGTATCAAGAACCATCACTAAAAGTTCTTGTTGTTTATTTATGATAGAGTCAGCATTTGTATAAAATACTTTTAACTTATTTTGTTGTGTTTGCATAGAGGGTGCTTCCTTTGATTTGCATAATATATGCCTGGACTTCTGTATGTTACTGGTAGTTACAGTTTTAGCACACATAGGGTTAACTGTTGAGTTTTTAGTTTTGTCAACATAGTTTGTTTGACTTGGGTAGTTTGAATGTTGCAGATTATTTAGAACCTTGAAGCGGTTAGATAGTCTTATATGCGCTGATAAGGGAAATGGTTTGCATATTGTTCCTGGTATTGTAGTGGTTGATGGCTCCTCCCATTGCGAAAATTTTGTTGCAAAGCATTATTATTATACAATTCCACTCCATTACTTTCATTAAAATTACACGGAGTACTACTTAGAGAAACAACATAATTCATTATGTTCTCTTGTTCCATCTCCATTAGGATGAATGTGATAAAAAATATCTGTGTACATATGTAACCATATGAATCATAAAAAAGGGTAGAATTGTCTACTAATAACACCCCATTCCTTTCCACCTGACCTTGTAACAAACTGTTAAAGTGACTCGTTAGATTGTTTTCATGATTATTCTGTGGTCTAGGTAGTAAAGTTGAGATTAAAATCTGTGTGTCTGGTGACAAGTGCCTGATGTATTGGATAATAGAGTCATAATCTTCTATCATGCTCTCTGGCTTCCTGCAGCCTATATCATTGCTGCCTACATGTACCACAACAATATCATAATGGCTCTGTGTCATGTATCTTTCAAGTTGATCATGTAAATCAATTATTCGTGCTCCAGGTATTGTTCGAATTGACACATTATATTCATTATTGGACATATACAGTCCACGCAATTTTCTAAGGGTTGAGCTGCCAATGATCAAGACATTCTTTTGCCTAAAATTGCCTTGGCGGAATTCAACATTTCTCATTCTAGCTTCATGGTTGAGCATGCGCATGCTGGGTGGGTTATTCCTTACATAGCTATGCCCCCCCCCCCTCCCCCCTGCATTTCCCCTGTTAACATTTCTAGCCTCATGATATGATCTTGTAGGATTATTATGAGAATGCTGTGAAGAGGGAGCTGTGTTTTTGGAAGCCACTTCTCTGTAGGTCATAGGACCATGAACATTGCCTGATTTATTCATATTAATTATACTTGTTTTGTGTATCCTGACTGTGAAATGGGCTTGGAATTGAGCCACATGTTCATTATTACTTTTGCTGTTAAAAGTTTGACGTATTTCTCTGCTAGCTGTGGTTGTTACATTATTGTTGTTTTGTCGTGTACTAACTACTGGTATACATTTAGTTTCAGTCTGCTTTGGATGCAGTTCATTCTGTATTTGTAGGTCATGTACTTGTTCCTTTATTACCTTAATTTCTTGCTGTATTGCTTGCAACACATCACTATTTTGGTCTGACTGATGAGGTTGGGCTCGCTCCTTATCTGCTGTGACTATACTTGGAGATGTGCACTGCACTGAATCAGAATTTTCATCTGACTCAGTCTGTGTGTGTGAGTGTTTTATATTTAATATAGTCTTACTTGTACAATTATTGGTAGGAGGTGTATGCATGGCATTTACCTGCCCTGTGTACTGCTTACCGTAATAAGACTTATACGATTCTAGAAAGTCGCCAATTTTATCCGATATTGGGGTGCATAGTATGCATGTATATTTACGCTTAGAAGTAATTAAGGCACTTAGCATATACACAGGAAGGTCAGTACAATTGTAGGGTGTATAGACATTTCGGCAGCCAAACATTTTCGGCAGCTTGGAGTACATTTTCGGCAGTCCGTTTTCGGCAGCCTATATTAGTGTGTGTTTTATTATTATCCCTGTGTTACCTATATGTTACCCTAGATCCATGTCGCTTTAACAGAGTCGATATAACAGTATTATATACTAATACTATACATGTGTATTATATAGTAATAGTATATATTTCTGTTATATCGACTCAGATATACCAATACTGAAATCCATATTTAATTACTACTAATTGCTGGTTGATGAATTTTATTATGTTTGTTTTTTCAGCCATGCTGACTCTAAGAGCAAAACGAACTAAGAGCCCGTTGCTACGATGAAAGTCAAGCGCTGTGACGAAGATTAGGCACTGTTGTGACGCTGTGAAATATAATTTCATATTATTTTGAAATAAAGACGTAGGCCTATATCAATCATTCTTTAACACAGTGGTTGGCCTCTAATCGTTACAAATTTAAGTTCAATTGGAATGCAAAAAATTGTAAAAGAAAATTCTAGAATATTTACGGCGTAACATAATATTTGAAAAGCAGCGCCAATTTGGAAAATCTATGTGTCATGTAATTCATGTATCCCATGAAAATGAGAATTTTGAAAATAATTTTTCGGGTTGAGACTTGGAGTAGATTTCCTCCAATTTTCGTTAAGATCTACCAACTACCTAATGTTTGAAGCAAATTTGGAAATGCTCATTAGAAAATATAAATAATTTCGAAAATCCGCAAGAAACTCTTATAATGCTACGTCTGTAATGGTCTAAAGATTAATAGACTGACTAACTATCTGAATCACAAGTACGACCAGCAATTGAGCGTGCATTTTGATTTGTTGACGTTGTTCCTGAAAGCTGGTTGGTTAGAGCCATCTCTATTGTATTTGTAATCCGTGTCTGTGTGTATTCCGACCATTGTAATGGTTTCCTGCAATTAAAGCCCATGTTAGCTAGACTCGGCGGGTGATAACAATGTCCTCAGTTTATAATCCCTGCTGTTATCTTAACGCCAAAAATGTTAAGATGCGATCTCTTGCGCGAATGAACAACACATTTCGCTTGTACGCGCGGTCACTCCGTATGCGACCGCATATAAATCTAAAGGAAGGGTGGATATTTTTGAAAATAAGTTGACTGGAACCTGTTGCTCGTATTGGCAGCAACAGCGTCCGGTCAAAATATTTACATAAATATTCAACCTATCCCAAAAAATCGACTTAGTCAATAAGTGAACAGCTATCTAAAGAAAAGAAAATCAATTTGACAAATGTAAATCCTGCTAGATTTTTAGGAAATAATTTGACTGGAACCGGTATTCAACACTCTGGTGCATATTCTGGAGTGAATGTGACCTTTAATGCAAGTTTACACACACGCACGCACGCTACTTATTAACAAGGAATTTTTTTTCAAAATATTCAAATATAACATATTTCACGATATTACAAGCTCAACATATTTCACCATATTACATGGCGACGAACGTGTACGTACGTAGACACCCACGTATTCATTAAATGACCACTTATCTAAATAAAGGTTCTGGACATATATTTTGAAAATAATTTGACTGGAACCTATTGCGGACATTTGCATCAACAGCTTCTGTTAAAAAATAACTACACAAATATTCACGAGATCCCGACAAATGCATACTCATTAACCCCTCGGGCTGGACTGTATAAAAAAAATTAATTTGACTGGAACATGTTGATTATGTTTGCAGCAACGTCTACACAAAAAAAATATTTACAGATATTCAACAGGTGCCCTTTCGTGCAGGTTTTAAATATGTATATAAGGTAGCGCCAGCTTCCAGTCAAATTGGTTTCAAAATATTCACAAACTTAACTATAATATAACCGTAAAAGTGAGTGAAATATTGCTTTTGAGCTGTTACAAAATAATATATTCGTTACGTATGTGTCAATGTCTGTTGAGTATCTTGAAACTAAATTGACGGGAAGCTGTTTCTGCCTAAGGTAGCGCCAAAAACTGTACTGTATAATTTGAAGCCGTAGCATGTGCACGCCTACACAGGCTATAACCGGCAATAATGTTTTGAGAGATTTATTATAAATGATAGCAAAAATATACAAGAACCTACTGAGACGCATACCTCAGCAACATATTTCACCATATTACTAAGCTCATCATTACCACTGCCATAAATCACACAAATAAAAATGGAAAAAATAACACTGTGTTGTGAAAGTTACGTTCCAATTTCTAATTAACAAGGGAGGTAAATCGTATCGGTAATTAGCTAACAATATCCTCACGCAGTTACTTCCCTTGAACAATATAAAATGAATGCGCGGGTCCGAATATGTATTTTTATTTTAGGAATTTTCTGGTAATAATTTTTGTTAGATGTTTGTTGGGCACACGCAATTTATTCACCTTATTTTTTCAATTCACAGATGTAGACTAGGTGTATGCAAATGTTACAGAAGCAACATCAATTAAAATGAGGTCTATGAATTTCAGATCTATGGTTCCTTAATCACGGTATTAACCTGAAAAAAAGGAAATATTATTAGCTACGGACTTATACAGATCGCCGGTAAAACAATTTTAATAACATTCATAACATTACAATATTTTACAACAATATTTACGATGTTGAACATGCTGCCGAAAATGTAATAATGTGAGAGGCTGCCGAAAATGTATGTTTTTATGCACCATATTTGCGCTTAGGTAGGCTGCCGAAAACGAATTAATATTTGCGGCTGCCAAAATTACATGGCTGCCGAAACCGCCTGAGACCAATTGTAGTGCCACCATATATTGCAATCTGAGCATTTCATCATAAATTTGTTGTCAGCTTCACCACAGGGACATTCTCCAACCTGCTTCTTCATAGTTTCATTGTTACTATCAAATGTAGCTATTTCATTGTTAGTTGATAGTCCTACTTGAGTTAGTGTACAAACAGGAGATGCAAGTGAGTGTGTGGAAGTCATACTATTATCAGCATCTGCTCTTGAGGAAGGTGTGCAAAATGTTAGCGGTGGTAAAACCAATATAGTGTTACCGTGTTTTCGTATTTTTGATTCCGCGTTTTCGTATCTAAAACGGCAGACTCCTGTGATTACACGTACGTACGTACATGTTATCTATATACGCTCACTTCGTTTGCCATTAGGCTAGCTGTTCTCAAAAAGTGCTGTACAATCTATCCCCCGGGTGGGGGGGGGGGGTGTAGAAACACGACATTTCCCTATACACAACCCTACACACTAAAGTCTAAAGACACCAGTTTTCGTGTTGTGTGACAGAATTCTGGTTTAATGTCATACGACTTCTCTGATACAACTTACGAGAAGCGCATATTTGACAATGGCTTTCTCTCCGGTATAACTGTAAAAACGCCTGCATCCTTAGCTGCACTCATCTTTACTATTTTCGAATTCGCGCAAAATATTGTAAACAATCTGATTTGCCAGATGAAATTACAATCGTGTCTTGCCTTGTTTTGAGTAGATCCCGTCGCTCGGAACTAAGATGCTGACGACGAGCTTACTGTCGGTTCCTCACATGAGGGAATCTCCAATACAAGAAGAAGAAGAAGAAGAAGAAGATAAGATAAGATTGATTTGCAGAACGCAGGCTAAAAAGCCTCTATGTTCCGTTTTGTGTTAGGCTGCTATAGATTTAGGCTGCTTTGGTAGTTAAATCTTATTTCTTGGTTTGCACAGTTACTGTGTTGTAGTCCCCCTGTTCATCAGGGTAATGCTAAACAAGTTAGCCGCACCGTCACCAAGTTAGTAGTTATATGAATGCTTTGTACAAAGTTCAACATACCCCTTCTTTGTGAACAATATTAACATCCACCATCATTGACAATATCTTCACAAATAGCATTGTTGAACGGAAAACTCAATTAGTTATTTTTGCAGTCATGTGTAGATGCCTAAAACACATTCCATACTGTGTGCACAGACGTTTATGATCGCGCCTTTCCACTAAAAACAGCTAAACAAGTTAAACGAAAACCGACTAAACCATGGCTAGCTGGTTGATAGCTGCTTGTCATAAGAAAAACACACTGTACTTAACATTTATCAAGCACCCTACAAAGTACAATGAATCTCAATACAAAAAATATCTCAACAGACTAAACCAAGTAATCCGGAGAGCCAAAATCAATCATTACCATAATAAATTCATCAATCAGAAAGACAATATCAAAGAAACGTGGAAGTTAATAAAGTCTCCACTAAATAAACAAAACAAGAAATCAGAGACATCAAGATTTATATATAATGACAAAGTTTTAACTGACAACCAAGATATAGCAAATAAATTTAATGAATATTTTATCAACATTAGACACAGCCTATCGGAAAAAATTTGGAATACCTCTAATACAAATATAGAAGATTATCTGACAGGCAGCTATCAATCCTCAGTTTTTCTAAATCCTACTAACACATATGAAATCTCAAAAATCTTAATGCAAATAAACCTGAACAAAAGTGCAGGCATTGATAAATTTAATGGAACATTTTTAAAAACTGTCTCTCACAAATATTAATCCCACTGAACCACATTTGTAATCTTTCCCTGGTGCAGGGTATATTCCCATCTCGACTAAAAGTAGCATGGGTGACACCAATATAAAGCCAAGGACTCTTCTGACTTTACTAATTACCAGCCCGTCTCAGTACTTCCACTATTTTCTAAACTTCTTGAAAGACTTTTCTACAATAGACTGATAAATTTCTTAAATAAATATTCTATTCTCCATAAAGCGCAATATTATTTTAGACAAAACCTCTCCACAATGCTGGCTCTGATAGATAGGTTGTAAAAAATAACAAATTCTGTAGAAAACAAAGAACATATTCTTGGCATATTTCTTGATCTTTCTAAGGCTTTTGACACAATTGATCATAAGATTCTAATATAAAAAAAATCTTATTATGGAATGAGAGGAATTGCCCTAAATTGGATAACAAGTTATTTATCAAACAGAGTACAGTGCGTACAATACAATGGAGCTTGCTCTAGCAATGAAAACCTAGTCTGTGGTGTCCAGCAGGGATCAATACTTGGACCTCTCCTGTTTTTAATATATATGAATGATTTACCTAATGTTTGTCAGCACCTTTCATTAATACTGTTTGCAAATGACACCAATGCTTTTTGCCACAACAAGAATATAGAAACACTATATAAAAATGTAAATGAAGAAATGGAAAAAGTAATAAATTGGTTTAAAGTAAATAAATTATCACTGAATGTCGGGAAAACTAATTACATGCTCTTTACAAAATCTAGAAAACTAAAGAAAAATCACTTGCCAAAATTGTACATTGATGATCAGGAAATACAGGAGGCTGAGTTTGCTAAATTCTTAGGTGTCTACCTGGATAAAGATCTAACCTTGGAGAACCATATAGAGATTGTACCATCTAAAGTGGCAAGAAACATTGGGATCATGCGACGACTTAAATCATGCTTACCACCTAACATACTAAAAACACTATATTGCACGTTAATACTCCAACAAATTACTTATTGCAACACTATTTGGACTAATACATACAAAATCAGACTGGCAAGACTAAAATCACTTCAAAAGCAAGCCATTAAACTTTTTGCACAAACAGGAGAGGCCCAAAATGTTTCCAAGACAGAAAATTTATTAAAACTAGAAGATAATGGTAATCTCCAATTATATACAATAATAAAAGATTTTTTCAAAGGTAATCTACCAGATTCACTGTCTTTTCTCTTTACCCTAAACACTGAAATACACTCATACAACACCAGATCTAGACACAACTTTCACACAGAATACAATAGAATGGAAATCTCAAAATTAAAACCATCCTTTCAAGCTACACAACTCTGGAATAACACAGACACGAACACACGTACACAGATTATTAGTCAAAATTCCTACAAACATATTAGTAAACAAATGTTCATTAATAAGTACTAAATCGAGTAATTGGACCCCACTCATATATTAGTTACTACACCTTGATGCGCCCGGAGACCACAGCAATTACCAGCAATTCATCATGAAGAACCACCTGTTAACAATATTGATATTACTGCTCTTGTCTTGCCTCTACACTCCAGTTTGACATATTGTCTACATAAAATAAAAGGTACTGCTGAATATTCTGGACCTAGTGGAATTTGTGGGAGAATTTTCTGCATAGAGTTCCAAATGTGCACAGAAGATTACTTACGTCATAACCAAAACAGTTTGTTGCTAGACTCATGTTGGCCATTGTTATCTTTACTTTATCATTAACCATAATCATATTTAATTTAATCAATTTTATTATATTATATTTTATGTGAATATCTGGCTCCTGGGTCTTACAGACAACACATCCCAAGGGTCATAGCTCCTCTTGCTGGGTGTTTTGAAGAGGACTTGACCAGGGGCTGTGGGTGGCTAAGCCACCAACAACTATCGGTCGGGTGGCTTTTCTGAATATTCAGCGACTGTGCAGCTTTTGTGTTAAAATCTGAGTCAAATTGGACCAGCACTCCTCAAGATATACACAGATCCAGAACGTGATCATATCTACGAGCTCTAAGAAACCCAGCCATGACAGACACACTAAGAAATAGACTCGCACACAGATTTACATGGTCACATTTACTCTCTTTCCTCTAGGGAAAGAAGGTGATAGACAATAATAATAATAATAATAATAATAATAATAATAATAATAATAATAATAATATTAATAATAATAATAGTAGAAACAGGATGAACTCCAGCCCCCACCCCACCCCTTCATCCCCTAGCCCATTCCAATGAGTGAAATATGTTACCCACAGTATGAAAAACAATAAAAAAAACAAGTGAACCATGTTTGTCAAATGTCTTGTCTTTTTTTTTCCTCTTCTTTTTTTATGTCAAATCCTGTATTACTTGTCTGTAGTTATGCATAATATATTGTCACAATGCCTTATGTCTACTTATGTCAAATCATGTGTAATGTGTATGTTATTCTATGTCAGGGGTCCACAAGCTAATAGGCACAGCCTCCAGTGGACTCCCTGTTATCATATTGTAATTGGTAATATTTACCAAGAGAATAAATCAAAATCAAATCACCAACATAACACTAGAAGCAGACACAAACTACATGAGAAATACACACGCACTGACATGGGAAAACATAGAATATCAATTACAGCCACTCAATTATGGAATAATACTAAACACGAAACCCGAGACAAAATACTGACAACAAAATCATTCAAGAAAATAATAAAGGATTACTTAATTAACATGTATTAGTGCTACTACTACTACTACTACTACTACTACTACTACTACTACTACTACTACTACTACTACTACTACTACTACTACTACTACCACCTTCCCACTCCAATCCACCCACTACAACTGGATGTTTTCAACTGCCAACAACTATCAAATTTTCATATTCAGTAACCATAAAACCAAGCTACTGGATGAGCAGGAGAATGAGCACTATGCCCATCCCCTCCCTCCCCACCCTTGCCCAAGGATGCTCCCCACTAGCCAGCATCCTGTAAACATCTTATCAACTGCACAAATACAGCACAACTCGGGGATGACCTGATATACTTCTAAACAAAAACAGTACCTTGTTGTTAGAATAATTAAAAAATCAGTGTGAGAAATGTTCTCTTGTATGTTTTGAATGTGGGTGGATTGGAGGACATTGTTGCCTATGGCAACAGTGGCCTCCAATTCAATTATATTCAACACATTCAACAGAACGTTTTTATTTTACTATTGAGATGAACCGGTTATTTCCGAGATGTACTGTATAACCAAAGTCAACCAAAAATATAAATGTTGTGTTGTAATGTAAAATCACCACTACAACTACTACTACTACTTAGACATGTATTAATTGTTTATTTAGCTTGTCTACGTCCTGTGTTTGTATTCTACTGTCCTGTTTAATTTATGTGTATGGATGTATGTATATATGTGTCAGGTGTCCACCAATACAATAGGCATTGCCTTCGGCAGATAACCTAGTTGAATCCATAATTTATATATGTTTTACTACTGAATAAATAATCTTGAATCTTAAATCTTGAACACGCTGTTAGTCTTTGATTATTCCATGCACTAACTCCAAGAATCAACAGGAAACTGTATACATGACTCCGTATTTAGATTTTTGCTTGCCGAATTTATGTAGGTAATTAAGATCTCTAGCTCTGAAGTGACGTACTCTATAGCAGAGCCAGCGAGATGCAGGTTCGATGGTTTCTAGTGGTGACCACTTGGCAGCATTAGACAGCAGTGAACATTTGTTTGAGTCCAGCATTAGACTGAGCAGTGTATCATCATTGATGTTGATAGATACTAGGCTTTCTATGAGCTTCTGGTAACAGACTGCGCTGGAGTGAGCATTTGTGCATCGGAATAGGAAGTGTGCTACATCTTCTGGTTCTTTGTGGCAGATTGGGCATAGGGCAGACTCTCGTCCACCAGTAAATTTGCTTCTCGCACCTTGAAGAGTGTAGCTTCCAGTGAGAACTTTCGCTTTGATGACAGCACGCTGGACATCGCGAGTATTGGTGGATGTGGTCCAAATGCTGTGAGCTCTTCCAATCCCGCAGCTATCGATACTAAGGTGTTTTAGTGTGCTCTTTGTATGGACTTCTTCTTGCAACTGAATTGTCCATACAGTGTTGACATTGGAACGTATTCTCGAGTTCCATGAGCTCTTATCTACAGGATTCTCTATGAATTGCAGAGGGCTACCGAGATTGTATCTGTAGAAAAATGTTGCGATCATGGAGAACCAGCTTTTGTCAGTTGGGCGATTAACGATGAGTTGTCTGTAGGTTAAATTGGCAATTGTAGAGTCCTTTTGACGTGCTATAGTAGCAAATAAAGATAGTCGATTGGCATCAAGTTCTGATTTGAAGGGTCTCGCTCCAAAAAGCAGGTACACAGCTGAGGTAGCACATGCTTTGGGAAGATGCTGTATATGTTTCAGTGTGGTTCTGTGGAAAAGTTCTAGTGCTTCTAGTTCTTTTTGGTTGATCCAGGTTGATTCTAGGCCATGCATATAACATGATAGGACATACATCGTATATAGTTTGTATGCAACAGGAGGTGGCAGGCCATTTAGCCCATGAAGACCGGCTCCCATCAGCACGTATAGCGTGCAACGACCTTTACTAATTCTGTCGTGTATGAAGGATGAGACTTGAGCTGAGCTATTGACATTCCTAGTTATGCCAAGATGAGTGAATTCGTCACATACAGTCACTGGGACTTGATTAATCCTCCATCATTTCCTTTTGTTCCATGTATCGTTAGGGATGTGTGAATTTGTATTGATACTGTTGTTTTGGTTGGGTGGAGATTATATCGTTCCCTGTTGGCATAGCTCTCTACTGTTGACAAGTTGAGCTGCATGTCATTTAGGCAGTCAGTAAGGAGAACAAGGTCATCTGTGCAGGCAACTCTGTCTACGTCGATAGTGCCAATTTTCCGGCCTGAATTTGTTTGACCAAGATTTAGCAGGAGATCATTGATGTTTGCTTCGTAGTCGTAGGCACTCGCGACCCCTCCTTGTCTCACACCTTGCAGAATATCAAAATGCTCGCTGACCTGCCCATGGTGTTTAATTCTTGTTGTCAGATTTTGATATGATAGCAGTCTCAAATGGATCCAAATGCCATTGAGCCCGTAGTTATGATATTTCCTGATCAGAGAGTCGTGATTGACAACATCGAAGGCCTTTTGAGCGGCACTTGTTGCAATGTACAGTAATGAGTGATTGCGATTTGCTTCTAGTAAAGATTCAGTTATTATCGCTGATGCCATAGTAGGTGAGACACCTTCTAGGAAGCCAAATTGGAGATCATCCTGGTTCGCATCGATGAGGCTCTTTGAATGTGCTAATAGCCTGTGTTCGACAATTTTCGATATGATTGGGGAGATTGTTATTCCACAATAGTTGTCCAGGTGCTGAGCTGTCTTGCCTTTCTTATGAATTGCAGTAAGGAGTCCTGATTTCAGTGAGGCAGGGATGTATCTTATGTTTACAATTGCAGTGCAGATTTTGGCAAGGAGAAGCGCAACTGCGTCTAATGCGTACTTAAAATGCTCTGCAGAAATCCTGTACTCATCAGCTGCTTTTCGGCACTTGAGTTTAGAGATGTATTGTCTGATCTCTTTTACTGTAATTGGTATGATTGATTGATATGATGATTTCCCTATTTTGGTTAGAGACTGAACATCATTTTGTACTAAGTCTACGTAATTCTGATCGTAAGAGTCTGTGTTTACTGGCTGAGCTAGTCTGGAAAAGTGGGAATGCATAGCTTTGAGAATGTCATCATATTTGGATATATGCACATCGTCCACTATGAGCTTTGACAGGTGCTGAACAGGTTGTCTGCGCTGGGTTGCTACACGGCAATAAAAAAGCTGAGAATCTGTGGATGATGCGGTAGATATCTAGTTGTACAGCTTTTCTCTGGATTCTGCTGCTGCGTTGTACTGGATGCGGCGTACATTCTTATTAGCTGTCTTGCATTCTACAGAGGTTCTATGAGAAGCACCGGGTTTGCCAGCTTCCTTCCAGAGGTAGTGAGCTTTACGTGAGATCTTGATTGCTTCTACTACATCTTGAGTCATGATGCTCCCTTTTCTGGCTAGTTTTGTTGTTTTTGTGGGATATTTGCTTCGGCAGCAGACTTCATAGTCGTCATTAGGTGTTGAATGGTTGTGTCTATGTCAGCAGTACAATTGAGCAGGTAATCTTGGTCTAGCATTGACAAAACTTCTTCTGAGTATGTGTAGTCACACTTGGTCCAGCAAGTTCGGGATATTACGGGTGGTTTCTGTACTGCTGCTTTTACTAGGGTCACTCCTTGTACTATCCCACTTACAGCTACATGGCTTGATGAGTTTGTCGGTGAACTGTCCTTTCTGCTGACACTTAAATCTGTTAGGAGTCTGTTTTAAGATGTAGTCGATCTGCGAACCGTAATGACCACACTTTGAGTAGACTGTACTTTGGTTGCCGGGCTCGCCTCCTTGGAAGAGTTTAAGTTCTTTGACAAAGGCTTTCAGATGGTGGCTAAATGAATCAGTTCATTGGTCAGTGAGTGATCTGTTGAAGTCTCCGCCAACTATGACAGTATAGGTGGTGTGATACTGGTTATGTAACTCGTTCAATTCATCCAGGATTTCGCTGTGTTCGTGAAGCAAGTGTGATCCTCTGCAAGGGCAGTAAACCGATATGATGCATAGAGGAGGAGTGCAGTTCATCAAAATAATGCATACTCTGCCACTTCCTGCCTCAGCGGTTTCTATCATATGATTTAGATCCTTCTTCCAGAAAATTGCTGTGCCACTGTGTCCATGTGAACGCTGTTTAGGTGAGATAGTATCGTTCATGTCGCATGGTTTGGCCATCTTCTTCTTCTTTTCGTTCGCTGATCATACCGCCAGTCCTGTAAGTGACTATCGACATGATCATAAGCGTTAAGTGCGTGGATCCATGGTTTATTAGAGTGCGCCGTGCGGCCTGGAACCTCCGTCTTCAGCACTCGAGGTTTCTGTCAGGGTTACCTCGCCCTTACCTCCTTTAGTCGCCTCTTACGACATGCAGAGGATACGGAAGGTGTATTCTAAACCCCACCTACAGGGCTTTGGCCATGACATTGTAGTTTGAGTTGATGTGACATAGAACTGAGATTTCAAACTCATACAGGTGGTGTTCTTGTACCAACAAGACATCTGTAGTTGTCATGCGTTCTTCTAAGTATGCTTTATTGCCTATTGCTCCCTCGATATTAATGGTGGTGATTCTGATGGATTCACACCTAGATCTAAAAAATTAGCATTGTTAGAGCAGTTTTGGTCAAGGTTTCTTGGTGACTGTTCTAAAACTGATACAGCGAGTGGCAGCAGTCGCCGTGATTTCATAAAATTATTCATAAGTTGTTGATTAGCAGTCAAATTGTTTGATAAATCGTTTGAGGTAACTAGTGAAGTCTTCTCCGACATTAGATGAGATGACATATTTGCTGGCATTATTAAGCCGTCTATGCTAGGATTTTCTACTGAGCCTTGCAAAGTTGCTGTTGGCTTGTGTGGTGGTACTACATTTAGATGGCGATTGGGAGGATGGTTCTGTGATGGTTCAAAGCCTGGTGGTGGTGGCAGAGGGGCATCACGGTTGGTATTGTTATGGTGGTATTGTTATGGTGGTGTGGTTCGTAGCCATTGCGGTGACGGTGGACCAATTCTGGTGACTCTCTGGTGTGTTGCCCTGTCCCCTAATGGGAGTGTCAGTGAATGTCCATTTGTGGGTTGAGATGCAGTGATCGGTGCTTGAGCTGGAATCCTCTGTTTTTTTGTTCTCTGCAGTACTTCGTATCGTGGCGGTTGATATGGGTAATGGTTCTGTTGGTAGACTGGGGCGTGATAATAGTCGGCTGGCTGCATCTGATTGAAATGGTATATTGGATGGTAGATGGATGGATAAGTAGCACTGGGATAGTGTGTATATACCTGCCGAGTCTGTGAAGTAGAACAGCTGGAAATCCTGGTGGAGGCATAGGTGTGTTTTGTGCCATTGGAATTGCCTGGTACCTTGCCGGTTGCCGCCACAATAGGCTAGGTGCTATGGTTGGTGCCATCCGTATTGCTTGGTGCCATGGTGGTTGCTGCCATGGTGAATTGAGTCCAGGGGGTGCCAAAGTAGATGCCAATCTGTGCTGGCTGATTCCATGATGGTAGTTGACCTGGTGGATTCTATAAATATACCTAGATCTTTTTCAAACTCAACAGATTCAAGTGGTATTGGGAGACCATCCTCTCCGTGTAGGTGATAGGATCTGTTTTCAACATTTAGTTTGCTTTTTACTTCCAGAACTCTACATTTGTTTGGATGGAATTTAAGTAGCCATGTAGAAGCCCAGTCGGTTATGGAGTCAATATCATCCCGTATTATTTTACTGTCTGTCTTGTCTTGAATTTCTTTGTAAATCTTTGTGTCATCTGCGAATAAGTAGATTTCAGAACTGACATTATCCGGTAGGTCATTTATATAAATAACAGACAGGATAGGGTCTATCACACTACCTTGTGGTACCCCACTGGATATATCTTGCCATGCAGAAAATTTATTATTAATCCAGACTCTCTGTTTACGATTTTTTAAGAATTCCCTTATCCATTGGCACACTGTGTCACTAAATCCATATGCCTTCAATTTGATCACGAGTCGTTCATGTGGGACCCTATCGAATGCCTTCATTAGGTCCATAAATACTACGTTTATTTCACTATTGTTGTCCAATATTTTTGTCCAGTGGTCTAAAACGTTTAATAATTGCAGTGTTGTTGACCTCCCGGAAGTAAGACCAAATTGTTTATTAGTGAGTAGATCATCTGACGTTATGCGCTTTAATATCTTATCCTGAATGAGCCTTTCCATGAGTTTGCAAATACACTTGTAAGGCTTATTGGTCTGTAGTTGCCTGGTTCCTTTTTATCCCCCTTTTTAAAAATTGGTGTAACGTTTGCAATGGGTACGTACACATCCTGAGACAAATGGTTTGTTGAATATGATGTTAAGCGGTTTATGTAGTGCTTCTCTTAATTCATATATTAGGCGAGGATGTACATCATCAAGTCCAGGTGATTTAGAAATGTTTATTGATTCCATAATTTTAAGTGTTTCGCTGAGGCTGAAGGTAATGTCACTAGAGAGAGTTGTGTAGTTCCGCCTAGTAAGGTGTGGAAGCATATTAGTATCTTCATCAATGAAAACAGTAGTATAGAAATTTGCTAATATGTCCGCCTTGTTAATATCATTTTGTACTCTGAGGACTGTACCATTTGCTTCAACCTCAAGTTCAGGTATTCTGGAGGTGAGTTTTCTTGTACAGTTGACATGATACCAACATTTTTAGTATTCATTTTTACACTTCTGGCTATTTCTTTTTCTCGTTTAGCATTTCTTGTGAGTGTCTTACGTTTGTTTCGCTGGTGTGTATATTTAAGCCTGTCTTTGGCTGTTCTGGTTTTCATATAGTTCGTCCAACCTCTATTTTTAGCTTTTATTAGTTTAAGAATTTCTGATGTGATAGCTGCATTCTTTCCCTTGTTGTGTGGCTTGTATCTGGGGATATGCGCTATTTCTGCTAACTTTAGTTTATTAGAAAAATGGAGTACATGTCTTCAACATCTTTACCTTCTAATATTTTTTCCCAATCAAGATTTAGTTCATGTTTCATTGCCCCATAGTTCCCTTTGTCATAGTTTAATTTTTCTATTTCAGTTGTCACTGTATCATTTGCACATTGGACATTGCATGTGATCACAACGTGGTCACTACTTCCCACAGCGGCTATCGTATGCAATATCTGAGACAAGATTTTCATCGTTGCAGAGAATTAGATCCAGTGTATGTGGGGTGTCAGTGCCTCTAACTCTAGTGGGGTTATCGATTTTTTGAAAAAGGAAACAATCCCTTATACATTCTAGGAATCCTTCAGTACTGTCTGATCCTGTCCAGGAGTCCCATTGGATGTTTGGAAAATTAAAATCCCCACAAATGAAAATGTGTGTGTATTGCTTTGTTATTTGTTACTTGGCGCAGGAGGTTGTTCATTTGGTTTATATTGTTCTTGTCACCAGTGGGGCTTCTGTATATAACACCAACTAGTAAAGTTTCATTATTCTTTGGGCTTATTTTAATAAAACAATGTTTTTTAAAATTGCTTTGCACATTGATTTAATCCGAATGTGGTTCCTGTTTCACAAGTATCATAACACCTCTTCCGGTTTGTTCACAAAAGTTGTTTGAGAAAGTATCATATCCTGCGATGGACATTTCTTCTTTAGTAGGGAGAAATTGGAAATTTTCTTGAAATATCTGTTATCATTATAATGTCTGGTGTTTTTTCCATGGCCAAAAGCCTTGCTTTGAATTCAGGTAATTTATTGGAGAGACTGCGTTGGTGTACAAGCATTTCAAGTGTGGCTCTGATCTCTCATGTTCTGATAGCTGAGACTGTGTGGATTTACAATACGTTCTATGTTCCGCTTGTTTCCTTTCAATTTCCTACTTTGTAATACCTGTGTGCTTTCTTTTCTGTTTGATGGCGAGATAGCTGTTGATATTGTATCGTGTATATATTTGTTAGTATCCATTGTTTGTGGAACTGTACATTCATCAACCAAATTGTGGTATATGTTATATAGATGTATATAGGCTTGGTTTTTTCTGCATTTGGTAAATATTTGTACAGTATATTGCCTTTTTTCCTATGCATTTATTCCTAAAAAAAGGATAAGGGATTGCATTTCTACGGGTAGTGTTGGCTTGAAGGGAATCGATACACGAGTTCAGATAGGTCATTATGTTTTCTGATAATAGTGTAACTCCATGATAATTTGGGTGAATAAAGTCTCGAAAAAGCTCTTCATTCGCTTCCCCATTAGAATACGTAAACAGTTCGGTGTTGTTCACTAGGATTGCTTTGTGCCATTCTGCTGGAGAGCTGAGTATTTCATTAAACTCATAAACTAGGTTGTTTTCATGTGTGTTTTGGGGCCGTGGCAGCAGGGATGATACATACACTTGAGTGTTTGGAGCTAGTGATTTGGCTCTTTCAATGAGTGCATCATATTCATTGATCATGCTGTCTGCTTTACTCTTACCAATGTCATTACTTCCAACATGTATGTCGACAATATCGTATGTATTGGGTGAGAGAAACAGTTCAAATTTTTCCACAATTTCACTGATTCTAGCCCCACCGTAGGATCCGACTGTGATGTCATGCTTTTCTGTTGACATTTACCTACCACTAAGTTTCGTGAGTGTCGAGCTTCCAATGATTAGAACTTTCCTGGTTGTTGCAGTTTGAGTGCTGGATTGCAGTTAGTTTCCTCCTGAGGAAACTAGTTTCCTCCTCCTCCTCCTCAACATCATCGAGTGATTTAGCTGTTGTTAGTACTTCCATCGATTTCTTCTTCATCTGTTGGTGTTAGAAACATTGAGTGTTGGTAGCTGCCTGACAAAGTCTTGTATATTTTTTTGAATTTTTTGTGATAGGTTAGGTCTAATATTAATAAAGTATTCATTGAATTTGTCTACTATCTCATTTTATCTGTTATAATTGTGTTATTACTAATGAACCGCACTGTTTCCAAGATGCTTTTTTGTTTATTCAATGGTGATTTAATTAATTTCCAGGTTTCTTTTATATTATCTTTTTGCTCATCAAATTTATAATGGTAATAGTTTATTTTTGCTGTTCTAATAATTTGGTTCAGTTTATTTCTATATTTCTTAAACTGAGTATCATTGTACACAGTCGGGTGCTTAATAAAGGTTAAATACAGCTTGTTCTTCTTATAGCAGGCAGCTATCAATCCTCTCGTTAGCCAAGGTTTAGTCAGACTTTGCTTAAATTCCTTAACTGTTTTTAGTGGAAATGCAGCTTCATAGGCATTAGTACATATATAGTGGAATGTGTTGTAGGCATCTTCACATGAGTCGCAGTTTGTCACCTGATTCCAATTTATGTTCACCAAACTATTTCTAAACTTTTCTATGTTCTCATTTCTAAAATCTCTACATGTTGTTTCCTCTTTTTCGAATAACTGTGTTCTAACTTCTTCATTTTCCATGTAGTAGATTGGTAGGTGGTATGAATTCATGTCTTCAACAAAGATACCAGATTGGGTTTTCGGATTTGCAGTGTTATTTGAGAGAATATTGTCAATGACAGAGGCCCTCTTTTCAGTTATTCTTGTCAGTTTTGTGATGAATGGATAGTATCCAAATGTTCTTAATAAATTTACAAAATCCTGAGTAGTGGTTTCATTTTCTCTAAGTAAATGAATGTTGTAATCACCCAATATATAAACTGTTTTATTCTCCTTTTGTATGGTTTTAAAGCATTTTTCTAATGTTTCTATGAATTTTTCTTTATCACTTTCTGGAGAACTGTAAATGACACCGACAATTTTGTTCTTAGCTTTTTCCATATGTATTTCAATAAAGCTAGGTTTAAAAAGTCTTCCATTATTGTCAGTTCTTCTCTCTTATAACACTGTATATTTTCTTTTATATAGATGCCTACCCCCACCTCCTGGGTTATTAGCCCTGTGGTTTTCCAGGAATTTGTAGTTTTGCTTTTCAATTAAGCTGAGTGCTGAGTTAGTTTTAATCCACGTCTCAGTGATTCCAATAATGATAAATTCAATTGCGCTAGTGTCTAAAAAATTACTTAATTTATCAAAATATTTTGGTAATGATCTTATATTGATGTGCATAGTCGAAAAGGAGATGGTATCTTTGTTTTGGATCAGGTTTTTGCTAAATTCACTTTGTTGTATATAGTTACATTTAGGTTGTGGGAGAGTAATTTCTTGATCATCAGTATAGGTCTCAGAGAGTATGAATTCCTGTGATGAGTTTAAGTTAAATGGATTTATAAGTATGCTTGGACCTAATATGTTGAGTTTAAATTCAGTGTCGTTGTCATGGTGGGTGAATGGAAATTGATATCAGATGAAGATTCAAGATGATTGAGATGTGATTGTGTTCATCTGTTTTGGCGCATTTCATGCTTTTCAGCATGGTATATCTATCCTAAGTTTGATAACTTCGACCACTCTGATGGCAATTTTCCAGCTTTTATTATCTCTATAGCAGAGAAATTAGTGTGCAATATTCAGCAATTTTGGTTGACGATGTTGTTGTCTACGACTGCAGCATCTTCCATCAAACCTGCCTAGAAAATGTAACATCTTTGGTCATTTATTTTATTTTGAATTTTTTTTAATTTTTCCATCCGAGTACAAAGGGTTAGGGAAGAAGCGAAATCATGAAACTTTGTCTATACAGGGTCTGTCCATTAGGGAGAAGCCATCTGGTGCGGGCAAAGATTTTATGACAGATGCACAGATACATGTAGGTAAGTCAACAATCCGAAAGAGATGCATCACATAATAAATTGATAATAGTAATGGTATAAATAACAACAGTAGTAGTTAATCCGCAATTATTGAGCTGTGTTATTATTATAGTTGTAGATTGATAAAATGGGGGGTATTAGATCAGAATTTGAAATATATAAACAGTATTGGCGCAGAACTGGAATAGATAGGGTGGCCAGGATTTACTCATACTGGCAGTAATCGCCCACTACAGGTACAGAGTAAATATGAGGTCTGGCTGCTAAAACAATGGGTATGTTTACAACTGTAAGGGCGTGGTAAGACATTTGAAACACATATATACGTATGGATCTTATGATTGTGTATGTATCACATAAGATCCTTGTTTTTTTAATTGCATTGTGGTACCTTTTTGGGATTATCCTTAATATTTTCGGCTATTTTTGGCTGAAGCTACAGAACTGAAGCTGTTTATTTTATACTGGCTCTGCGGCATCTTATAATCGATGCATTGTTGTTACTCCTACATGAACACTTAGGTTAGTATGTCAATCATGAAATGAGCCCATTGGGGATTGTCCTGCCAACCTTCTTTATTTCCTTCTAATGCATATCAGTTTAAAATTCCACGATACACCAGTATAAATTATGAAAAATACCCCCTGTAAATATCTGTAAAAAGCCATTTAATTATTCAAAGTAATGAAGTTAAGTAATAGCAATGGGCCTTAGGGACTCCTATCCAGTTCAACAACCGATATCATACATATCACCATCCGCCACATCATATACAACAATAGTGTAGTGGATGGTAATAGTGTAATACTTTGCGGTGGATGTTCACATGTATTCTGATATTGTGGAACGATTTAGCAACAATCCTGATCAAATGTAATAGTTTGATACTTGTATTATGCAAGTACCAGCGGTTTTCACCGTACGATGCGAAGTTGTTGGTTCACAAATTCTACATAGGGGAGGGACTCCCAACATAGCTTTCCGAACAAGAAGAGGAAATACTTGCGGAATGTTTCCTTTCACAGTAAAATACAAATTTATTCAGCTTCGCACTGATGCGGGGATGCATTGATGGAAAGAAACGTGTATATTTGACATACCCATTCACTTAAAAGCCCTGAAAATAATGCTTGAGCAAGGAAAGAGCCGATTTTAAAACACGGAAATGCGTATAGTAAACCACACCCATGACGTCATTTATCGGAATGACATGCTAGAGGGAAACACGGCACCTTTTGTATTTATCATAGCTCATTTCAGGCCATATGAGAATAAGAATGGTATATTCTGATGCTGAAAAATAGTATCTATGTGATGTAAATACACGAAAAATTCAAGAGAACTGCTGGACCCCGCCGCTTGGCATAATTCAACCGTGGGAATTTTGTTGCGCCCTCTTGACTAGCCACGCCCCGGGTTAGAGAAGTCACGGCCTATCATCTTATTCAAGCATTATTAGATTTCTTGGCGTGTTCACAACTTTATCCAGCTATGAAAACTTAATTCTGAACGAATTTATAACACAGACAGTCGTCCAAACAAATATTCGTAGCCATATATTGATGGAATCAGCAATTAGGTTATACATGTGATTTATAGACATGTCAAATTAGAGAGAGTTTTCCCAAATAATACTACGTCATTACGCTTCTGGCCAATCAAAAGTTGATGTAAAAACAGCAGATATGCTCTCTGGAGAGTATAAAAGGCAGCGCACACAGCATTTCTTCGCCTTCTGCTTCCAGCAGTGAGCCATAACACTTCTCTCTCTCTCTCTCTCTCTCTCTCTCTCTCTCTCTCTCTCTCTCTCTATCTCTCTCTAGCTAACTAATCACTAACCAATGTTGATTGGGCCGACTGTGTCTAATAGACATTAGCACCCAGGCATAATAACCTTTCAGAGTGCAATACCCTGGCGTTCCTCGTGCGCACTCTACCTATGCCTCTCTGCATGTCTATATGCTGCCAAGTTTGTGCACGTTAGACTGAGCATTAGACTGAACGTTAGACTGATGGTAGATGCACAATTATTTCGTCTTTTTAGGAGCATGGTACGCCAAAATTTGTTGTAGATGAACGCGAAATTCTGCTCTAGCATTGCTGCTAAAATTAACAGCTCAGCCGATACATAGCAGCTCAGACAGACAGACAGACATTGATGTAGAAAGATCTGGTGAGGTGTTGGCAAATTCTCTCTGTGTTTGTAGCTTGACCATAGAGTTGAAAGACTCGTAGTGATAGCCTCCACAGGGGAATGTTACAGGCAAGCATCCGAAAGCTTCTGCAAGTAGTGAGTCTGTAACAGCTAACACTGATCTAACTCAAAGTTGTGGCAATTCAGGTCTGGTCCGCAATACCCTGGCAATCCTCGTGCGTGGGCCTACCTCGAATGTGTTCAACAGGCAGACCATGTGGACATCGGTACGGTGTACATGATCTGATGTGTGAATACAGCCACGAGAAGAGATCGAGTAGTTCTTTCATAAGACTGACGTGGATATGGTAGGAATCGCACCACTATTGTAGACTGTGTGCAATAGTGTGCAATAGTGTGTCTGTTTACAGACCGCTAGATTCCACAATATCCTACATAGTACAATACCAACGAACTAACGTTTGCTGTTCTGTTTCCTTTTAGCTGTTAAAACACCATGTTAATATTTTTGACGATAGAACATCATCTACACAAATTCGGTTTGTTTTATACATTGCATGGTTTAGCTATCATAGCTCACGCTCCTCAAGACAACATTATACTCATGATCATAGAGAGAAACCATACACAGTAGAACATGATCACACATACACATTACACACACAAACATACGAACAAACATTCAATTCTAGTATACAAAACACACCATCTACAACTCAAAAAGCTAGCTGGTCACATTAAATAACGCACATAGTCCTATGCTCATACACACAGATTAGCACAAATATTTCTCTCTAAAAACTACATGGTCATGCATATTTTTGCTTAGACCAGAAACGGATTATCGTTCGTCCTGGGGTGATTTCAACAAAATTACAGAGTCACTAGGACTTGAAATCACCAAGAGACCCCATTGACAGCATACAAAAGTTAACCAGTTGTTGTCAAGATACACACAAGTATATTTGTATGTATGTGAATTTTGCAAGAACATTAGCACCACCGCAACATTGCTAATAACGTAGTCTTGCTCAATAGTTACTGCAACTATTCATGATATTACACTAGCATCTGTTGAAATAATATCAAGCCTGTGAGATGATACAAGGGAGACAACTCGTATCACGAACAACACATTACCACGCAGAGTGACGTCCCTTGAACAGTGTTTTGTACATCTCAGAGGCTGCAGAAACACCATATTCTGCTTGTATGTTGGTGCTGTACGTGTGCATGTGTGTACGAGAAAGATTCCCTACACTATGGAAGGCCAGTTCAATCCACTACACGCGTTGTCATGGAAAGTAAAACAGCTTGCATCAAGGCTTAACATTCGCCAGCTTACCAGTGATGTATACCCAGTGAACACTACCAACGCTAGTAGTACGAATTTGAATCTGGAGCTTCACAGGAACACTGTATCTGTGTATGGAATAACACCTCAGCCAAAGGCTGAAAAGCAGCATGAGGTGGGAAGCATTTGCGACACCAATGAGATGTGTATTGGTCCCATGATAAATAATTTTGAGGCACCACCGACTGCCATGGAGCAGACAAATATCCACAGCCAGGCATGAGCGTCAATGAATCATTTTCAATAGATCATGAATGCTTTATGGGCAGTAGTAATGATGGTTTGGGTCTGAACACCCCTACATACAGCACCCACGAACAGAGCTTTTCTCTGCCAAGCCTGAGACGATTTGGCCTATGTAACCATGAGCAAAACACACTACCAGTTAATGCACATGGCAGGCCTTGCAGTCCACCTATGGGCGACTCACAGGAACAGGCAAGAGAAAGCCTAGAAGCCATTACCACTGCCTTAGTAGTTGAGGAAACAATGGCCAGAATGGCGCAGTTGCTAGCTGGATATACAGATGCAGCAGCATCACAAAACCAAGCTAGCACTAATAGATTAAATATTGCAAATGCTATTTGGATGGATGTTAAAATAAAGCCTGAGCCTGTCAGTAATAATGTCACACTACCGGAGATTGAAACTAGCCAGGCTTCGAAGCCACTTACAGGATATTACCAGTCAGTGGGAACACCAACTTCGCCTGGTGTCAGACATGGTTGCGCTCCAGTGCATGTGGCAAACACTGGTGTGGATGAAATTAGTGCTCCTATCGGTGGCAGCCGGGCCGGAAAAGCTTCAATATATACGATGCCAATTGCCAGTCCTTCTGGAAGCTATGGATTCGTAGATCAGCGATGCCCTTGATAAAGAGGCTACATTTATACAATGCAACCTGCGTATCCTTGATGCTGTATAACTGTAACAGCTGGGCAGCTCCAAAGGCAGCTCTAGACAAACTCGATGCCTGCCACGGCAAACACTTATGCGCCCTCACTGGACACCGATGACCAGACAGCATAATTTCCAACGATGCACCATACAAGATGTGTAATACGTCGCTGCTGTCTGTAAAAGTCGCTCAGCAAAGATGGTCCATGTTTAGCCATGTGCTAAGGATGCCAGAAGAGACACCAGCACATTGAGCCTTGGAATTCGCCCTACTTGGAGCCAGCAAATACAAAGACAGGAGAGGACGCCATTGTATACATCTGCTAAGCATGCTATCAGGTGACCTCAAGAAAGCAGGACTCGGTACACTCAAGTCAAGAATGGACCTGAGGAAGCTAAGGATTTCGGCTGAGGACAAGACACACTGGGAAAAGGTGAAGAAGGACTGATGTTTCTACTACTACAGCTGCAGAATACAGTAATCATACATACATACAATTGCCGGATCAGACAGCAGTCCCAGTGCAATGGGAGTATTTTTCATATCATGTAAGTGAAAATGTTTTGCTATAAGATACATGTGCTTACAGCGTAATAAGTATATAGCAACAATAAGGTAAACACTGAAAATGTGTCGTCTTCTTCTTCTTTTCGATCGCTGGTAGCACACTTGGAGAGCCGTTGAAAATGTGTCATCATAAGATGTACTTACAGTGTAATAAGGTCAATAACTAATAGTAAAGTACATTGTGAGGATGTGTCACTGTGGATCTAAGATGCACTTACAGAGACACGCTCTCAGAATGCACCATATACACTATGAACAATAATTCCATTCGTCACTACAATTGTAATTTGGGGAGTGAGGAAACTTTGCCTTTTGAGAAAGGATTCACTTACAAAGTTACGGACAGGTTTGCATATTTCCATGTCCCCATTGTTGCATCTCATTATGAAACTAAACTTATCATCTTCCGGGATGGAAGAGAAATCTGTGAAGCTAGTAAAGACATTGTACAATGTTATTCTCGTGTCCTGATAAAATGGACACTTAATTACGAAATGTTTCTCATCTTCCACCTCTTGCAGGTCACAAAGTTTGCAAAGTATGTTTGCAACAGAGGTTTTGGGGGAAGTGTGTCTGCCCAATTCTATTTGAAGATTGTGTGTGCTCACTCTTAGCTTGCCTTCTTTGGTTAAACTTGTTATCCGTTATCAAGGAGTTTTCAATACAAAATTTGCCTTTAAATGGTCGGTAAGTTCTCAGTTTTGAGCCTTGTTGTGATACATCCATAGTGGATGGGTGCATAAGGTTTCTGTTTAAGTGGGCTGACCAGTTTTTTGAAAACGTGTTTCCAATGCTTCCCTTAGTAATTTGGTAGACCTGGTCCTATTACTAGCCACCCCCATGATTGCTCCAAACCTCTTCCAAAAGAATCTTCATATGTGCGGACAAATTATAAGTTTCTTGTGCCATAAATGACTCCATGTAGGCCTGATATACTACAGTTTCAGAGTCTAGCGCACACAATCTTTGCCAGAATTTTGCAGCATACACAAGGAGTGTGGCCAGTAATGAATACTACCCAACACCACGAACAGCGTCATGCATTGTTCGCCTACTGACACCCAATAAATACTTACAAAAATTAATGGAAACCTTTTCAACAGGTACCCTGTCACCTACTGCATGAAGTTGCTTGAATTAATATTGATGTTATATAGAATGGTGTCCATATTTCACTGCAGTAGGATAGAATTGGCAAGATTAGGGAACTGAAAGGTTTAAATGCCATTAATGGGTTGTTTCGGACATTGAGCAACTTGAGTTAAAATATAACCTTTTGGGCGTAACCTGCAAGTCTGACATGCTTGGTTAAAGGAGCCATATGAAGTAAATACGATCCCTAAATAACAATATGATTGTACAACCTCAACCATTGAGCCTTGAAACGTGAAGTGATATTTCTTGAACAAATGTCCATTTCGGTTGAAAATAATTACTTTCGTTTTGTCTAGGTTGACGGTAAGACCCCATTTATTACAGTATAAACCTAGTTGATGATGATGATGATGATGATGATGACGATGATGATGATGATAAACTTTACGTGTAACGGTTTATTTCCATGCGACACAATCTGGCAAGCCGACTAAAATTTATTTCGCGGGAAATCCGAAACCGAAAGTAATGAATTTCTCATTTCCAAATAATGGAATCGCAGGACATTTCATTCTGGAAGAAAGTTTTCTGTGAGTACCAGAATGTACTGGAAATGAAGGCATCTAAGATATCAGCACCAGCCAAGAGAAAAGAACTTCTAAAATTGGATATGTGGTAAGAATGTCAGCATTAGAACCTTGCGAGGAGCACATAATAACATATGCCATGGCAATGCTTATGAATATCATCATCATCATCATCATCATCATCATCATTTTACGAAGCATAAGCCATTGGCTTGTTATTGCCTCAGTGTTTTATTGTAATATGGCTTGTTCAATCCAATTCATAAGTTCCTTCCTTGAAGTCGACTTCCAGTTTGTTCTTGCAGGGGAATATTTTGTTGGAAAAAAATTGCGTAGCAGTAACCACTAACTGCTAAACAAATCGAATAATGCATAGCAGTTCATAGCACTTGCATAGCAAACAAACTGTGTTGAAACTGGTTGGTGTTCCAACGGGGAAACGTTTCAAAACATGTTTGCATGATCAAAAACGGCTTTTCGTCTACACACGCTATGAGCAAGTGAATCTGAAAACAACTGAAAACCATAATTTTCCGATTTCGCAAAACATTTTCCGTATGGAATGCAGAACTGGTTCCAATGTAGCAGTCATTGATACATATACCATACCGGGAGCTAGTCAATATTTTCAAGCTGAGAGAATTCATGATTTTTATCATGTATTGGCGCTTCGATCGTGTTGTTCAAGCCACGAACAGAATAAATATGGAATGTAGTCTTTTCTAATATGGTTTCGAAATAATCTAGATGGAGATCAGTAAAATGTGTAATATAACCAGGGTTCGAAATTAGCGAAAAGTTGCTGGTAGTCCGAAACCAGCCTTGCCAAATCAGTAGTCCGTCTAAAAAATTAGTAGTCCGTAAGGCGACACATGTCAGATTCAGAATATGCATGTACTGGCTCTGGCCAAGGTCAGGGAGTATAGGAAACCTAAAATAATATGCATTGGCAGATTTGGCAATTACATTGATTGGAAGCTGTTGCTGCTTAAGGCAGCAACACATCTCAGTCATATTATTTTAAAAAAAATCAATAATGTACCTCCCATGAATACTTTCATTGACTAGGGTTAACATATATTTTGTAACTTACCAACCTACATCACATATCCCTTTCAACTGGTAGGCTAAACAAAGTACACATCATTCGATACAATGTAACCCCTGTTTAAGACTATATGCTCGGCCTCAACGTGGCGCAGGGGTGTAACCCACTGGGTGTCAATCCAGACATTTGGAGCTAACCAGAGCATTATGCACAACGCTAATGAAAAAAAATAAATAAAAAATTACTTGATTAACACATACTAGTACTATCTAATTCATGCAGCGCAGCTCAAATGTGGTCTGACTCGTCTACAAAACAAGGTAAAAAATGCTGATTATACTCGTGCATAATTGGATCCTAAGACATTGCTGTCTAATGATAGCGATGTCTCTCGGTCCAAATATGCTTATAGTATTCAACAGAAAATTTGTTCTACTATCTATATAACATGCTTCTTTTCTTGTTTTGAAAAACTGTTGACCTCCTACTGCTACTGCTGATGCTACTTCTGCTGCCACTGCTACTTCTACTACTTTTTTTCTTCTTTTTTTGTTGAAAATCCGACGCTGACGCAGTCGGATACACTTTCCGGAGGAACTCCTTTAAAAAGGCTTGCAAACCCCCATAAAAAATTGTTTGAAATAGCAGGCTTTATTAATAGAATAACAATACAAACCTAACATGTCAAAACAGTGCAAGCTAAAATACTCTATTATCATATACCACAACCGTGGCATAACTACATAGAAAACATAATTAATAAAGAGCTGATAACATAACATAATTCAACAAAGACATTGCTATTTGCACACCGTGTAGTAGTAGGCCCAACTGGCGAGCATAGCTAACCAACAAGTGGTAAAGCCACTCATCAATAATTAGCAGTAAGCTACTGCTAATAATTGATGCCATTGAGCCGATTCATGACCGGCAGGCTAAGTAGATCATATGTAGTTTCTACTACTACTACTACTACTACTACTACTACTACTACTACTACTACTACTACTACTACTTCTACTACTACTACTAATACTACTACTAATACTACTACTAATACTACTACTACTACTACTACTACTACTACTACTACTACTACTACTGCTGCTGCTGTTACTGCTGCTGCTACTACTACTACTACTGCTACTACTACTACTACTTCTACTACTACTACTTCTACTACTACTACTACTACTACTACTACTACTACTACTACTACTACTACTACTACTACTGCTGCTGCTGTTACTACTGCTGCTGCTGCCACTGCTGCTGCTACTACTACTACTACTACAACATTGTTTATTTGGAATCATTGAATAAATAATCTTGAATCTTGAATACGTCTAAATCTCCTGGGCCAGATGGAACACATCCATGAATCTTAAAAGCACTCAGTCATATATTAGCTTATCCATTATTAATCATTTTTGAAAGCTCATTAAAAACCAGCAAGATTCCAAATTCCTGGCAACAAGCCAATATTACTCCCATATTAAAAAGAGGTGACCGAAAATGTGCAGGCAATTACAGACCTCTAAGTCTCACAAGCATTGCTTGTAAAATCCTGGAAGGCATAATTAGAGATAGTATCCTACTTCATATGAAGAAATATAAATTTTTTTCAAAAAATCAATACAGGTTTATCCCAGGTAGAAGCATAACCGTACAGTTATTAACCGTGTAACGGTAGGACTAGTTCCTGTGGGGTCAAGGTGACCAAATTGGCTTATTCGGTCAACTCAAAGTTATGACCCCAATGCTATAAAGTGGCCAAAAGAGTCTGTCTAGGAGAAATTGGTTATTCGGCTACCATTGTTATCGAATAGGCATAGCATCAGGATCGATGTATTTGACCTAGATGACCTCAAACCATAATTATAGGATATACCAAGGTTGATACTGATGGACCTAGTAGTTCGAAGACTCGGGATCTATGTCCATTCGACCAAACAATTGGCTTCGGAATATGTGATGGGATCAAATATTAGATAGAGAAGAGAATGACGAATTATGACGTATCATTGATAGATCCAAATGATGATGGATCTGACAGTTGACAGAAATTATGATGTTCCATAAATGTGGGCTTATGAACTTGAAGTGGCAGAAAGTGCTGAGCTCATGGATTGTCGATAGTGTCCAGGTAAACTGGCAGATCAGGGCATGTTATTCTCATTAAGATTTTAACCAAGAAATTGATCCAAGATGTCAGAACACCGTGGAGATCAACAACTTCTTAGCAAGAGCCAAAACAAAATTAATAGATTAATAGGAAATTGTTTTAACGCTATCGATTACAGACAGAATCCTGTGAGCCCAGCTACAGTCTATGACGTATTGGAATCTTCTGCTACTGTCGTTGTTTAGGCTCAAATAGCCAAGTAGTGAGAATTCATAATTTTCTGAAAGGAATTTAAAGCTGAAATCTGATTTTAAAATAACAAGAAAATAAAAGTTTTATTCTGACGCATAGTGGGTACAATGTCATGAGACAAGAATGATAAGAGATGAAACGAATCAATGGAGTGTGATGAAGTGCATGATGATGATATGAAATATCAACTAGGCATTGGAGCGAGGTAAGGAGCAAAGCTGCTCAAGCGGAGCTTACTATAATAATTAATTAGGGAACCCCGAAAATTGCTCAATCAACTTTGGCTAGACTTAATCACTCAGTCTACTCAGTCTTAGCTAACGCTAAGACTGACCATTTAATGAGCCAAAACTAATTGAGACTGATAAACTAATTTACTGATATAAGACAACTAACCGACGTGGTATATTTCTATCCCCTAGAGATAATCGAAGAAATTGCAATCAGACTAATCCAACCATAGGAGAAATGGTGTAATGTGTGAATGTTGGACATGTGAAATATAGGCTATCATACCTAGAGTCTTGTTAGCGAACCGGCAGTCCAATGAAGACGAATCACGACTGGTTTTACTGGAACGAATGTCTTCAGATTTAGAGAACCCTGCGTAGCTGGTCTATATGGTCGATGGAGGGTGAAATAATGTGTGACGCAACATGGGTCGATTCGCTCACGTAATGATTCAAGATGACGGACCGACTAGAGACGGGTTGATGTAATCACGAACTCAGGAAACACCTAACGCGTGTAGAACATTTTCAGCTCATGGATGAGCCCCGGAAACTGGATAATTCATGTGACGATGATGAATCAAGTCTCAGAATGGCAGGAATGACAGTGATAGGTTTCTTAGCTCCTGGATGAGCCCTGGAATCTGGATAATTCATGCGACGATGACGAATCGAGTCTCAGAACGGCAGGAAGGACAGAGACGCGTTTCTTAGCTCCTAAATGAGCCTAGCAAACCCATGACTGGCACGGCCATACCGGTTGAACAGGAACGACACTTCGGATGAAGATGGTGGTCCGGCAGAGGATAAATGTTCAACTTACGATAAGACGAACACCAACTGACCAGGTTCAACGGTTCAGGTCAACGGGTCATTGACACGTTGGGAGAGCTCGGATGGTTAGCTCAGAATTCGACATAGAACCTGTCAATGATAAGATAAGTTCTTACGACTACTCACGGACATCTCATGGCAGACAGCGGGTGGAAACAATCAATCATTTCTATGGTGCCCAGCACCGAAGGTCTAGTTGAAGATGACAACAAAGACGTATACAGTTACATAACGAGACAGTGCCTTCACACAATAATGACTCTGAGCCAAGATTTTATGACTTGGCTCAACTATTTACAAACTAACATAACTTCTAACCGGTGATCTAACTAGAAATAAAATAACGCCACATATTGATGCATCGGCGGGAGCGCGCTGGCCTCCTGGTAGAGACAGGCAACAGAACAGATGTTGCTGCGTTGGAGATTGATTCGGTACTGACATAATATTTCACTTGACTGCGTACGTAAACTCATGTCATGTGACCATATAAGATGGTATTGCACACTGTAATACGTGAACTTGTGTGTAAGGTTTATTTGTGAATGCAACCCAACCCACTTCAAATATCACAAATGAATTAATCTGATTAATCCATATTAATCAAAATAATCATAATTAATAATCATAGCTATATATTAATGAGGATGAGATGGAATGATTTTAGCCAATATTTCTAACATTCAGAGTGGCATGTAAAACCATGCATACATCTAACCTTACATGTAAATAAATTGACATGTAGCGATTCCATAACGTTCTAAAGCTGTGTACACTAATGTATCTCAGGCAATTGTATATGCCAATTAACATATCAATAGAGTGGACTGATGTAATATGCTAATAGATAAATCTACCTTGCTCAATTTGGATGCATGATAAATGACTATGGTAGGTGTGGGGATTGGGTGATAGGTTTGTGTGATCAGAGATCATTAACCCCGACACACCACAGTCCCATGAACTAAATATAAGACTGGAAGGGGTATGATGTCATACAATTGATATGACATATGTGACAACTGTGATAGAAAAATGGACCTGAACATTAGATGATGGGGGTGTTGGTGATGTGGCTTATTTTGATTTTTTAAAGGCTTTTGACAAAGTGTCCCATCAGACGTTAGGATACAAATTGTGTTTATATAACATATGTCCTACAGTTAAAAAAAGCCATTGCAAAATCTCGTTGCAAACATTCATTTCAACAAATAAACTTCAATTCTTTTTTATTCCCGATACGAAACTAATTCAATAGAACATTGCAAAAATATTTGTTGTCATTCTCGCCGTTCGTGAATAACATTCTGAAACAGTTCAGTCTGTTCTAGACTACCACAGCGAGAACAGTTTAGCAGAAAATTGAATTAATCAATTGAATATTTTGCAACTAATTTACCTGGTCTTCTACTTTTCGTTCGCTGATCATACCGCCAGTCCTAAAGTGACTATCGACATGATCATAAGCTTTAAGTGCGTGGATCCATGGTTTATTAGAGCGCGCCGTGCGGCCTGGAACCTCCGTCTTCGGCACTTGAGGTTTCTGTCAGGGTTACCTCACCCTTATCTCCTTTAGTCGCCTCTTATGACACGCAGAGGATACGGAAGGTGTATTCTAAGCCCCACATACAGGGCAACCTGGTTAAGCTTCTGTAAATTTTTCTGTTGAATATTTTGAAACAAGAAATCTAAATTAATCACTATTGAATATTTTGCAACTAATTTGCCGGGAAGTCATTACTGCCTCAGTCAGCAATGACTTCCTGTCAAATTAGTGGCAAAATATTCGACTGATTAAGCCAGATTTCTGGTAGTGGTAGAAATTTTCTTACTAGCATTGCCATTACACTTACTTGGTGTGACACTGTCACACTGCTAAAAGTACAAGTTCTATAACATTGATGCCGTGGAGAAGTTTGAGGGTGATTATTACTGATTAACTGATTATTGAATTTTTAATGTTGAATTAAGGTTTATTAAACCTGATTTAGATTTTTTTAAATGTGGTATTATTTAGCTATTCATTAATCATACTACATAGGAAAGAAATTATTATTTACTGTAAACCAAGCCAGTCATTCCAGCATGAATACAGTGCTACCCAGTACTGGCCAGTAGTAAGCTTTCAAATTCCAAAATATTCTTCGAATAGTCATTACAGCAGTGTTCCAGTATCAGTAACATCCTTTTCAAGACAGTCATACAACTGAGAAGTAGTTGAATATTTTGAATGTAATTTGAGTGCAAAGCTTTGTGCTAAAATGTCTGAGATTTAATGAAGTTTTTTTTAAGAGCCCGTATTCTGCAATACTAAAAATGATGTGTATCTATACGTACCGTATCATGAGAACCATATCGAGAATTGTATCGTATCGTCAGCTAGGCATATCGTTACACCCCTATAAAATATGTTACTCTGATATTAACTGCTCTCAAAACATATCCTAGTCTTACTTTCTGGTTCCATCAGCTTTAGTAAAATTGAATTTTTATGCTTAATTTGACCTAAAACAAGACATCTGAGCCAAGGCTGGGAAATGCAGGAAATCACTCTCAGAGCATCTGACTTTCCTTTTTGTTGGGGGTGGGGGGTGGGGGTGACCAATCTCAACCTTGTGAATTAGAATGACTGGCTGTCATTGATAAAATAGTCTTCTTTTGGCCGGCAAATTGACATAGATTAAACAAAGATTAAGACTATCTTAACCAATAAAGTGTTAATTTATTCCAGGTATCAGAATGAACTGCCAGGTATCATTGCTGCTCGAGAAGACAAGTACATCACTAAAACAGAGCTCTGTCAACTGATGAAATGGAAACTCACAGTAAGTTACGCTTTTAGACATTCCATAAATATACTAGAGCTGTTCGGTATTGATGGAAGAACAACTCGGATTTTGGATTCACCAATCTGCATGATTAATCCCTATGGGGTCCAACGTGTGTAGTTGGTGTATCCAGTACTACTCTTGTTCTTTCCCGATATAGGTTTTATCAATGTCCTCAGGATCATGAGGGAGAACATGTATAATTTTATAGGACACATTTTGTCCAGTATGATTGGGTAAAATAAAATGTTTTGCAACGGGGGTATCTTTGTGTTTTTTAATATCCCTTAAATGTTCTTTCACTCGTATGTGGAACTCACATTTTGTTTCCCCCACATACTGTTTGTGACAATGTGTGCATGTGAGTAGGTAAATAACATTGCGTGTATCGCAATATGTTTTGACCGTACATCTGTATTTTAGACCCGTGTGTGTGCTGGTGAATTCACGTTTGTTGTCCATATTTTTGCAGAAGAAACAATTTTTTCTTGTGCATGGATAAATTGGGTTTTGGAAAGTTTTTCCTTGGAGGCCAGATTTGGCAGGAAACTCAAATTTGGCAGTGACAAGTGTGTCTTTGAAAGTGGGATTCTTTCTGTAGCCAAACATCGGTGGGGTTGGGAATGTGCTTCTACATTTGTGACTACTATCTAATAGTTCCCAGTTCTTTTTGATGATTTTGCTAGCTTTATGGCTTTGAGTGTGAAAGTCCATTATGCATGGGATACATGTGTTTATCTCTGTGTTTTTGACTTTGGGTATTAGTAGATCGAGCCTTGAACGTGCGCATGCTTTCTGATAGTTGTTTAGAAGATCTGGAGGATAGTCTGTCCTTTGATAGTAACCAATGAGTTCATGGGCGTGTTTGTGGAAATCTAATTCCTTGCTGCAGATTCTGCGTAATCTAAGGAATTGTCCATATGGGCTGGAGTTTTTAGTGGACTGCGGGTGTGCTGATTGGTAATGTAGGTAGCTGTGTGTGTCTGTGGGTTTATAGTATAAATCGAAGCATAGTGAGTGATCAGTATCAATGTATACGTATGTGTCCAGAAAGCTGACCTTAGTTGTGGACTGCTCTGCTGTAAATCTGATGGAATGATGAGATGTATTCATGTAGTGGATGAATTCATCAAGTTTTTGTTGGCCAGATGTCCAGATCATGAATATGTCGTCGATGTCTCGGAGATAGAGGGCCGGTCTATGGGGAGAATGAAGCAGAAGATTTTTCTCCAGTTGGGCCATGAAGATGATAGGATAAGTTGGCGCTACTTTAGTGCCCATAGCTATCCCACCTGTTTGTAGGTATTGTTTGTCATTTGAATTCAAAATTATTACATCTTAATACAATGGATAGCAGTTCCAAGAGTGACCTTGGTGTAAGGTCGCCAGGCATACCAAATTCTCTGATATGTTGTGCGGCAGCTTTTAGTCCCTCATTGTGTCGGATGTTTGTATATAGTGATGTAACATCCATGGTGACTAGAATAGCGTGTTGCTGTAATTTACCGAAAGTTTCGATTTTATTGATGGAAAAAAAATCTGGTTAACAACAAACTGACAATTGGTAAATTCATGTTACAAGATGTTAAATCCGGTTACAAAATCAACATTTTCGGTTCGCCAAATCCATTCCATTTGCACAGTGTTCAAGCGCATGTTTTACTATCGATATGTTTGAAATAACGTCCACGCATTAGACATTGTACAACATATAATAGCTGTCAGACGGTACAATGTTGGCCTCTATGCGACATGAGATAATGAGGATTGACTGTGCAACCTTGATGGAATTCTGTCTTGAGCAGAGGCAATTTTTTTTCAGTAGTGAAATTTTGGTAATTTGAGATTTGCTTGCTATGGTATTTCGATATTGTTGCGATATTGATATCACACTGTAATTTTGGTATACCTAACAACTCTAAAATATAGCATATATATTTTCCAGACAAGAAATTATTTTTGTAAATTTATCACTGGAATGACTGGCATAATCGGGCCAATCATTCCTGTGGTAAATCTTCAAATATAGTCTTCTCTTGGTCAAGAAACGGACGTTTCTCAAGTTTTGCCAGCTTGAATGTTAGAGTGTTAAGGAGTCACATGGCTCATCATACGCCAACACACAACTGTAGCTCATCATACGCCAACACACAACTGTAGCTCATCATACGCCAACACACAACTGTAGCTCATTATATGCCAACACACAACTGTAGCTCATCATACGCCAACACACAACTGTAGCTCATCATACGCCAACACACAACTGTAGCTCATCATACGCCAACACACAACTGTAGCTCATCATACGCCAACACACAACTGTAGCTCATCATACGCCAACACACAACTGTAGCTCATCATACGCCAACACACAACTGTAGCTCCTCATACGCCAACACACAACTGTAGCTCCTCATACGCCAACACACAACTGTAGCTCCTCATACGCCAACACACAACTGTAGCTCATCATACACCAACACACAACTGTGGCTCATCATACGCCAACACACAACTGTAGCTCATCATACGCCAACACACAACTGTGGCTCATCATACGCCAACACACAACTGTAGCTCATCATACGCCAACACACAACTGTAGCTCATCATACGCCAACACACAACTGTAGCTCATCATACGCCAACACACAACTGTAGCTCATCATATGTCAACACACAACTGTAGCTCATCATACGTCAACACACAACTGTAGCTCATCATACGCCAACACACAAATGTAGCTCATCATACGCCAACACACAACTGTAGCTCATCATACGCCAACACACAACTGTAGCTCATCATACGTCAACACACAACTGTAGCTCATCATACGTCAACACACAACTGTAGCTCATCATACGCCAACACACAACTGTAGCTCATCATACGCCAACACACAACTGTAGCTCATCATACGTCAACACACAACTGTAGCTCATCATACGTCAACACAACTGTAGCTCATCATACGTCAACACACAACTGTAGCTCATCATACGTCAACACACAACTGTAGCTCATCATACGTCAACACACAACTGTAGCTCTTCATACGTCAACACACAACTGTAGCTCTTCATACGCCAACACACAACTGTAGTTCATCATACGCCAACACACAACTGTAGCTCCTCATACGCCAACACACAACTGTAGCTCATCATACGCCAACACACAACTGTAGCTCATCATACGCCAACACACAACTGTAGCTCCTCATACGCCAACGCACAACTGTAGCTCATCATACGCCAACGCACAACTGTAGTTCATCATACGCCAACGCACAACTGTAGCTCATCATATGCCAACACACAACTGTAGCTCATCATACGCCAACACACAACTGTAGCTCATCATACGCCAACACACAGCTGTAGCTCATCATACGCCAACACACAGCTGGCGCTCCCAAAACATGAACAATTCTCTTAACCATTTAATGACTAAGTTTGAAAAAAAAGTAAAAAAATTTGCTTATTGAATGCCCATTTGCAGGCCAAAAGAAGACTATTTTTGAAAATTTACCACTGGAATGACTGGCTCAGTTATCGAGCCAGTAATTCTGTGGTAAATTATCAAAAATAGTCTTCTCTTGGCCTGCAAATGGACATTCCTCAAGGCCACTGAATAGGCCGGGTTTGGCCGGACTCGTCAAGAAAGGGTAAATTGTCAAAATTGTTTAAAAAAATTAACATATTTACTTATTGGATGTCCAGTTGCAAACCAAGATAACTTTTTTTGGAAATTTACCACTGGAATTGTCTGCTCTTGGGCCTGCAAATGGATATTCCTCAAAACCACTGGAGAGGCTAGTTTTGGCCGTCTTTACCATTAATGGATTCATGGTGTGGTGAATGGTTAAAGTCAATACCTGCCAGGTAGATACTAGGGAGTTAATGGATTCATGATGTGGTGAATGGTTAAAGTCAATACCTGCCAGGTAGATACTAGGGAGTTAATGGATTCATGGTGTGGTGAATGGTTAAAGTCAATACCTGCCAGGTAGATACTAGGGAGTTAATGGATTCATGGTGTGGTGAATGGTTAAAGTCAATACCTGCCAGGTAGATACTAGGGAGTTAATGGATTCATGGTGTGGTGAATGGTTAAAGTCAATACCTGCCAGGTAGATACTAGGGAGTTAATGGATTCATGGTGTGGTGAATGGTTAAAGTCAATACCTGCCAGGTAGATACTAGGGAGTTAATGGATTCATGATGTGGTGAATGGTTAAAGTCAATACCTGCCAGGTAGATACTAGGGAGTTAGTGGATTCATGGTGTGGTGAATGGTTAAAGTCAATACCTGCCAGGTAGATACTAGGGAGTTAATGGATTCATGGTGTGGTGAATGGTTAACGTCAATACCTGCCAGGTAGATACTAGGGAGTTAATGGATTCATGGTGTGGTGAATGGTTAAAGTCAATACCTGCCAGGTAGATACTAGGGAGTTAATGGATTCATGATGTGGTGAATGGTTAAAGTCAATACCTGCCAGGTAGATACTAGGGAGTTAGTGGATTCATGGTGTGGTGAATGGTTAAAGTCAATACCTGCAAGGTAGATACTAGGGAGTTAATGGATTCATGGTGTGGTGAATGGTTAACGTCAATACCTGCCAGGTAGATACTAGGGAGTTAATGGATTCATGGTGTGGTGAATGGTTAAAGTCAATACCTGCCAGGTAGATACTAGGGAGTTAGTGGATTCATGGTGTGGTGAATGGTTAAAGTCAATACCTGCCAGGTAGATACTAGGGAGTTAATGGATTCATGGTGTGGTGAATGGTTAAAGTCAATACCTGCCAGGTAGATACTAGGGAGTTAATGGATTCATGGTGTGGTGAATGGTTAAAGTCAATACCTGCCAGGTAGATACTAGGGAGTTAATGGATTCATGGTGTGGTGAATGGTTAAAGTCAATACCTGCCAGGTAGATACTAGGGAGTTAATGGATTCATGGTGTGGTGAATGGTTAAAGTCAATACCTGCCAGGTAGATACTAGGGAGTTAATGGATTCATGGTGTGGTGAATGGTTAAAGTCAATACCTGCCAGGTAGATACTAGGGAGTTAATGGATTCATGGTGTGGTGAATGGTTAAAGTCAATACCTGCCAGGTAGATACTAGGGAGTTAATGGATTCATGGTGTGGTGAATGGTTAAAGTCAATACCTGCCAGGTAGATACTAGGGAGTTAGTGGATTCATGGTGTGGTGAATGGTTAAAGTCAATACCTGCCAGGTAGATACTAGGGAGTTAATGGATTCATGGTGTGGTGAATGGTTAAAGTCAATACCTGCCAGGTAGATACTAGGGAGTTAATGGATTCATGGTGTGGTGAATGGTTAAAGTCAATACCTGCCAGGTAGATACTAGGGAGTTAATGGATTCATGGTGTGGTGAATGGTTAAAGTCAATACCTGCCAGGTAGATACTAGGGAGTTAATGGATTCATGGTGTGGTGAATGGTTAAAGTCAATACCTGCCAGGTAGATACTAGGGAGTTAATGGATTCATGATGTGGTGAATGGTTAAAGTCAATACCTGCCAGGTAGATACTAGGGAGTTAATGGATTCATGGTGTGGTGAATGGTTAAAGTCAATACCTGCCAGGTAGATACTAGGGAGTTAATGGATTCATGGTGTGGTGAATGGTTAAAGTCAATACCTGCCAGGTAGATACTAGGGAGTTAGTGGATTCATGGTGTGGTGAATGGTTAAAGTCAATACCTGCCAGGTAGATACTAGGGAGTTAATGGATTCATGGTGTGGTGAATGGTTAAAGTCAATACCTGCCAGGTAGATACTAGGGAGTTAGTGGATTCATGGTGTGGTGAATGGTTAAAGTCAATACCTGCCAGGTAGATACTAGGGAGTTAATGGATTCATGGTGTGGTGAATGGTTAAAGTCAATACCTGCCAGGTAGATACTAGGGAGTTAATGGATTCATGGTGTGGTGAATGGTTAAAGTCAATACCTGCCAGGTAGATACTAGGGAGTTAATGGATTCATGGTGTGGTGAATGGTTAAAGTCAATACCTGCCAGGTAGATACTAGGGAGTTAATGGATTCATGGTGTGGTGAATGGTTAAAGTCAATACCTGCCAGGTAGATACTAGGGAGTTAATGGATTCATGGTGTGGTGAATGGTTAAAGTCAATACCTGCCAGGTAGATACTAGGGAGTTAATGGATTCATGGTGTGGTGAATGGTTAAAGTCAATACCTGCCAGGTAGATACTAGGGAGTTAATGGATTCATGGTGTGGTGAATGGTTAAAGTCAATACCTGCCAGGTAGATACTAGGGAGTTAGTGGATTCATGGTGTGGTGAATGGTTAAAGTCAATACCTGCCAGGTAGATACTAGGGAGTTAATGGATTCATGGTGTGGTGAATGGTTAAAGTCAATACCTGCCAGGTAGATACTAGGGAGTTAATGGATTCATGGTGTGGTGAATGGTTAAAGTCAATACCTGCCAGGTAGATACTAGGGAGTTAATGGATTCATGGTGTGGTGAATGGTTAAAGTCAATACCTGCCAGGTAGATACTAGGGAGTTAATGGATTCATGGTGTGGTGAATGGTTAAAGTCAATACCTGCCAGGTAGATACTAGGGAGTTAATGGATTCATGGTGTGGTGAATGGTTAAAGTCAATACCTGCCAGGTAGATACTAGGGAGTTAGTGGATTCATGGTGTGGTGAATGGTTAAAGTCAATACCTGCCAGGTAGATACTAGGGAGTTAATGGATTCATGGTGTGGTGAATGGTTAAAGTCAATACCTGCCAGGTAGATACTAGGGAGTTAATGGATTCATGGTGTGGTGAATGGTTAAAGTCAATACCTGCCAGGTAGATACTAGGGAGTTAATGGATTCATGGTGTGGTGAATGGTTAAAGTCAATACCTGCCAGGTAGATACTAGGGAGTTAGTGGATTCATGGTGTGGTGAATGGTTAAAGTCAATACCTGCCAGGTAGATACTAGGGAGTTAGTGGATTCATGGTGTGGTGAATGGTTAAAGTCAATACCTGCCAGGTAGATACTAGGGAGTTAATGGATTCATGGTGTGGTGAATGGTTAAAGTCAATACCTGCCAGGTAGATACTAGGGAGTTAATGGATTCATGGTGTGGTGAATGGTTAAAGTCAATACCTGCCAGGTAGATACTAGGGAGTTAATGGATTCATGGTGTGGTGAATGGTTAAAGTCAATACCTGCCAGGTAGATACTAGGGAGTTAATGGATTCATGGTGTGGTGAATGGTTAAAGTCAATACCTGCCAGGTAGATACTAGGGAGTTAATGGATTCATGGTGTGGTGAATGGTTAAAGTCAATACCTGCCAGGTAGATACTAGGGAGTTAATGGATTCATGATGTGGTGAATGGTTAAAGTCAATACCTGCCAGGTAGATACTAGGGAGTTAATGGATTCATGGTGTGGTGAATGGTTAAAGTCAATACCTGCCAGGTAGATACTAGGGAGTTAATGGATTCATGGTGTGGTGAATGGTTAAAGTCAATACCTGCCAGGTAGATACTAGGGAGTTAATGGATTCATGGTGTGGTGAATGGTTAAAGTCAATACCTGCCAGGTAGATACTAGGGAGTTAATGGATTCATGATGTGGTGAATGGTTAAAGTCAATACCTGCCAGGTAGATACTAGGGAGTTAATGGATTCATGGTGTGGTGAATGGTTAAAGTCAATACCTGCCAGGTAGATACTAGGGAGTTAATGGATTCATGGTGTGGTGAATGGTTAAAGTCAATACCTGCCAGGTAGATACTAGGGAGTTAATGGATTCATGGTGTGGTGAATGGTTAAAGTCAATACCTGCCAGGTAGATACTAGGGAGTTAGTGGATTCATGGTGTGGTGAATGGTTAAAGTCAATACCTGCCAGGTAGATACTAGGGAGTTAATGGATTCATGGTGTGGTGAATGGTTAAAGTCAATACCTGCCAGGTAGATACTAGGGAGTTAGTGGATTCATGGTGTGGTGAATGGTTAAAGTCAATACCTGCCAGGTAGATACTAGGGAGTTAATGGATTCATGGTGTGGTGAATGGTTAAAGTCAATACCTGCCAGGTAGATACTAGGGAGTTAATGGATTCATGGTGTGGTGAATGGTTAAAGTCAATACCTGCCAGGTAGATACTAGGGAGTTAATGGATTCATGGTGTGGTGAATGGTTAAAGTCAATACCTGCCAGGTAGATACTAGGGAGTTAATGGATTCATGGTGTGGTGAATGGTTAAAGTCAATACCTGCCAGGTAGATACTAGGGAGTTAATGGATTCATGGTGTGGTGAATGGTTAAAGTCAATACCTGCCAGGTAGATACTAGGGAGTTAGTGGATTCATGGTGTGGTGAATGGTTAAAGTCAATACCTGCCAGGTAGATACTAGGGAGTTAATGGATTCATGGTGTGGTGAATGGTTAAAGTCAATACCTGCCAGGTAGATACTAGGGAGTTAGTGGATTCATGGTGTGGTGAATGGTTAAAGTCAATACCTGCCAGGTAGATACTAGGGAGTTAATGGATTCATGGTGTGGTGAATGGTTAAAGTCAATACCTGCCAGGTAGATACTAGGGAGTTAATGGATTCATGGTGTGGTGAATGGTTAAAGTCAATACCTGCCAGGTAGATACTAGGGAGTTAATGGATTCATGGTGTGGTGAATGGTTAAAGTCAATACCTGCCAGGTAGATACTAGGGAGTTAGTGGATTCATGGTGTGGTGAATGGTTAAAGTCAATACCTGCCAGGTAGATACTAGGGAGTTAATGGATTCATGGTGTGGTGAATGGTTAAAGTCAATACCTGCCAGGTAGATACTAGGGAGTTAATGGATTCATGGTGTGGTGAATGGTTAAAGTCAATACCTGCCAGGTAGATACTAGGGAGTTAATGGATTCATGGTGTGGTGAATGGTTAAAGTCAATACCTGCCAGGTAGATACTAGGGAGTTAATGGATTCATGGTGTGGTGAATGGTTAAAGTCAATACCTGCCAGGTAGATACTAGGGAGTTAATGGATTCATGGTGTGGTGAATGGTTAAAGTCAATACCTGCCAGGTAGATACTAGGGAGTTAATGGATTCATGGTGTGGTGAATGGTTAAAGTCAATACCTGCCAGGTAGATACTAGGGAGTTAATGGATTCATGGTGTGGTGAATGGTTAAAGTCAATACCTGCCAGGTAGATACTAGGGAGTTAATGGATTCATGGTGTGGTGAATGGTTAAAGTCAATACCTGCCAGGTAGATACTAGGGAGTTAGTGGATTCATGGTGTGGTGAATGGTTAAAGTCAATACCTGCCAGGTAGATACTAGGGAGTTAATGGATTCATGGTGTGGTGAATGGTTAAAGTCAATACCTGCCAGGTAGATACTAGGGAGTTAGTGGATTCATGGTGTGGTGAATGGTTAAAGTCAATACCTGCCAGGTAGATACTAGGGAGTTAATGGATTCATGGTGTGGTGAATGGTTAAAGTCAATACCTGCCAGGTAGATACTAGGGAGTTAATGGATTCATGGTGTGGTGAATGGTTAAAGTCAATACCTGCCAGGTAGATACTAGGGAGTTAATGGATTCATGGTGTGGTGAATGGTTAAAGTCAATACCTGCCAGGTAGATACTAGGGAGTTAGTGGATTCATGGTGTGGTGAATGGTTAAAGTCAATACCTGCCAGGTAGATACTAGGGAGTTAATGGATTCATGGTGTGGTGAATGGTTAAAGTCAATACCTGCCAGGTAGATACTAGGGAGTTAATGGATTCATGGTGTGGTGAATGGTTAAAGTCAATACCTGCCAGGTAGATACTAGGGAGTTAATGGATTCATGGTGTGGTGAATGGTTAAAGTCAATACCTGCCAGGTAGATACTAGGGAGTTAATGGATTCATGGTGTGGTGAATGGTTAAAGTCAATACCTGCCAGGTAGATACTAGGGAGTTAATGGATTCATGGTGTGGTGAATGGTTAAAGTCAATACCTGCCAGGTAGATACTAGGGAGTTAATGGATTCATGGTGTGGTGAATGGTTAAAGTCAATACCTGCCAGGTAGATACTAGGGAGTTAATGGATTCATGGTGTGGTGAATGGTTAAAGTCAATACCTGCCAGGTAGATACTAGGGAGTTAATGGATTCATGGTGTGGTGAATGGTTAAAGTCAATACCTGCCAGGTAGATACTAGGGAGTTAATGGATTCATGGTGTGGTGAATGGTTAAAGTCAATACCTGCCAGGTAGATACTAGGGAGTTAATGGATTCATGGTGTGGTGAATGGTTAAAGTCAATACCTGCCAGGTAGATACTAGGGAGTTAATGGATTCATGGTGTGGTGAATGGTTAAAGTCAATACCTGCCAGGTAGATACTAGGGAGTTAATGGATTCATGGTGTGGTGAATGGTTAAAGTCAATACCTGCCAGGTAGATACTAGGGAGTTAATGGATTCATGGTGTGGTGAATGGTTAAAGTCAATACCTGCCAGGTAGATACTAGGGAGTTAATGGATTCATGGTGTGGTGAATGGTTAAAGTCAATACCTGCCAGGTAGATACTAGGGAGTTAATGGATTCATGGTGTGGTGAATGGTTAAAGTCAATACCTGCCAGGTAGATACTAGGGAGTTAATGGATTCATGGTGTGGTGAATGGTTAAAGTCAATACCTGCCAGGTAGATACTAGGGAGTTAATGGATTCATGGTGTGGTGAATGGTTAAAGTCAATACCTGCCAGGTAGATACTAGGGAGTTAATGGATTCATGGTGTGGTGAATGGTTAAAGTCAATACCTGCCAGGTAGATACTAGGGAGTTAATGGATTCATGGTGTGGTGAATGGTTAAAGTCAATACCTGCCAGGTAGATACTAGGGAGTTAATGGATTCATGGTGTGGTGAATGGTTAAAGTCAATACCTGCCAGGTAGATACTAGGGAGTTAATGGATTCATGGTGTGGTGAATGGTTAAAGTCAATACCTGCCAGGTAGATACTAGGGAGTTAATGGATTCATGGTGTGGTGAATGGTTAAAGTCAATACCTGCCAGGTAGATACTAGGGAGTTAATGGATTCATGGTGTGGTGAATGGTTAAAGTCAATACCTGCCAGGTAGATACTAGGGAGTTAGTGGATTCATGGTGTGGTGAATGGTTAAAGTCAATACCTGCCAGGTAGATACTAGGGAGTTAATGGATTCATGGTGTGGTGAATGGTTAAAGTCAATACCTGCCAGGTAGATACTAGGGAGTTAATGGATTCATGGTGTGGTGAATGGTTAAAGTCAATACCTGCCAGGTAGATACTAGGGAGTTAATGGATTCATGGTGTGGTGAATGGTTAAAGTCAATACCTGCCAGGTAGATACTAGGGAGTTAATGGATTCATGGTGTGGTGAATGGTTAAAGTCAATACCTGCCAGGTAGATACTAGGGAGTTAATGGATTCATGGTGTGGTGAATGGTTAAAGTCAATACCTGCCAGGTAGATACTAGGGAGTTAATGGATTCATGGTGTGGTGAATGGTTAAAGTCAATACCTGCCAGGTAGATACTAGGGAGTTAATGGATTCATGGTGTGGTGAATGGTTAAAGTCAATACCTGCCAGGTAGATACTAGGGAGTTAATGGATTCATGGTGTGGTGAATGGTTAAAGTCAATACCTGCCAGGTAGATACTAGGGAGTTAATGGATTCATGGTGTGGTGAATGGTTAAAGTCAATACCTGCCAGGTAGATACTAGGGAGTTAATGGATTCATGGTGTGGTGAATGGTTAAAGTCAATACCTGCCAGGTAGATACTAGGGAGTTAATGGATTCATGGTGTGGTGAATGGTTAAAGTCAATACCTGCCAGGTAGATACTAGGGAGTTAATGGATTCATGGTGTGGTGAATGGTTAAAGTCAATACCTGCCAGGTAGATACTAGGGAGTTAATGGATTCATGGTGTGGTGAATGGTTAAAGTCAATACCTGCCAGGTAGATACTAGGGAGTTAATGGATTCATGGTGTGGTGAATGGTTAAAGTCAATACCTGCCAGGTAGATACTAGGGAGTTAATGGATTCATGGTGTGGTGAATGGTTAAAGTCAATACCTGCCAGGTAGATACTAGGGAGTTAATGGATTCATGGTGTGGTGAATGGTTAAAGTCAATACCTGCCAGGTAGATACTAGGGAGTTAATGGATTCATGGTGTGGTGAATGGTTAAAGTCAATACCTGCCAGGTAGATACTAGGGAGTTAATGGATTCATGGTGTGGTGAATGGTTAAAGTCAATACCTGCCAGGTAGATACTAGGGAGTTAATGGATTCATGGTGTGGTGAATGGTTAAAGTCAATACCTGCCAGGTAGATACTAGGGAGTTAATGGATTCATGGTGTGGTGAATGGTTAAAGTCAATACCTGCCAGGTAGATACTAGGGAGTTAGTGGATTCATGGTGTGGTGAATGGTTAAAGTCAATACCTGCCAGGTAGATACTAGGGAGTTAATGGATTCATGGTGTGGTGAATGGTTAAAGTCAATACCTGCCAGGTAGATACTAGGGAGTTAGTGGATTCATGGTGTGGTGAATGGTTAAAGTCAATACCTGCCAGGTAGATACTAGGGAGTTAATGGATTCATGGTGTGGTGAATGGTTAAAGTCAATACCTGCCAGGTAGATACTAGGGAGTTAATGGATTCATGGTGTGGTGAATGGTTAAAGTCAATACCTGCCAGGTAGATACTAGGGAGTTAATGGATTCATGGTGTGGTGAATGGTTAAAGTCAATACCTGCCAGGTAGATACTAGGGAGTTAATGGATTCATGGTGTGGTGAATGGTTAAAGTCAATACCTGCCAGGTAGATACTAGGGAGTTAATGGATTCATGGTGTGGTGAATGGTTAAAGTCAATACCTGCCAGGTAGATACTAGGGAGTTAATGGATTCATGGTGTGGTGAATGGTTAAAGTCAATACCTGCCAGGTAGATACTAGGGAGTTAATGGATTCATGGTGTGGTGAATGGTTAAAGTCAATACCTGCCAGGTAGATACTAGGGAGTTAATGGATTCATGGTGTGGTGAATGGTTAAAGTCAATACCTGCCAGGTAGATACTAGGGAGTTAATGGATTCATGGTGTGGTGAATGGTTAAAGTCAATACCTGCCAGGTAGATACTAGGGAGTTAATGGATTCATGGTGTGGTGAATGGTTAAAGTCAATACCTGCCAGGTAGATACTAGGGAGTTAATGGATTCATGGTGTGGTGAATGGTTAAAGTCAATACCTGCCAGGTAGATACTAGGGAGTTAATGGATTCATGGTGTGGTGAATGGTTAAAGTCAATACCTGCCAGGTAGATACTAGGGAGTTAATGGATTCATGGTGTGGTGAATGGTTAAAGTCAATACCTGCCAGGTAGATACTAGGGAGTTAATGGATTCATGGTGTGGTGAATGGTTAAAGTCAATACCTGCCAGGTAGATACTAGGGAGTTAGTGGATTCATGGTGTGGTGAATGGTTAAAGTCAATACCTGCCAGGTAGATACTAGGGAGTTAATGGATTCATGGTGTGGTGAATGGTTAAAGTCAATACCTGCCAGGTAGATACTAGGGAGTTAGTGGATTCATGGTGTGGTGAATGGTTAAAGTCAATACCTGCCAGGTAGATACTAGGGAGTTAATGGATTCATGGTGTGGTGAATGGTTAAAGTCAATACCTGCCAGGTAGATACTAGGGAGTTAATGGATTCATGGTGTGGTGAATGGTTAAAGTCAATACCTGCCAGGTAGATACTAGGGAGTTAATGGATTCATGGTGTGGTGAATGGTTAAAGGCAATACCTGCCAGGTAGATACTAGGGAGTTAGTGGATTCATGGTGTGGTGAATGGTTAAAGTCAATACCTGCCAGGTAGATACTAGGGAGTTAATGGATTCATGGTGTGGTGAATGGTTAAAGGCAATACCTGCCAGGTAGATACTAGGGAGTTAGTGGATTCATGGTGTGGTGAATGGTTAAAGTCAATACCTGCCAGGTAGATACTAGGGAGTTAATGGATTCATGGTGTGGTGAATGGTTAAAGTCAATACCTGCCAGGTAGATACTAGGGAGTTAATGGATTCATGGTGTGGTGAATGGTTAAAGTCAATACCTGCCAGGTAGATACTAGGGAGTTAATGGATTCATGGTGTGGTGAATGGTTAAAGTCAATACCTGCCAGGTAGATACTAGGGAGTTAATGGATTCATGGTGTGGTGAATGGTTAAAGTCAATACCTGCCAGGTAGATACTAGGGAGTTAATGGATTCATGGTGTGGTGAATGGTTAAAGTCAATACCTGCCAGGTAGATACTAGGGAGTTAATGGATTCATGGTGTGGTGAATGGTTAAAGTCAATACCTGCCAGGTAGATACTAGGGAGTTAATGGATTCATGGTGTGGTGAATGGTTAAAGTCAATACCTGCCAGGTAGATACTAGGGAGTTAGTGGATTCATGGTGTGGTGAATGGTTAAAGTCAATACCTGCCAGGTAGATACTAGGGAGTTAATGGATTCATGGTGTGGTGAATGGTTAAAGTCAATACCTGCCAGGTAGATACTAGGGAGTTAATGGATTCATGGTGTGGTGAATGGTTAAAGTCAATACCTGCCAGGTAGATACTAGGGAGTTAATGGATTCATGGTGTGGTGAATGGTTAAAGTCAATACCTGCCAGGTAGATACTAGGGAGTTAATGGATTCATGGTGTGGTGAATGGTTAAAGTCAATACCTGCCAGGTAGATACTAGGGAGTTAATGGATTCATGGTGTGGTGAATGGTTAAAGTCAATACCTGCCAGGTAGATACTAGGGAGTTAATGGATTCATGGTGTGGTGAATGGTTAAAGTCAATACCTGCCAGGTAGATACTAGGGAGTTAATGGATTCATGGTGTGGTGAATGGTTAAAGTCAATACCTGCCAGGTAGATACTAGGGAGTTAATGGATTCATGGTGTGGTGAATGGTTAAAGTCAATACCTGCCAGGTAGATACTAGGGAGTTAGTGGATTCATGGTGTGGTGAATGGTTAAAGTCAATACCTGCCAGGTAGATACTAGGGAGTTAATGGATTCATGGTGTGGTGAATGGTTAAAGTCAATACCTGCCAGGTAGATACTAGGGAGTTAATGGATTCATGGTGTGGTGAATGGTTAAAGTCAATACCTGCCAGGTAGATACTAGGGAGTTAATGGATTCATGGTGTGGTGAATGGTTAAAGTCAATACCTGCCAGGTAGATACTAGGGAGTTAATGGATTCATGGTGTGGTGAATGGTTAACGTCAATACCTGCCAGGTAGATACTAGGGAGTTAATGGATTCATGGTGTGGTGAATGGTTAAAGTCAATACCTGCCAGGTAGATACTAGGGAGTTAGTGGATTCATGGTGTGGTGAATGGTTAAAGTCAATACCTGCCAGGTAGATACTTGGGAGTTAGCTTGCTTTTATTGCAGGCATGGGGTGAAACCCTTTGGGCTTAGGGCTTGACTGGGCTTAAGCCCTTTTTCAAAAGGGCTTGCAAATGTGCTTAAGCCCTTTAGTCCAAAAAGGGCTTTGGGCTTTTGCTTGTGCTTAAGCACATTAAAAATATCATGTGATTTCAATCCCTTTTTCAAGCCCTTTTTAAATGTTCACCTTGAATCAACTTATAGTTATCAAACATTGCTCTTTGCCATTCTCCACCTATGCTGCTGCTACATATTACAGATAAACTTTTGCTGCTTATTTTGAAATTAATTTGACTGAAAGTAAGGCAACAATATGTTTAGACAAATCATTAGATAACACTTAGTAGCTTTCAAAGCCTACCTAAAACATTTTTTGATGAATTCAGAATGAAATAGCCTAACTACATGTCATTATTTTAAGAGAATGGCCACAAAACCTGTTAAATATTTGGAAACTAATTTGACTAGATTAAGCTGTTGCTGCTTTAACAAAATTATTAACAAAATGCTCAGCATGATACTTTGTACATCATGTATAATAAACCATGGATCCACGCACTTAACGCTTATGATCATGTCGATAGTCACTTACAGGACTGGCGGTATGATCAGCGAACGAAAAGAAGAAGAAAGAAGATGTATAATATGTGTTACCTGGCCTGTCATGCCTGTAAGAGCTGCAAAACAGTAACCCAGGTACTACTGAATAGGAATGTTCTTTTAATGTAGGCTCCCACCACTCCTCACAATTCCCCTCTTTTGATCTATCTCTGCCACTAGATAAGGCATGATAAAATAACTTCATTACAATGTAAATTATATTCTGTCAAATATTTTGAAATTATTAGTGCAGCAGATGTTGCTGTCATCAGCAATGGATACATGTCAAAATATTTTTGAAATATTCTGCAACTTTCTCTGTATGGCTGCCTTGAAAGTAAGACATATTTCAAGGAAATAATTATCCATTTAATGGATAAAATATGGTCAGAAAATACTGATATATGCAGACCAAGAGAAGACAATTTTTGAGAATTACAACTTGAATCGATCCAGTAATTCCAGTAGTAAAATTTAAGAATTAACCTTAAATAAAGTCCACTGCAGAGACCATTTCGGTAGGCTTTACCAGTACAGGGTTAAACCTTACAGAACAGATATGAGAAATATGTTATGATGTATGGAATATTTTGTTGAACATTTTGAAACTAACTTCATTGGGAGCTGGTGATCTATGTCAGCAACATATTTCAGGCAAGTTAATTTCAACATACACAGCTTCTCGACGGATTTGTATATTTGATTTGAAAATCTCTGGGGTTAAATGGATAAGACTTGGAACTCGTGAATGTACATCTAGCTTAAGTAGCTTTGTCCTTTTTTCTGTTACATGTTAGTTGCTAATTGCTGTTTATTCTAATAATACTACAAGATGTTGCGGAGAGACGTTTCAACAGCAGTATTCTCAAAATTAATAAACTGATGTGATAATCATTTTAAAACCGGTGACGGTTCTAATACAGGGTATAGCGCACAACTCTTGTGGCATCCATCAACCATCAACCGTTAACCATCAACCGTTAACCATCAACCGTTAACCATCAACCGTTAACCATCAACCGTCAACCTTTAACCAGTAGCAAGATATTAACCAAATTTGGGTTCAATGGTCGTACCGTGCTCGGTTCCAGAACTGTTTGATTCAGCAATTATTTTGCTCAAAATCTTAAATTGTACTAAAAATTTACCAGAAATTGTCAAATTACCACTTTGACCAATTTCAACCAAATTTGGCTGAAAGGATCCTATGGTTAGATGCTCTAGAACTTCCATTTGTAATTTTAATTCGTTGACTATGGGTGAAAATCTGAGATTTTATTAAAAATTTACTGGAAACTATCAAATCCCTTTTTCTCCTTGCAAGCTTTACGATTTTCAACCAAATTGGATTAGATTCAGGCTTATGTACAGTACACATAAGTCAGGTTTATGGATACCAATAACCTAACTATCATATATGCTCAGCATACTTCCATGTAAATCTCCCTATGACAATCAGTACCCAATAACCCCTCATAGTTACAGCTCAGCCTCTCCAAACATACAATGGTAGGAATGTGAGGCAGCTTACAGAATCATGTATATAGTACAAGCAGCTACAGGTATCACGCTATCGATAACTTAGTTCCTATTCATGAATATGTATGCAGCCAGCCAGCAGCAAGCATCCTTATTAGGAGAGGAATGCTGATTGCCTAAATCTAGGGCTGTTTAGCAGTGAGTCACAGTGTGTCTATAGCTAGTGGCAAGTAGTCAAGCATACAGTGAATTGTTCAAAGTTTTAAGAATATATGTCCTATAGAGCACATAATTAGAGTCAACCATCAGAAAAATTTGCAGAAATTTTTTAATTTGAAGTGAATTGTTAAATTTCATCGGATGTGAAGTTGTTGGGATAAATTAAGTTACAAGTTATCATCTAATTGTGATAGCAGTAATACTAATAGTGTCATTGAGTTAGGTTGTTTGTTTTTTCAAGTAATCAAAGTAAGTGTGTAAGTTTGTTTGCTTGCAGTGCGTTGGTTTTAAAGCAAAATAAAATGAAATAATGAAGAAGTGAGAATAACTAATTAGATAAGTCGCTGTCGTAAGCCTATCCGATCTCATAGGGTTAACTTCTGTGTGGAAGGTACGCTTAGTTATTCATTTAATAGTTGAATTATAATAGCAGTAATGGTGTCAATAAGTTTCAAATAATCGAAAGTAAAAGAAAGATACAAGTCTGTTCGTTGATGGTTTGTTTTGAATAAGTCGTTGTCATAGGCCTACCTGGTCTCATAATGTAACCTTTTCTGTACAATACAGAATTTAAGCGTAAAAGGCGGTTATTTTAGTGGTTAATTTGCCAGTAAAGTGTCATAAAAATAGGAATTCGAGATAGTTGTGTATTAAATTCAGTGTCGTAGGCCTACCAGTTTAGTAAAAAAAGAAGAAAAAAAAGTACATTGTAAGTCGGATATCGAGTGTGAATAGTGACAATTGCCATGGCAGACGACCATGCCCAAATCCAGGTTGAGAAACGCGGGCGTCGGCGGGTGCGGAATGCTCCATGGGACGTAGCAAATCCTATGAATTGGACTGTCAGCAAGTTGAGAGATGAACTGTTGAAGATCGGAATATATGTTCCAGCAAGTATGGCGAAGGGTACTATGAAAACATTGTATTTGGATAATACGGGATGGCGTCGAGAGATGGTTCATTTGTACAGCGCTAACAATCGACCTGTGTCCAGAAATAACTTTGATGGCAACTTAAATGCTGACGCAAACATAATTAATTCAATCGGGAACATTAGTGAACCGGAAGTACGTAGTATACAAGAGGCTACTCAGCGAAGTAGTGAGAACAGTAGCGAAATGGATGTACGTAATACGCAAGCGGATGTACGTAATGCACCAGAACTTACTCAGCGAAGTAATAACGGACCGGAAATAGCTCCGCAGTTAACGCCCGAAACTACTCAGCGGAGTACTATAGAGCAGGATGTACATATAAACAATGCTGTACGTGACAGTAACCATGATCTGACTGCGGTTATGTCGTCGATGACCGTTATGCAGCAAACCATGATGGGATTACAGCAGGCCGTGATTGGTTTGGTGGATAAAGATAAGAGCACGAACGCGCTTCTGGGAAAAGCCAGTCCCAGGAATACGCTACAGTCGGCGATGGACGAGTTTAGGAAACAGAGTCGTTGTCCAGCAAATACACCCGTTGATGCTCTGACCGTATCATCGAACAGAGGTGGGTACCATTTACCGTTGTCTCAATATGGTGTCCCATCCGAATGTATAAACCACATAGACATAGTGTCAGAGTCTTTGTTGAAAAAGATATGGGATGGGAGAGACATAGACCTAGCAACCCTATTGATCCCTAAATATGAGGTAGTTTCTGAAGAGCAGAGAAGATCTGAAAGTGTAGCGGAGGATCCACGCCTCGAGAAGTACCTAACAATTAGTGAGTTCATAACAGCATTTGGGAAGTTCAGGAGGGTAATGACAAAGAAGTTTCCGGAGAGAAGCCTTGAATTGGATCGATACGAGGCAAATTTGGTAGAGATATTCAACGTATATGGTCCAAAGTATTATGACTATCATTTGCAGTTTTCCGCGAGAGGCGTCTGCGCTCAGAGACAGTAACGTGAAAGTGGACTGGTCACTTACGGACAATACCTTGTTGAGCATGGTGGTAAGGAATGCAAGTGTGTTAATTGTTGTACGCTGTGCGATTCAACGATGCACAATACTCACTTCTGCCCACAACGTACTAAGAGGAACCTAAATTTTCAGCCATACTCCCGCACACCTGGCAATCTGGTGACAAGGAGGTATGACAACAAGGAAGTGGATAGATTGGGACGGACCAGCTTCAGGGTGAATGGAGCAGAGGTATGCAACAATTTTAATTCTGGGAAATGCTTTCGCACAGCCTGCCCCTATACACATGCATGTGGCTCATGCGGGATTGCAGGTCACACATCTAAATCTTGCACGGGTGGCACATCTCAGAAGCTTGGGGGAGCAAATAAGGCCTGACTGAGCGACGTTATCGAGGACTATCAGGTTGTTACACCGGTCAATGTTGATAGACTGGAGTATGAATTGCGGGAACATCCTGATGAACCTTTTGTGCAGTACTTGTGTGGAGGGCTGAAGTACGGTTTTTACACCAGAGTGGCCTGTAGCACATTACCAACTCGGGAGTGTAAGAACTTACAATCCGCAATGAAACAAAAACATATTGTGGATGACCTGGTTAAGAGTGAGGCGACGAAAGGTTTCTTGAGCGGCTCTTTTGATACACCCCCATTTGATACTTATAGAGTTAGTCCGGTCGGAGTGGCTACAGGAAAATATTCGAGAAAGCACCGCTTGATCGTGGACCTTTCCTCGCCGCATGATGATGCATATCACCCGAGTGTAAATGACTTGATAGACAAAGAGAGCTGCTCATTGTCATATGTGAGAATCGATGATGCTATTCGGATTATCCAGCGTTTGGGTAGGCCCACCACCATGTGCATGACAGACATTTCAGATGCTTTTAAGATTATGCCGATCCTTCCCGCACAATGGAACTTATTCTGTATTCAATGGCGACGTCAATATTATTTTTACACTAGGCTGGCATTTGGGTGTCGTTCAAGCCCTAAGATATTCGATACTTTGTCACAAGCCATTTGCTGGATTGCCAGAAACATATGGAATCGGACACATTTTGCATTTATTAGACGATTTTATAACATTTGAGGCCCCAGAGAATTGTGGAGAGCGTAACATGGCCCTGTTACATTTAATATTCAATAGACTTAATATTCCAATGGCGGAAAATAAGACATGTGGACCAACGAGTGATTGAATACCTGGGAATTGTTTTAGACTCGGATAGAATGGAGGCTAGGTTGCCCATGGATAAGCTGGAACGCATTGTGCAGTTTTTGACATCTTTTTCTAGTCGTAAGTCATGTTCGAAAAAGGAATTACTGCAGTTGCTGGGACATCTCAATTTTGCCAGTAGAGTTATTGTTCCTGGCCGGTCCTTCATATCACATCATATCGCCCTCTCTACGACTGTGAAAGATCTGCATCACTTTGTAAAAATTACCAGGGAGAGCCGGGAGGATATCAGAATGTGGCTTTACTTCCTGTCCAACTGGAATGGAATTTCTGTCTTCTACAATCCACTGGTTATAGATCATAGGGACATGGAGCTGTATACTGATGCCTCTGGTGCTATCGGTTTTGGAGGTTATTATAGGGGTCAATGGTTTTCCGAAGCGTGGCCAAATTCCTTGACTGAATTGATTGGGGAAGAGGACAACTTGTCGATAGCATTCCGGGAACTATATCCTATCGTTGTGGCGGCTATGTTGTGGGGTCATTTATGGCACGGACAGCGTATCGTATTTAGGTGTGATAATTCGTCTACGGTTGCGATCCTAAATAAAGGGAGGTCAAAATCGGCTCAAATCATGCCTTTAGACGAAGGCTCACGATATGTTCGGTAATTAACAATTTCATTGTTTTGTCAAAACATATTCCAGGATCCGTTAATAACATAGCTGATGCTTTGTCTTGTTTGCAGATGGAACGTTTCCGGCAATTAGCATCTCATGCCAAGACATCGCCATGTGCCATACCGTCTCCGGCAGTGGTTTTGTGGCACTCAGATGTGTCGTAGATGACTTGTGGAAAGCGGCGGTAGCACCCTTAACAAGGGGCGCATATAGGACAGGATGGAGTACGTACATACGGTTCCTGCTCTTCACAGGTGCCGTACCAGTGTTGATGAGCATGGAGTCACTACCCATATCCGAGGATTTACTTATATACTTCGTGGCGCATTGCTACAATCGACTGAAGTTGGCCTATAGTACGATAAAATTATACATTTGTGGGGTTCGATTTATGTGTTTGGAATGTAATCTGTCATACCCTGAAGCAGGGAGTCTTCAGCGCTTGCAGGCCATCTTGAATGGGGTTAGACGGGTTCATGTTAAGCCAGTTATACTTAGATACTTAGTCACCTTTGACATACTGGAGAGGGTGTGCTTGATTCTACGAAGGTTTTTTTTCACCGAGTTCGAAGATTTGATGCTTGAGACGGCATGAACTGTTGCTTTCTTTGTTTTTTTAGATGTGGTGAGTTTGTAGTGCAGGGCGTGTTCGACCCATCATCAAATCTTTGTGTTGGTGACTTAGACATCTTGCCAGAATGTGTATCGTTAGTCTTGCGTCGCTCAAAAACTGACCCTTTCTGTTAAGGCATAGCCATCAAACTGTTTAAGACGGGTCATTTTATGTCCATATTACATTTGCTGTAGGTACATGCGTCTCCGAGGGAGAGTGGATCCTTTTCTTCCCTTATTTATATGCGGGAATGGGGAAGCTTTATGTAGATCAGACTTCATAGGTATGTTTAGGCGTGTGTTGGAGGGTCTTGGTATAGACTCCAGTCGCTACAGTGGTCATTCTTTTCATATTGGTGCGGCGACCATGGCAGCAGCAGCTCACATGGAGGACCATATGATTAGGGTGTTGGGCAGGTGGTCCACGGACACATATTGTAGATATATTAGGACCCCCCACCAAACCTTGAGGGAGGCTCAGAGGTCGCTTGTAGGCGCTGGACATTCTTGATTAAGCTTATATATTTCCTTGTTATCTTTCCAAACACAGATATTATGTAGGTGACTAAGCCTGTTGGCGATAAGGTTTCGGTACGCTGTTGCTGGCGCCGGGCAGTAGCGGTTTGTGGAAATGTTATCTACATAGGGCGGACACTGGGCGCCAGAGCTATGGTGCGTGTATGTATTTAGGTTTATTTGTATATATATATATATATATATATATATATATATATATATATAAATCTTCAGTTGATGGTAGACTTGGCGCTATGTGTTACTCGTCTTCGCCAAAGGTAGCAGATTACGTACGACATGTACCAGCTGGATTCTGGTTGGCGCTCACCTTGGATTCGGTATATTCGGTGGATCTGATATGTTCGGTGTTGGTTTACGGCTATGCATTCGATATGGATAACAATACCTATTCGGGCAGCTCCGGCATCTGAAATGCTCGGTCTGGTCTACGACTATGCATTCGATATGGATAACGATACCTATTCGTGCAGCTCCGGTGTGTTGTGGCGTTCATTACGTGTTTCGCCGCATACATGTGTAGATGATATTTATATGGCTGTGGCAGTTGTTGTGGTTCATGCAGGCAAATCTGTTGGAGGGACCACACCATGCTCATGGCTTTACATAGTATACCTCGTGTCAATACTTATTCCTAGCTGTCAATTTCGAGAGCAATCCATCCTGGTGTGGTCCGTACTCTAGCTTTGACTGTTCGAACAAGTATACGCATCTGATAGATTTGGAGATTCGGTGCCACAGTGACCATTGGAGGTGACAAGTTCAGCAAGAAGGCTGGGCAGTACAACGTAAAGGTGATTCAAAATATATCGAGCGACATGTAGTCGGATGTATATACATATATATTGATATTTTTTCAGGTTCCTGCATGGGGTATAAGTGGCCCGGCAGGTGTGTCTGTTCAAGTTCCTGAGATTCCTTGCATATGGAGTGGGTCGCACATGTGCACATATGTACAGGTGCAGATCTGTATACATATTATTTGCGTAGGTGCTGTGTATGCCAGTGTACATACGTACATTAGGTGTCCTGGTCCATTTGGACTGCCGGTTGGAGCCAGGGATTAATCGACAATTGTTTTTTGGGTATACTTCTCACGATGGTTACAAGGACATGGATAGGCTAACTTACTGGCTAAGAAGTAAATGGGAGTAGCCTCATGTAAATATACAATTAAGCTCTTGAATGTTTTGGAACTATTTTGACTGGGCTGTTCATTTGGGGGACTCAGCTATTCAAGAATGGGCTATTCCAGAATATCTGAGTTTTGGCGTTTCATCATTAAATTCTTGTACGCAATAGAAGTTGAATACGTAATTTTGATCAGTCAATTTTTGGGAGAAAATCTAATTTTATTAGTTCACCTGGCCGGACCATCTGCCCATTGTCTGTCAAATCGTTACTCCTAAACAACTGGGAATTTCAACAAAATTTGGCTGGAAGAACCGAATGATGGTAGGCTCTAGAACTTCTATTCAGAATTTTGATTGATCAATTTTTCCGGTGGTCATCTTGAATTTTTTGAAAATCTTCCTGAATTTCTTTAAAGCGCTACTTTGTCTGGATTTCTGAGACGACCATGATTGTGATGTCTCAGCAAAATCCATTCGTATTCGCCAAAATTATCTCCCTTAAAAATTATAATTGTTTGGCTGTCATCTTAGCTTTTGTGCTATTCTTCGAGCTAAAATTTACGCTTTTTCTATTCCCAACAAAATCTTTCTGGCCTTACTTGGTCCAGTTGCAATTCCAGCCAAAGTCTTAGAGTTCTACTTATAGGCAATGGCCATGTTAGTTCCAGGTGAGTGATACAGGGCCCTTGAGCTTCTTGTTTTATGACTACCTGTAATTAGACTGACATGACAGAATTGTTGCAGCACCAATATTCAAATTGTTATCGAATACGTATGTTGCCATTGACAGCTTGGACTGAACAGAAATGGCCTATATGTACGTGTTTTGTCTGGCGATATATTGCCATAAATCCATCCTATTTGTATAGATAACTTGTTTTCCCCATCAACATGTATCATTTTCCGTTTCAACATTTACCATTTTTCCTTTCACAAAATTGCTGATTCTGTTTAACTCCTGTTTCACAAACTTACATCCACAAACTTACATCACCTGAGGTGCATATGTACTTAACAAAGTCAATAAAACTGCCAGATATCTGTTGTGCAATGTTAGTCTTTACCATTCTGATGTCAATGTTCTGGAACTGGTGTTTATTTTTCAACAATTTTGGTGGACGATGTTGCTGTCCATGACAGCAACATCTTCCACCAAATTTGTTGAAAAATAAACACCAGTTCATTTTTAATTTAATTTGAAAATTCTAAATTTTGACATCAGAGTGGTAGGTGTAAGTAGTATTCCCAGACAGCACGAAGTTATGGTGGCAATGTTAGGATAATAATTTACAATTTTCCATGAGAATATCTCACATACTGGAGGAAAATGCCTTTGACCCACTAATTTCTGCTTGAATATCATGTTGCCGTTTCAATTTACAAATGTTTTCCAGAAAAATGTGATTTTCCATTTGAATATCACATTTCCAGTTCAAAGTACCTATTCCATGAAATCCATCCATTTTCCGTTATCATGGAAAACCACTGGACCTATGCTTGCTCACACCTCAAGAGGTCGCTATCAATGATCAACTACACAGCCAGACAGACATTTTTGTTTGAGAAATCTCTGTCAGTATAGACAATATACTCAAATAATATGGGTCCAATAATTGCAGCGAAATATGCAGCTTCCGGACATTGCACGCTGGGTAAATAGCACAAGCATCAACAAATATCCCTTCTCTGGTGCAAATGTCTCTATCACGTGTCTATCTATTGCCTGCAAGAACTTTATCCCCTTCACGAAAGAATTTTCAATGCAGCGATACAGAAAAACTTTTGAATATTCTGAAATTGATTGCCTTAGACAGCAACAGCTTCCAGTAAAATTATTTTGAAAATATTCAACTGAGTAGTTTTATATCCTAAAGAATATACTTTTCCAGTGATTTGACAGTGAAAGGGTTAATTGTGGTTGCTATTCGAAAATGCCTCGGGTTATAGATGCAGGGCCATCATCCACACATTGTGCACATGCCTTGGGTTATAGATGCAGGGCCATCATCCACACATTGTGCACATGACTTGGGTTATAGATGCAGGGCCATCATCCACACATTGTGCACATGCCTCAGGTTATAGATGCAGGGCCATCTCCCACACATTGTGCGCATGCCGCGGGAATAGATGCAGGGCCATCTCCCACACATTGTGCACATGCCTTGGGTTATAAGTGCAGGACCATCACCCACACATTGTGCACATGCCTCGGGTTATAGATGCAGGGCCATCTCCCACAAATTGTGCACATGCCTCAGGATATAGATGCAGGGCCATCACCCACACATTGTGCACGTGCCTCAGGATATAGATGCAGGGCCATCACCCACACATTGTGCACATGCCTCGGGATATAGATGCAGGGCCATTATCCACACATTGTGCACATGCCTCGGGTTATAGATGCAGGGCTATCATCCACACATTGTGCACATGCCTTGGGTTATAGATGCATGGCAATCTCCCACACATTGTGCACATGCCTTGGGTTATAGATGCAGGGCCATCTCCCACACATTGTGCACATGCCTCGGGTTATAGATGCAGGCCCATTTCCCACACATTGTGCACATGCCTCGGGTTATAGATGCAGGGCAATCTCCCACACATTGTGCACATGCCTTGGGTTATAGATGCAGGGCCATCATCCACACATTGTGCACATGTCTCGGATTATAGATGCAGGGCCATCATCCACACATTGTGCACATGCCTCGGGTTATAGATGCAGGGCCATCTCCCACACATTGTGTGCATGCCTTGGGTTATAGATGCAGGGCCATCTCCCACACATTGTGCACATGCCTCAGGTTATAGATGCAGGGCCATCATCCACACATTGTGCACATGCCTCAGGATATAGATGCAGGGCCATCATCCACACATTGTGCACATGCCTCGGGATATAGATGCAGGGCCATCATCCACACATTGTGCACATGCCTCGGGATATAGATGCAGGGCCATCATCCACACATTGTGCACATGCCTCAGGTTATAGATGCAGGGCCATCATCCACACATTGTGCACATGCCTTGGGTTATAGATGCAGGGCCATCTCCCACACATTGTGCACATGCCTCAGGTTATAGATGCAGGGCCATCATCCACACATTGCGCATATGCCTCAGGATATAGATGCAGGGCCATCATCCACACATTGTGCACATGCCTCGGGATATAGATGCAGGGCCATCATCCACACATTGTGCACATGCCTCGGGATATAGATGCAGGGCCATCATCCACACATTGTGCACATGCCTCAGGTTATAGATGCAGGGCCATCATCCACACATTGTGCACATGCCTTGGGTTATGGATGCAGGGCCATCTCCCACACATTGTGTGCATGCCTTGGGTTATAGATGCAGGGCCATCTCCCACACCTTGTGCACATGCCTTGGGTTATAGATGCAGGGCCATCATCCACACATTGTGCACATGCCTCGGGTTGTAGATCCAGGGTCATTCTTCCATACATTGTGCACATGCCTCGGGTTATAGATGCAGGGCCATCATCCACACATTGTGCACATGCCTCGGGTTATAGATGCAGGGTCATCATCCACACATTGTGTGCATGCCTTGGGATATAGATGCAGGGCCATCATTCACACATTGTGCACATGCCTCATGATATAGATGCAGGCCCATTATCCACACATTGTGCACATGTCTTGGGATATAGATGCAGGGCCATCTCACACACATTGTGCACATGTCTTGGGATATAGATGCAGGGCTATCATCCACACATTGTGCACATGCCTTGGGTTATAAATGCAGGGCCATCACCCACACATTGTGTACATGCCTTGGGTTATAGATGCAGGACCATCATCCACACATTGTGCACATGCCTCGGGTTATAGATGCAGGGCTATCATCCACACATTGTGCACATGCCTCGGGTTATAGATGCAGGGGCATCATCCACACATTGTGCACATGCCTCGGGTTATAGATGATGCAGGGCTATCATCCACACATTGTGCACAGGCCTCGGGTTATAGATGCAGGGCCATCATCCACACATTGTGTACATGTCTTGGAATATAGATGCAGGGCTATCATCCACACATTGTGCACATGTCTTGGGATATAGATGCAGGGCCATCTCCCACACATTGTGCACATACCTCAGGTTATAGATGCAGGGCCATCATCCACACATTGTGCGCATGCCTTGGGATATAGATGCAGGGCCATCATTCACACATTGTGCACATGCCTCGTGATATAGATGCAGGGCCATTATCCACACATTGTGCACATGCCTCGGGTTATAGATGTAAGGCCATCTCCCACACATTGTGCACATGCCTTGGGTTATAGATGCAGGGCCATCATCCACACATTGTGCACATGCCTTGGGTTATAGATGCAGGGCCATCATCCACACATTGTGCACATGCCTCGGGTTATAGATGCAGGGCCATCATCCACACATTGTGCACATGCCTCGGATTATAGATGATGCAGGGCTATCATCCACACATTGTGCACATGCCTCGGGTTATAGATGCAGGGCCATCATCCACACATTGTGTACATGTCTTGGGATATAGATGCAGGGCTATCATCCACACATTGTGCACATGTCTTGGGATATAGATGCAGGGCCATCTCCCACACATTGTGCACATGCCTCAGGTTATAGATGCGGGGCCAGCTCCCACACATTGTGCGCATGTCTTGGGATATAGATGCAGGGCCATCTCCCACACATTGTGCACATGCCTCGGGTTATAGATGCAGGGCCATCATCCACACATTGTGCACATGCCTCAGGTTATAGATGCAGGGCCATCATCCACACATTGTGCACATGCCTCGGGTTATAGATGCAGGGCTATCATCCACACATTGTGCACATGCCTCGGGTTATAGATGCAGGGCAATCATCCACACATTGTGCACATGTCTTGGGATATAGATGCAGGGCCATCTCCCACACATTGTGCACACGCCTTGGGTTATAGATGCAGGGCCATCATCCACACATTGTGCACATGCCTTGGGTTATAGATGCAGGGCCATCATCCACACATTGTGCACATGCCTCGGGTTATAGATGCAGGGCCATCATCCACACATTGTGCACATGCCTCGGATTATAGATGATGCAGGGCTATCATCCACACATTGTGCACATGCCTCGGGTTATAGATGCAGGGCCATCATCCACACATTGTGTACATGTCTTGGGATATAGATGCAGGGCTATCATCCACACATTGTGCACATGTCTTGGGATATAGATGCAGGGCCATCTCCCACACATTGTGCACATGCCTCAGGTTATAGATGCGGGGCCAGCTCCCACACATTGTGCGCATGTCTTGGGATATAGATGCAGGGCCATCTCGCACACATTGTGCACATGCCTCGGGTTATAGATGCAGGGCCATCATCCACACATTGTGCACATGCCTCAGGTTATAGATGCAGGGCCATCATCCACACATTGTGCACATGCCTTGGGTTATGGATGCAGGGCCATCTCCCACACATTGTGTGCATGCCTTGGGTTATAGATGCAGGGCCATCTCCCACACCTTGTGCACATGCCTTGGGTTATAGATGCAGGGCCATCATCCACACATTGTGCACATGCCTCGGGTTGTAGATCCAGGGTCATTCTTCCATACATTGTGCACATGCCTCGGGTTATAGATGCAGGGCCATCATCCACACATTGTGCACATGCCTCGGGTTATAGATGCAGGGTCATCATCCACACATTGTGTGCATGCCTTGGGATATAGATGCAGGGCCATCATTCACACATTGTGCACATGCCTCATGATATAGATGCAGGCCCATTATCCACACATTGTGCACATGTCTTGGGATATAGATGCAGGGCCATCTCACACACATTGTGCACATGTCTTGGGATATAGATGCAGGGCTATCATCCACACATTGTGCACATGCCTTGGGTTATAAATGCAGGGCCATCACCCACACATTGTGTACATGCCTTGGGTTATAGATGCAGGGCCATCATCCACACATTGTGCACATGCCTCGGGTTATAGATGCAGGGCTATCATCCACACATTGTGCACATGCCTCGGGTTATAGATGCAGGGCCATCATCCACACATTGTGCACATGCCTCGGGTTATAGATGATGCAGGGCTATCATCCACACATTGTGCACAGGCCTCGGGTTATAGATGCAGGGCCATCATCCACACATTGTGTACATGTCTTGGAATATAGATGCAGGGCTATCATCCACACATTGTGCACATGTCTTGGGATATAGATGCAGGGCCATCTCCCACACATTGTGCACATACCTCAGGTTATAGATGCAGGGCCATCATCCACACATTGTGCGCATGCCTTGGGATATAGATGCAGGGCCATCATTCACACATTGTGCACATGCCTCGTGATATAGATGCAGGGCCATTATCCACACATTGTGCACATGCCTCGGGTTATAGATGTAAGGCCATCTCCCACACATTGTGCACATGCCTTGGGTTATAGATGCAGGGCCATCATCCACACATTGTGCACATGCCTCGGGTTATAGATGCAGGGCTATCATCCACACATTGTGCACATGCCTTGGGTTATAGATGCATGGCAATCTCCCACACATTGTGCACATGCCTTGGGTTATAGATGCAGGGCCATCTCCCACACATTGTGCACATGCCTCGGGTTATAGATGCAGGCCCATTTCCCACACATTGTGCACATGCCTCGGGTTATAGATGCAGGGCAATCTCCCACACATTGTGCACATGCCTTTGGTTATAGATGCAGGGCCATCATCCACACATTGTGCACATGTCTCGGATTATAGATGCAGGGCCATCATCCACACATTGTGCACATGCCTCGGGTTATAGATGCAGGGCCATCTCCCACACATTGTGTGCATGCCTTGGGTTATAGATGCAGGGCCATCTCCCACACATTGTGCACATCCCTCAGGTTATAGATGCAGGGCCATCATCCACACATTGCGCATATGCCTCAGGATATAGATGCAGGGCCATCATCCACACATTGTGCACATGCCTCGGGATATAGATGCAGGGCCATCATCCACACATTGTGCACATGCCTCGGGATATAGATGCAGGGCCATCATCCACACATTGTGCACATGCCTCAGGTTATAGATGCAGGGCCATCATCCACACATTGTGCACATGCCTTGGGTTATGGATGCAGGGCCATCTCCCACACATTGTGCACATGCCTCAGGTTATAGATGCAGGGCCATCATCCACACATTGCGCATATGCCTCAGGATATAGATGCAGGGCCATCATCCACACATTGTGCACATGCCTCGGGATATAGATGCAGGGCCATCATCCACACATTGTGCACATGCCTCGGGATATAGATGCAGGGCCATCATCCACACATTGTGCACATGCCTCAGGTTATAGATGCAGGGCCATCATCCACACATTGTGCACATGCCTTGGGTTATGGATGCAGGGCCATCTCCCACACATTGTGTGCATGCCTTGGGTTATAGATGCAGGGCCATCTCCCACACCTTGTGCACATGCCTTGGGTTATAGATGCAGGGCCATCATCCACACATTGTGCACATGCCTCGGGTTGTAGATCCAGGGTCATTCTTCCATACATTGTGCACATGCCTCGGGTTATAGATGCAGGGCCATCATCCACACATTGTGCACATGCCTCGGGTTATAGATGCAGGGTCATCATCCACACATTGTGTGCATGCCTTGGGATATAGATGCAGGGCCATCATTCACACATTGTGCACATGCCTCATGATATAGATGCAGGCCCATTATCCACACATTGTGCACATGTCTTGGGATATAGATGCAGGGCCATCTCACACACATTGTGCACATGTCTTGGGATATAGATGCAGGGCTATCATCCACACATTGTGCACATGCCTTGGGTTATAAATGCAGGGCCATCACCCACACATTGTGTACATGCCTTGGGTTATAGATGCAGGACCATCATCCACACATTGTGCACATGCCTCGGGTTATAGATGCAGGGCTATCATCCACACATTGTGCACATGCCTCGGGTTATAGATGCAGGGCCATCATCCACACATTGTGCACATGCCTCGGGTTATAGATGATGCAGGGCTATCATCCACACATTGTGCACAGGCCTTGGGTTATAGATGCAGGGCCATCATCCACACATTGTGTACATGTCTTGGAATATAGATGCAGGGCTATCATCCACACATTGTGCACATGTCTTGGGATATAGATGCAGGGCCATCTCCCACACATTGTGCACATACCTCAGGTTATAGATGCAGGGCCATCATCCACACATTGTGCGCATGCCTTGGGATATAGATGCAGGGCCATCATTCACACATTGTGCACATGCCTCGTGATATAGATGCAGGGCCATTATCCACACATTGTGCACATGCCTCGGGTTATAGATGTAAGGCCATCTCCCACACATTGTGCACATGCCTTGGGTTATAGATGCAGGGCCATCATCCACACATTGTGCACATGCCTTGGGTTATAGATGCAGGGCCATCATCCACACATTGTGCACATGCCTCGGGTTATAGATGCAGGGCCATCATCCACACATTGTGCACATGCCTCGGATTATAGATGATGCAGGGCTATCATCCACACATTGTGCACATGCCTCGGGTTATAGATGCAGGGCCATCATCCACACATTGTGTACATGTCTTGGGATATAGATGCAGGGCTATCATCCACACATTGTGCACATGTCTTGGGATATAGATGCAGGGCCATCTCCCACACATTGTGCACATGCCTCAGGTTATAGATGCGGGGCCAGCTCCCACACATTGTGCGCATGTCTTGGGATATAGATGCAGGGCCATCTCCCACACATTGTGCACATGCCTCGGGTTATAGATGCAGGGCCATCATCCACACATTGTGCACATGCCTCAGGTTATAGATGCAGGGCCATCATCCACACATTGTGCACATGCCTCGGGTTATAGATGCAGGGCTATCATCCACACATTGTGCACATGCCTCGGGTTATAGATGCAGGGCAATCATCCACACATTGTGCACATGTCTTGGGATATAGATGCAGGGCCATCTCCCACACATTGTGCACACGCCTTGGGTTATAGATGCAGGGCCATCATCCACACATTGTGCACATGCCTTGGGTTATAGATGCAGGGCCATCATCCACACATTGTGCACATGCCTCGGGTTATAGATGCAGGGCCATCATCCACACATTGTGCACATGCCTCGGATTATAGATGATGCAGGGCTATCATCCACACATTGTGCACATGCCTCGGGTTATAGATGCAGGGCCATCATCCACACATTGTGTACATGTCTTGGGATATAGATGCAGGGCTATCATCCACACATTGTGCACATGTCTTGGGATATAGATGCAGGGCCATCTCCCACACATTGTGCACATGCCTCAGGTTATAGATGCGGGGCCAGCTCCCACACATTGTGCGCATGTCTTGGGATATAGATGCAGGGCCATCTCGCACACATTGTGCACATGCCTCGGGTTATAGATGCAGGGCCATCATCCACACATTGTGCACATGCCTCAGGTTATAGATGCAGGGCCATCATCCACACATTGTGCACATGCCTTGGGTTATGGATGCAGGGCCATCTCCCACACATTGTGTGCATGCCTTGGGTTATAGATGCAGGGCCATCTCCCACACATTGTGCACATGCCTTGGGTTATAGATGCAGGGCCATCATCCACACATTGTGCACATGCCTCGGGTTGTAGATGCAGGGTCATTCTTCCACACATTGTGCACATGCCTCGGTTTATAGATGCAGGGCCATCATCCACACATTGTGCACATGCCTCGGGTTATAGATGCAGGGCCATCATCCACACATTGTGTGCATGCCTTGGGATATAGATGCAGGGCCATCATTCACACATTGTGCACATGCCTCATGATATAGATGCAGGCCCATTATCCACACATTGTGCACATGTCTTGGGATATAGATGCAGGGCCATCTCCCACACATTGTGCACATGTCTTGGGATATAGATGCAGGGCTATCATCCACACATTGTGCACATGCCTTGGGTTATAAATGCAGGGCCATCACCCACACATTGTGTACATGCCTTGGGTTATAGATGCAGGACCATCATCCACACATTGTGCACATGCCTCGGGTTATAGATGCAGGGCTATCATCCACACATTGTGCACATGCCTCGGGTTATAGATGCAGGGGCATCATCCACACATTGTGCACATGCCTCGGGTTATAGATGATGCAGGGCTATCATCCACACATTGTGCACAGGCCTCGGGTTATAGATGCAGGGCCATCATCCACACATTGTGTACATGTCTTGGAATATAGATGCAGGGCTATCATCCACACATTGTGCACATGTCTTGGGATATAGATGCAGGGCCATCTCCCACACATTGTGCACATACCTCAGGTTATAGATGCAGGGCCATCATCCACACATTGTGCGCATGCCTTGGGATATAGATGCAGGGCCATCATTCACACATTGTGCACATGCCTCGTGATATAGATGCAGGGCCATTATCCACACATTGTGCACATGCCTCGGGTTATAGATGTAAGGCCATCTCCCACACATTGTGCACATGCCTTGGGTTATAGATGCAGGGCCATCATCCACACATTGTGCACATGCCTTGGGTTATAGATGCAGGGCCATCATCCACACATTGTGCACATGCCTCGGGTTATAGATGCAGGGCCATCATCCACACATTGTGCACATGCCTCGGATTATAGATGATGCAGGGCTATCATCCACACATTGTGCACATGCCTCGGGTTATAGATGCAGGGCCATCATCCACACATTGTGTACATGTCTTGGGATATAGATGCAGGGCTATCATCCACACATTGTGCACATGTCTTGGGATATAGATGCAGGGCCATCTCCCACACATTGTGCACATGCCTCAGGTTATAGATGCGGGGCCAGCTCCCACACATTGTGCGCATGTCTTGGGATATAGATGCAGGGCCATCTCCCACACATTGTGCACATGCCTCGGGTTATAGATGCAGGGCCATCATCCACACATTGTGCACATGCCTCAGGTTATAGATGCAGGGCCATCATCCACACATTGTGCACATGCCTCGGGTTATAGATGCAGGGCTATCATCCACACATTGTGCACATGCCTCGGGTTATAGATGCAGGGCAATCATCCACACATTGTGCACATGTCTTGGGATATAGATGCAGGGCCATCTCCCACACATTGTGCACACGCCTTGGGTTATAGATGCAGGGCCATCATCCACACATTGTGCACATGCCTTGGGTTATAGATGCAGGGCCATCATCCACACATTGTGCACATGCCTCGGGTTATAGATGCAGGGCCATCATCCACACATTGTGCACATGCCTCGGATTATAGATGATGCAGGGCTATCATCCACACATTGTGCACATGCCTCGGGTTATAGATGCAGGGCCATCATCCACACATTGTGTACATGTCTTGGGATATAGATGCAGGGCTATCATCCACACATTGTGCACATGTCTTGGGATATAGATGCAGGGCCATCTCCCACACATTGTGCACATGCCTCAGGTTATAGATGCGGGGCCAGCTCCCACACATTGTGCGCATGTCTTGGGATATAGATGCAGGGCCATCTCGCACACATTGTGCACATGCCTCGGGTTATAGATGCAGGGCCATCATCCACACATTGTGCACATGCCTCAGGTTATAGATGCAGGGCCATCATCCACACATTGTGCACATGCCTTGGGTTATGGATGCAGGGCCATCTCCCACACATTGTGTGCATGCCTTGGGTTATAGATGCAGGGCCATCTCCCACACATTGTGCACATGCCTTGGGTTATAGATGCAGGGCCATCATCCACACATTGTGCACATGCCTCGGGTTGTAGATGCAGGGTCATTCTTCCACACATTGTGCACATGCCTCGGTTTATAGATGCAGGGCCATCATCCACACATTGTGCACATGCCTCGGGTTATAGATGCAGGGCCATCTCCCACACATTGTGTGCATGCCTTGGGTTATAGATGCAGGGCCATCTCCCACACATTGTGCACATGCCTCAGGTTATAGATGCAGGGCCATCATCCACACATTGCGCATATGCCTCAGGATATAGATGCAGGGCCATCATCCACACATTGTGCACATGCCTCGGGATATAGATGCAGGGCCATCATCCACACATTGTGCACATGCCTCGGGATATAGATGCAGGGCCATCATCCACACATTGTGCACATGCCTCAGGTTATAGATGCAGGGCCATCATCCACACATTGTGCACATGCCTTGGGTTATGGATGCAGGGCCATCTCCCACACATTGTGTGCATGCCTTGGGTTATAGATGCAGGGCCATCTCCCACACCTTGTGCACATGCCTTGGGTTATAGATGCAGGGCCATCATCCACACATTGTGCACATGCCTTGGGATATAGATGCAGGGCCATCATCACACATTGTGCACATGCCTCGGGTTATAGATGCAGGGTCATCATCCACACATTGTGTGCATGCCTTGGGATATAGATGCAGGGCCATCATTCACACATTGTGCACATGCCTCATGATATAGATGCAGGGCCCATTATCCACACATTGTGCACATGTCTTGGGATATAGATGCAGGGCCATCTCACACACATTGTGCACATGTCTTGGGATATAGATGCAGGGCTATCATCCACACATTGTGCACATGCCTTGGGTTATAAATGCAGGGCCATCACCCACACATTGTGTACATGCCTTGGGTTATAGATGCAGGACCATCATCCACACATTGTGCACATGCCTCGGGTTATAGATGCAGGGCTATCATCCACACATTGTGCACATGCCTCGGGTTATAGATGCAGGGCCATCATCCACACATTGTGCACATGCCTCGGGTTATAGATGATGCAGGGCTATCATCCACACATTGTGCACATGGCCTCGGGTTATAGATGCAGGGCCATCATCCACACATTGTGTACATGTCTTGGAATATAGATGCAGGGCTATCATCCACACATTGTGCACATGTCTTGGGATATAGATGCAGGGCCATCTCCCACACATTGTGCACATACCTCAGGTTATAGATGCAGGGCCATCATCCACACATTGTGCGCATGCCTTGGGATATAGATGCAGGGCCATCATTCACACATTGTGCACATGCCTCGGGTTATAGATGCAGGGCCATTATCCACACATTGTGCACATGCCTCGGGTTATAGATGCAGGGCCATCTCCCACACATTGTGCACATGCCTTGGGTTATAGATGCAGGGCCATCATCCACACATTGTGCACATGCCTTGGGTTATAGATGCAGGGCCATCATCCACACATTGTGCACATGCCTCGGGTTATAGATGCAGGGCCATCATCCACACATTGTGCACATGCCTCGGATTATAGATGATGCAGGGCTATCATCCACACATTGTGCACATGCCTCGGGTTATAGATGCAGGGCCATCATCCACACATTGTGTACATGTCTTGGGATATAGATGCAGGGCTATCATCCACACATTGTGCACATGTCTTGGGATATAGATGCAGGGCCATCTCCCACACATTGTGCACATGCCTCAGGTTATAGATGCGGGGCCAGCTCCCACACATTGTGCGCATGTCTTGGGATATAGATGCAGGGCCATCTCCCACACATTGTGCACATGCCTCGGGTTATAGATGCAGGGCCATCATCCACACATTGTGCACATGCCTCAGGTTATAGATGCAGGGCCATCATCCACACATTGTGCACATGCCTCGGGTTATAGATGCAGGGCCATCATCCACACATTGTGCACATGCCTCGGGTTATAGATGCAGGGCTATCATCCACACATTGTGCACATGCCTCGGGTTATAGATGCAGGGCAATCATCCACACATTGTGCACATGTCTTGGGATATAGATGCAGGGCCATCTCCCACACATTGTGCACACGCCTTGGGTTATAGATGCAGGGCCATCATCCACACATTGTGCACATGCCTTGGGTTATAGATGCAGGGCCATCATCCACACATTGTGCACATGCCTCGGGTTATAGATGCAGGGCCATCATCCACACATTGTGCACATGCCTCGGATTATAGATGATGCAGGGCTATCATCCACACATTGTGCACATGCCTCGGGTTATAGATGCAGGGCCATCATCCACACATTGTGTACATGTCTTGGGATATAGATGCAGGGCTATCATCCACACATTGTGCACATGTCTTGGGATATAGATGCAGGGCCATCTCCCACACATTGTGCACATGCCTCAGGTTATAGATGCGGGGCCAGCTCCCACACATTGTGCGCATGTCTTGGGATATAGATGCAGGGCCATCTCGCACACATTGTGCACATGCCTCGGGTTATAGATGCAGGGCCATCATCCACACATTGTGCACATGCCTCAGGTTATAGATGCAGGGCCATCATCCACACATTGTGCACATGCCTTGGGTTATGGATGCAGGGCCATCTCCCACACATTGTGTGCATGCCTTGGGTTATAGATGCAGGGCCATCTCCCACACATTGTGCACATGCCTTGGGTTATAGATGCAGGGCCATCATCCACACATTGTGCACATGCCTCGGGTTGTAGATGCAGGGTCATTCTTCCACACATTGTGCACATGCCTCGGTTTATAGATGCAGGGCCATCATCCACACATTGTGCACATGCCTCGGGTTATAGATGCAGGGCCATCTCCCACACATTGTGTGCATGCCTTGGGTTATAGATGCAGGGCCATCTCCCACACATTGTGCACATGCCTCAGGTTATAGATGCAGGGCCATCATCCACACATTGCGCATATGCCTCAGGATATAGATGCAGGGCCATCATCCACACATTGTGCACATGCCTCGGGATATAGATGCAGGGCCATCATCCACACATTGTGCACATGCCTCGGGATATAGATGCAGGGCCATCATCCACACATTGTGCACATGCCTCAGGTTATAGATGCAGGGCCATCATCCACACATTGTGCACATGCCTTGGGTTATGGATGCAGGGCCATCTCCCACACATTGTGTGCATGCCTTGGGTTATAGATGCAGGGCCATCTCCCACACCTTGTGCACATGCCTTGGGTTATAGATGCAGGGCCATCATCCACACATTGTGCACATGCCTCGGGTTGTAGATCCAGGGTCATTCTTCCATACATTGTGCACATGCCTCGGGTTATAGATGCAGGGCCATCATCCACACATTGTGCACATGCCTCGGGTTATAGATGCAGGGTCATCATCCACACATTGTGTGCATGCCTTGGGATATAGATGCAGGGCCATCATTCACACATTGTGCACATGCCTCATGATATAGATGCAGGGCCATTATCCACACATTGTGCACATGCCTCGGGTTATAGATGCAAGGGCCATCTCCCACACATTGTGCACATGTCTTGGGATATAGATGCAGGGCTATCATCCACACATTGTGCACATGCCTTGGGTTATAGATGCAGGGCCATCATCCACACATTGTGCACATGCCTTGGGTTATAGATGCAGGGCCATCATCCACACATTGTGCACATGCCTCGGGTTATAGATGCAGGGCCATCATCCACACATTGTGCACATGCCTCGGGTTATAGATGCAGGGCCATCATCCACACATTGTGCACATGCCTCGGGTTATAGATGCAGGGCCATCATCCCACACATTGTGCACATGCCTTGGGTTATAGATGCAGGGCCATCATCCACACATTGTGCACATGTCTCGGATTATAGATGCAGGGCCATCATCCACACATTGTGCACATGCCTCGGGTTATAGATGCAGGGCCATCTCCCACACATTGTGTGCATGCCTTGGGTTATAGATGCAGGGCCATCTCCCACACATTGTGCACATGCCTCAGGTTATAGATGCAGGGCCATCATCCACACATTGCGCATATGCCTCAGGATATAGATGCAGGGCCATCATCCACACATTGTGCACATGCCTCGGGATATAGATGCAGGGCCATCATCCACACATTGTGCACATGCCTCGGGATATAGATGCAGGGCCATCATCCACACATTGTGCACATGCCTCAGGTTATAGATGCAGGGCCATCATCCACACATTGTGCACATGCCTTGGGTTATGGATGCAGGGCCATCTCCCACACATTGTGTGCATGCCTTGGGTTATAGATGCAGGGCCATCTCCCACACCTTGTGCACATGCCTTGGGTTATAGATGCAGGGCCATCATCCACACATTGTGCACATGCCTCGGGTTGTAGATCCAGGGTCATTCTTCCATACATTGTGCACATGCCTCGGGTTATAGATGCAGGGCCATCATCCACACATTGTGCACATGCCTCGGGTTATAGATGCAGGGTCATCATCCACACATTGTGTGCATGCCTTGGGATATAGATGCAGGGCCATCATTCACACATTGTGCACATGCCTCATGATATAGATGCAGGGCCATTATCCACACATTGTGCACATGTCTTGGGATATAGATGCAGGGCCATCTCACACACATTGTGCACATGTCTTGGGATATAGATGCAGGGCTATCATCCACACATTGTGCACATGCCTTGGGTTATAAATGCAGGGCCATCACCCACACATTGTGTACATGCCTTGGGTTATAGATGCAGGACCATCATCCACACATTGTGCACATGCCTCGGGTTATAGATGCAGGGCTATCATCCACACATTGTGCACATGCCTCGGGTTATAGATGCAGGGCCATCATCCACACATTGTGCACATGCCTCGGGTTATAGATGCAGGGCCATCATCCACACATTGTGTACATGTCTTGGATATAGATGCAGGGCTATCATCCACACATTGTGCACATGTCTTGGGATATAGATGCAGGGCCATCTCCCACACATTGTGCACATACCTCAGGTTATAGATGCGGGGCCAGCTCCCACACATTGTGCGCATGTCTTGGGATATAGATGCAGGGCCATCTCCACACATTGTGCACATGCCTCGGGTTATAGATGCAGGGCCATCATCCACACATTGTGCACATGCCTCGGGTTATAGATGCAGGGCTATCATCCACACATTGTGCACATGCCTCGGGTTATAGATGCAGGGCAATCATCCACACATTGTGCACATGTCTTGGGATATAGATGCAGGGCCATCTCCCACACATTGTGCACACGCCTTGGGTTATAGATGCAGGGCCATCATCCACACATTGTGCACATGCCTTGGGTTATAGATGCAGGGCCATCATCCACACATTGTGCACATGCCTCGGGTTATAGATGCAGGGCCATCATCCACACATTGTGCACATGCCTCGGATTATAGATGATGCAGGGCTATCATCCACACATTGTGCACATGCCTCGGGTTATAGATGCAGGGCCATCATCCACACATTGTGTACATGTCTTGGGATATAGATGCAGGGCTATCATCCACACATTGTGCACATGTCTTGGGATATAGATGCAGGGCCATCTCCCACACATTGTGCACATGCCTTGGGTTATAGATGCAGGTCCATCATCCACACTTTGTGCACATGCCTCAGGTTATAGATGCAGGGCCATCTCCCACACATTGTGCACATGCCTTGGGTTATAGATGCATGGCAATCTCCCACACATTGTGCACATGCCTTGGGTTATAGATGCAGGGCCATCTCCCACACATTGTGCACATGCCTCGGGTTATAGATGCAGGCCCATTTCCCACACATTGTGCACATGCCTCGGGTTATAGATGCAGGGCAATCTCCCACACATTGTGCACATGCCTTGGGTTATAGATGCGTGGCAATCTCCCACACATTGTGCACATGCCTTGGGTTATAGATGCAGGGCCATCTCCCACACATTGTGCACATGCCTCGGGTTATAGATGCAGGCCCATTTCCCACACATTGTGCACATGCCTCGGGTTATAGATGCAGGGCAATCTCCCACACATTGTGCACATGCCTTGGGTTATAGATGCAGGGCCATCATCCACACATTGTGCACATGTCTCGGATTATAGATGCAGGGCCATCATCCACACATTGTGCACATGCCTCGGGTTATAGATGCAGGGCCATCTCCCACACATTGTGTGCATGCCTTGGGTTATAGATGCAGGGCCATCTCCCACACATTGTGCACATGCCTCAGGTTATAGATGCAGGGCCATCATCCACACATTGCGCATATGCCTCAGGATATAGATGCAGGGCCATCATCCACACATTGTGCACATGCCTCGGGATATAGATGCAGGGCCATCATCCACACATTGTGCACATGCCTCGGGATATAGATGCAGGGCCATCATCCACACATTGTGCACATGCCTCAGGTTATAGATGCAGGGCCATCATCCACACATTGTGCACATGCCTTGGGTTATGGATGCAGGGCCATCTCCCACACATTGTGTGCATGCCTTGGGTTATAGATGCAGGGCCATCTCCCACACCTTGTGCACATGCCTTGGGTTATAGATGCAGGGCCATCATCCACACATTGTGCACATGCCTCGGGTTGTAGATCCAGGGTCATTCTTCCATACATTGTGCACATGCCTCGGGTTATAGATGCAGGGCCATCATCCACACATTGTGCACATGCCTCGGGTTATAGATGCAGGGTCATCATCCACACATTGTGTGCATGCCTTGGGATATAGATGCAGGGCCATCATTCACACATTGTGCACATGCCTCATGATATAGATGCAGGGCCATTATCCACACATTGTGCACATGTCTTGGGATATAGATGCAGGGCCATCTCACACACATTGTGCACATGTCTTGGGATATAGATGCAGGGCTATCATCCACACATTGTGCACATGCCTTGGGTTATAAATGCAGGGCCATCACCCACACATTGTGTACATGCCTTGGGTTATAGATGCAGGACCATCATCCACACATTGTGCACATGCCTCGGGTTATAGATGCAGGGCTATCATCCACACATTGTGCACATGCCTCGGGTTATAGATGCAGGGCCATCATCCACAGATTGTGCACATGCCTCGGGTTATAGATGCAGGGCAATCATCCACACATTGTGCACATGCCTTGGGTTATAGATGCAGGGCCATCATCCACACATTGTGCACATGTCTCGGATTATAGATGCAGGGCCATCATCCACACATTGTGCACATGCCTCGGGTTATAGATGCAGGGCCATCTCCCACACATTGTGTGCATGCCTTGGGTTATAGATGCAGGGCCATCTCCCACACATTGTGCACATGCCTCAGGTTATAGATGCAGGGCCATCATCCACACATTGCGCATATGCCTCAGGATATAGATGCAGGGCCATCATCCACACATTGTGCACATGCCTCGGGATATAGATGCAGGGCCATCATCCACACATTGTGCACATGCCTCGGGATATAGATGCAGGGCCATCATCCACACATTGTGCACATGCCTCAGGTTATAGATGCAGGGCCATCATCCACACATTGTGCACATGCCTTGGGTTATGGATGCAGGGCCATCTCCCACACATTGTGTGCATGCCTTGGGTTATAGATGCAGGGCCATCTCCCACACCTTGTGCACATGCCTTGGGTTATAGATGCAGGGCCATCATCCACACATTGTGCACATGCCTCGGGTTGTAGATCCAGGGTCATTCTTCCATACATTGTGCACATGCCTCGGGTTATAGATGCAGGGCCATCATCCACACATTGTGCACATGCCTCGGGTTATAGATGCAGGGTCATCATCCACACATTGTGTGCATGCCTTGGGATATAGATGCAGGGCCATCATTCACACATTGTGCACATGCCTCATGATATAGATGCAGGGCCATTATCCACACATTGTGCACATGTCTTGGGATATAGATGCAGGGCCATCTCACACACATTGTGCACATGTCTTGGGATATAGATGCAGGGCTATCATCCACACATTGTGCACATGCCTTGGGTTATAAATGCAGGGCCATCACCCACACATTGTGTACATGCCTTGGGTTATAGATGCAGGACCATCATCCACACATTGTGCACATGCCTCGGGTTATAGATGCAGGGCTATCATCCACACATTGTGCACATGCCTCGGGTTATAGATGCAGGGCCATCATCCACACATTGTGCACATGCCTCGGGTTATAGATGCAGGGCCATCATCCACACATTGTGTACATGTCTTGGGATATAGATGCAGGGCTATCATCCACACATTGTGCACATGTCTTGGGATATAGATGCAGGGCCATCTCCCACACATTGTGCACATGCCTCAGGTTATAGATGCGGGGCCAGCTCCCACACATTGTGCGCATGTCTTGGGATATAGATGCAGAGCTATCATCCTCACATTGTGCACATGCCTCGGGTTATAGATGCAGGGCCATCATCCACACATTGTGCACATGCCTCGGGTTATAGATGCAGGGCTATCATCCACACATTGTGCACATGCCTCGGGTTATAGATGCAGGGCAATCATCCACACATTGTGCACATGTCTTGGGATATAGATGCAGGGCCATCTCCCACACATTGTGCACACGCCTTGGGTTATAGATGCAGGGCCATCATCCACACATTGTGCACATGCCTCGGGTTATAGATGCAGGGCCATCATCCACACATTGTGCACATGCCTCGGGTTATAGATGCAGGGCCATCATCCACACATTGTGCACATGCCTCGGATTATAGATGATGCAGGGCTATCATCCACACATTGTGCACATGCCTCGGGTTATAGATGCAGGGCCATCATCCACACATTGTGTACATGTCTTGGGATATAGATGCAGGGCTATCATCCACACATTGTGCACATGTCTTGGGATATAGATGCAGGGCCATCTCCCACACATTGTGCACATGCCTCAGGTTATAGATGCGGGGCCAGCTCCCACACATTGTGCGCATGTCTTGGGATATAGATGCAGGGCCATCTCGCACACATTGTGCACATGCCTCGGGTTATAGATGCAGGGCCATCATCCACACATTGTGCACATGCCTTGGGTTATGGATGCAGGGCCATCTCCCACACATTGTGTGCATGCCTTGGGTTATAGATGCAGGGCCATCTCCCACACATTGTGCACATGCCTTGGGTTATAGATGCAGGGCCATCATCCACACTTTGTGCACATGCCTCAGGTTATAGATGCAGGGCCATTATCCACACATTGTGCACATGTCTTGGGATATAGATGCAGGGCCATCTCACACACATTGTGCACATGTCTTGGGATATAGATGCAGGGCTATCATCCACACATTGTGCACATGCCTTGGGTTATAAATGCAGGGCCATCACCCACACATTGTGTACATGCCTTGGGTTATAGATGCAGGACCATCATCCACACATTGTGCACATGCCTCGGGTTATAGATGCAGGGCTATCATCCACACATTGTGCACATGCCTCGGGTTATAGATGCAGGGCCATCATCCACAGATTGTGCACATGCCTCGGGTTATAGATGCAGGCGCCATCATCCACACATTGTGTACATGTCTTGGAATATAGATGCAGGGCTATCATCCACACATTGTGCACATGTCTTGGGATATAGATGCAGGGCCATCTCCCACACATTGTGCACATACCTCAGGTTATAGATGCGGGGCCAGCTCCCACACATTGTGCGCATGTCTTGGGATATAGATGCAGAGCTATCATCCTCACATTGTGCACATGCCTCGGGTTATAGATGCAGGGCTATCATCCACACATTGTGCACATGCCTCGGGTTATAGATGCAGGGCTATCATCCACACATTGTGCACATGCCTCGGGTTATAGATGCAGGGCAATCATCCACACATTGTGCACATGTCTTGGGATATAGATGCAGGGCCATCTCCCACACATTGTGCACACGCCTTGGGTTATAGATGCAGGGCCATCATCCACACATTGTGCACATGCCTTGGGTTATAGATGCAGGGCCATCATCCACACATTGTGCACATGCCTCGGGTTATAGATGCAGGGCCATCATCCACACATTGTGCACATGCCTCGGATTATAGATTATGCAGGGCTATCATCCACACATTGTGCACATGCCTCGGGTTATAGATGCAGGGCCATCATCCACACATTGTGTACATGTCTTGGGATATAGATGCAGGGCTATCATCCACACATTGTGCACATGTCTTGGGATATAGATGCAGGGCCATCTCCCACACATTGTGCACATGCCTCAGGTTATAGATGCGGGGCCAGCTCCCACACATTGTGCGCATGTCTTGGGATATAGATGCAGGGCCATCTCGCACACATTGTGCACATGCCTCGGGTTATAGATGCAGGGCCATCATCCACACATTGTGCACATGCCTTGGGTTATGGATGCAGGGCCATCTCCCACACATTGTGTGCATGCCTTGGGTTATAGATGCAGGGCCATCTCCTACACATTGTGCACATGCCTTGGGTTATAGATGCAGGGCCATCATCCACACTTTGTGCACATGCCTCAGGTTATAGATGCAGGGCCATCTCCCACACATTGTGCACATGCCTTGGGTTATAGATGCATGGCAATCTCCCACACATTGTGCACATGCCTCGGGTTATAGATGCAGGGCAATCTCCCACACATTGTGCACATGCCTTGGGTTATAGATGCATGGCAATCTCCCACACATTGTGCACATGCCTTGGGTTATAGATGCAGGGCCATCTCCCACACATTGTGCACATGCCTCGGGTTATAGATGCAGGCCCATTTCCCACACATTGTGCACATGCCTCGGGTTATAGATGCAGGGCAATCTCCCACACATTGTGCACATGCCTTGGGTTATAGATGCAGGGCCATCATCCACACATTGTGCACATGTCTCGGATTATAGATGCAGGGCCATCATCCACACATTGTGCACATGCCTCGGGTTATAGATGCAGGGCCATCATCCACACATTGTGCACATGCCTCAGGTTATAGATGCAGGGCCATCATCCACACATTGTGCACATGCCTCGGGTTATAGATGCAGGGCTATCATCCACACATTGTGCACATGCCTCGGGTTATAGATGCAGGGCAATCATCCACACATTGTGCACATGTCTTGGGATATAGATGCAGGGCCATCTCCCACACATTGTGCACACGCCTTGGGTTATAGATGCAGGGCCATCATCCACACATTGTGCACATGCCTTGGGTTATAGATGCAGGGCCATCATCCACACATTGTGCACATGCCTCGGGTTATAGATGCAGGGCCATCATCCACACATTGTGCACATGCCTCGGATTATAGATGATGCAGGGCTATCATCCACACATTGTGCACATGCCTCGGGTTATAGATGCAGGGCCATCATCCACACATTGTGTACATGTCTTGGGATATAGATGCAGGGCCATCTCCCACACATTGTGCACATGCCTCAGGTTATAGATGCGGGGCCAGCTCCCACACATTGTGCGCATGTCTTGGGATATAGATGCAGGGCCATCTCGCACACATTGTGCACATGCCTCGGGTTATAGATGCAGGGCCATCATCCACACATTGTGCACATGCCTCAGGTTATAGATGCAGGGCCATCATCCACACATTGTGCACATGCCTTGGGTTATGGATGCAGGGCCATCTCCCACACATTGTGTGCATGCCTTGGGTTATAGATGCAGGGCCATCTCCCACACATTGTGCACATGCCTTGGGTTATAGATGCAGGGCAATCATCCACACATTGTGCACATGCCTCGGGTTGTAGATGCAGGGTCATTCTTCCACACATTGTGCACATGCCTCGGTTTATAGATGCAGGGCCATCATCCACACATTGTGCACATGCCTCGGGTTATAGATGCAGGGCTATCATCCACACATTGTGCACATGCCTCGGGTTATAGATGCAAGGCCATCTCCCACACATTGTGCACATGTCTTGGGATATAGATGCAGGGCCATCTCCCACACATTGTGCACATGCCTTGGGTTATAGATGCAGGGCCATCATCCACACATTGTGCACATGCCTTGGGTTATAGATGCAGGGCCATCATCCACACATTGTGCACATGCCTCGGGTTATAGATGCAGGGCCATCATCCACACATTGTGCACATGCCTCGGATTATAGATGATGCAGGGCTATCATCCACACATTGTGCACATGCCTCGGGTTATAGATGCAGGGCCATCATCCACACATTGTGTACATGTCTTGGGATATAGATGCAGGGCTATCATCCACACATTGTGCACATGTCTTGGGATATAGATGCAGGGCCATCTCCCACACATTGTGCACATGCCTCAGGTTATAGATGCGGGGCCAGCTCCCACACATTGTGCGCATGTCTTGGGATATAGATGCAGGGCCATCTCGCACACATTGTGCACATGCCTCGGGTTATAGATGCAGGGCCATCATCCACACATTGTGCACATGCCTCAGGTTATAGATGCAGGGCCATCATCCACACATTGTGCACATGCCTTGGGTTATGGATGCAGGGCCATCTCCCACACATTGTGTGCATGCCTTGGGTTATAGATGCAGGGCCATCTCCCACACATTGTGCACATGCCTTGGGTTATAGATGTAGGGCAATCATCCACACATTGTGCACATGCCTCGGGTTGTAGATGCAGGGTCATTCTTCCACACATTGTGCACATGCCTCGGTTTATAGATGCAGGGCCATCATCCACACATTGTGCACATGCCTCGGGTTATAGATGCAGGGCCATTATCCACACATTGTGCACATGCCTCGGGTTATAGATGCAAGGCCATCTCCCACACATTGTGCACATGTCTTGGGATATAGATGCAGGGCCATCTCCCACACATTGTGCACATGCCTTGGGTTATAGATGCAGGGCCATCATCCACACATTGTGCACATGCCTTGGGTTATAGATGCAGGGCCATCATCCACACATTGTGCACATGCCTCGGGTTATAGATGCAGGGCCATCATCCACACATTGTGCACATGCCTCGGATTATAGATGATGCAGGGCTATCATCCACACATTGTGCACATGCCTCGGGTTATAGATGCAGGGCCATCATCCACACATTGTGTACATGTCTTGGGATATAGATGCAGGGCTATCATCCACACATTGTGCACATGTCTTGGGATATAGATGCAGGGCCATCTCCCACACATTGTGCACATGCCTCAGGTTATAGATGCGGGGCCAGCTCCCACACATTGTGCGCATGTCTTGGGATATAGATGCAGGGCCATCTCCCACACATTGTGCACATGCCTCGGGTTATAGATGCAGGGCCATCATCCACACATTGTGCACATGCCTCAGGTTATAGATGCAGGGCCATCATCCACACATTGTGCACATGCCTTGGGTTATGGATGCAGGGCCATCTCCCACACATTGTGTGCATGCCTTGGGTTATAGATGCAGGGCCATCTCCCACACATTGTGCACATGCCTTGGGTTATAGATGTAGGGCAATCATCCACACATTGTGCACATGCCTCGGGTTGTAGATGCAGGGTCATTCTTCCACACATTGTGCACATGCCTCGGTTTATAGATGCAGGGCCATCATCCACACATTGTGCACATGCCTCGGGTTATAGATGCAGGGCCATTATCCACACATTGTGCACATGCCTCGGGTTATAGATGCAAGGCCATCTCCCACACATTGTGCACATGTCTTGGGATATAGATGCAGGGCCATCTCCCACACATTGTGCACATGCCTTGGGTTATAGATGCAGGGCCATCATCCACACATTGTGCACATGCCTTGGGTTATAGATGCAGGGCCATCATCCACACATTGTGCACATGCCTCGGGTTATAGATGCAGGGCCATCATCCACACATTGTGCACATGCCTCGGATTATAGATGATGCAGGGCTATCATCCACACATTGTGCACATGCCTCGGGTTATAGATGCAGGGCCATCATCCACACATTGTGTACATGTCTTGGGATATAGATGCAGGGCTATCATCCACACATTGTGCACATGTCTTGGGATATAGATGCAGGGCCATCTCCCACACATTGTGCACATGCCTCAGGTTATAGATGCGGGGCCAGCTCCCACACATTGTGCGCATGTCTTGGGATATAGATGCAGGGCCATCTCCCACACATTGTGCACATGCCTCGGGTTATAGATGCAGGGCCATCATCCACACATTGTGCACATGCCTCAGGTTATAGATGCAGGGCCATCATCCACACATTGTGCACATGCCTCGGGTTATAGATGCAGGGCTATCATCCACACATTGTGCACATGCCTCGGGTTATAGATGCAGGGCAATCATCCACACATTGTGCACATGTCTTGGGATATAGATGCAGGGCCATCTCCCACACATTGTGCACACGCCTTGGGTTATAGATGCAGATCCATCATCCACACATTGTGCACATGCCTTGGGTTATAGATGCAGGGCCATCATCCACACATTGTGCACATGCCTCGGGTTATAGATGCAGGGCCATCATCCACACATTGTGCACATGCCTCGGATTATAGATGATGCAGGGCTATCATCCACACATTGTGCACATGCCTCGGGTTATAGATGCAGGGCCATCATCCACACATTGTGTACATGTCTTGGGATATAGATGCAGGGCTATCATCCACACATTGTGCACATGTCTTGGGATATAGATGCAGGGCCATCTCCCACACATTGTGCACATGCCTCAGGTTATAGATGCGGGGCCAGCTCCCACACATTGTGCGCATGTCTTGGGATATAGATGCAGGGCCATCTCGCACACATTGTGCACATGCCTCGGGTTATAGATGCAGGGCCATCATCCACACATTGTGTACATGTCTTGGGATATAGATGCAGGGCTATCATCCACACATTGTGCACATGTCTTGGGATATAGATGCAGGGCCATCTCCCACACATTGTGCACATGCCTCAGGTTATAGATGCGGGGCCAGCTCCCACACATTGTGCGCATGTCTTGGGATATAGATGCAGGGCCATCTCCCACACATTGTGCACATGCCTCGGGTTATAGATGCAGGGCCATCATCCACACATTGTGCACATGCCTCAGGTTATAGATGCAGGGCCATCATCCACACATTGTGCACATGCCTCGGGTTATAGATGCAGGGCTATCATCCACACATTGTGCACATGCCTCGGGTTATAGATGCAAGGGCAATCATCCACACATTGTGCACATGTCTTGGGATATAGATGCAGGGCCATCTCCCACACATTGTGCACATGCCTTGGGTTATAGATGCAGGGCCATCATCCACACATTGTGCACATGCCTTGGGTTATAGATGCAGGGCCATCATCCACACATTGTGCACATGCCTCGGGTTATAGATGCAGGGCCATCATCCACACATTGTGCACATGCCTCGGATTATAGATGATGCAGGGCTATCATCCACACATTGTGCACATGCCTCGGGTTATAGATGCAGGGCCATCATCCACACATTGTGTACATGTCTTGGGATATAGATGCAGGGCTATCATCCACACATTGTGCACATGTCTTGGGATATAGATGCAGGGCCATCTCCCACACATTGTGCACATGCCTCAGGTTATAGATGCGGGGCCAGCTCCCACACATTGTGCGCATGTCTTGGGATATAGATGCAGGGCCATCTCCCACACATTGTGCACATGCCTCGGGTTATAGATGCAGGGCCATCATCCACACATTGTGCACATGCCTCAGGTTATAGATGCAGGGCCATCATCCACACATTGTGCACATGCCTCGGGTTATAGATGCAGGGCTATCATCCACACATTGTGCACATGCCTCGGGTTATAGATGCAGGGCAATCATCCACACATTGTGCACATGTCTTGGGATATAGATGCAGGGCCATCTCCCACACATTGTGCACACGCCTTGGGTTATAGATGCAGGGCCATCATCCACACATTGTGCACATGCCTTGGGTTATAGATGCAGGGCCATCATCCACACATTGTGCACATGCCTCGGGTTATAGATGCAGGGCCATCATCCACACATTGTGCACATGCCTCGGATTATAGATGATGCAGGGCTATCATCCACACATTGTGCACATGCCTCGGGTTATAGATGCAGGGCCATCATCCACACATTGTGTACATGTCTTGGGATATAGATGCAGGGCTATCATCCACACATTGTGCACATGTCTTGGGATATAGATGCAGGGCCATCTCCCACACATTGTGCACATGCCTCAGGTTATAGATGCGGGGCCAGCTCCCACACATTGTGCGCATGTCTTGGGATATAGATGCAGGGCCATCTCCCACACATTGTGCACATGCCTCGGGTTATAGATGCAGGGCCATCATCCACACATTGTGCACATGCCTCAGGTTATAGATGCAGGGCCATCATCCACACATTGTGCACATGCCTTGGGTTATGGATGCAGGGCCATCTCCCACACATTGTGTGCATGCCTTGGGTTATAGATGCAGGGCCATCTCCCACACATTGTGCACATGCCTTGGGTTATAGATGCAGGTCCATCATCCACACATTGTGCACATGCCTCGGGTTGTAGATGCAGGGTCATTCTTCCACACATTGTGCACATGCCTCGGTTTATAGATGCAGGGCCATCATCCACACATTGTGCACATGCCTCGGGTTATAGATGCAGGGCCATCATCCACACATTGTGCGCATGTCTTGGGATATAGATGCAGGGCCATCTCCCACACATTGTGCACATGCCTCGGGTTATAGATGCAGGGCCATCATCCACACATTGTGCACATGCCTCAGGTTATAGATGCAGGGCCATCATCCACACATTGTGCACATGCCTCGGGTTATAGATGCAGGGCTATCATCCACACATTGTGCACATGCCTCGGGTTATAGATGCAGGGCCATCATCCACACATTGTGTACATGTCTTGGGATATAGATGCAGGGCTATCATCCACACATTGTGCACATGTCTTGGGATATAGATGCAGGGCCATCTCCCACACATTGTGCACATGCCTCAGGTTATAGATGCGGGGCCAGCTCCCACACATTGTGCGCATGTCTTGGGATATAGATGCAGGGCCATCATCCACACATTGTGCACATGCCTCGGGTTATAGATGCAGGGCCATCATCCACACATTGTGCACATGCCTCAGGTTATAGATGCAGGGCCATCATCCACACATTGTGCACATGCCTTGGGTTATGGATGCAGGGCCATCTCCCACACATTGTGTGCATGCCTTGGGTTATAGATGCAGGGCCATCTCCCACACATTGTGCACATGCCTTGGGTTATAGATGCAGGGCCATCATCCACACATTGTGCACATGCCTCGGGTTGTAGATGCAGGGTCATTCTTCCACACATTGTGCACATGCCTCGGTTTATAGATGCAGGGCCATCATCCACACATTGTGCACATGCCTCGGGTTATAGATGCAGGGCCATCATCCACACATTGTGTGCATGCCTTGGGATATAGATGCAGGGCCATCATTCACACATTGTGCACATGCCTCGTGATATAGATGCAGGGCCATTATCCACACATTGTGCACATGCCTCGGGTTATAGATGCAAGGCCATCTCCCACACATTGTGCACATGTCTTGGGATATAGATGCAGGGCCATCTCCCACACATTGTGCACATGCCTTGGGTTATAGATGCAGGGCCATCATCCACACATTGTGCACATGCCTTGGGTTATAGATGCAGGGCCATCATCCACACATTGTGCACATGCCTCGGGTTATAGATGCAGGGCCATCATCCACACATTGTGCACATGCCTCGGATTATAGATGATGCAGGGCTATCATCCACACATTGTGCACATGCCTCGGGTTATAGATGCAGGGCCATCATCCACACATTGTGTACATGTCTTGGGATATAGATGCAGGGCTATCATCCACACATTGTGCACATGTCTTGGGATATAGATGCAGGGCCATCTCCCACACATTGTGCACATGCCTCAGGTTATAGATGCGGGGCCAGCTCCCACACATTGTGCGCATGTCTTGGGATATAGATGCAGGGCCATCTCCCACACATTGTGCACATGCCTCGGGTTATAGATGCAGGGCCATCATCCACACATTGTGCACATGCCTCAGGTTATAGATGCAGGGCCATCATCCACACATTGTGCACATGCCTTGGGTTATGGATGCAGGGCCATCTCCCACACATTGTGTGCATGCCTTGGGTTATAGATGCAGGGCCATCTCCCACACATTGTGCACATGCCTTGGGTTATAGATGCAGGGCCATCATCCACACATTGTGCACATGCCTCGGGTTGTAGATGCAGGGTCATTCTTCCACACATTGTGCACATGCCTCGGTTTATAGATGCAGGGCCATCATCCACACATTGTGCACATGCCTCGGGTTATAGATGCAGGGCCATCATCCACACATTGTGTGCATGCCTTGGGATATAGATGCAGGGCCATCATTCACACATTGTGCACATGCCTCGTGATATAGATGTAGGGCCATTATCCACACATTGTGCACATGCCTCGGGTTATAGATGCAAGGCCATCTCCCACACATTGTGCACATGTCTTGGGATATAGATGCAGGGCTATCATCCACACATTGTGCACATGCCTCGGGTTGTAGATGCAAGGTCATTCTTCCACACATTGTGCACATGCCTCGGTTTATAGATGCAGGGCCATCATCCACACATTGTGCACATGCCTCGGGTTATAGATGCAGGGCCATCATCCACACATTGTGTGCATGCCTTGGGATATAGATGCAGGGCCATCATTCACACATTGTGCACATGCCTCGTGATATAGATGTAGGGCCATTATCCACACATTGTGCACATGCCTCGGGTTATAGATGCAAGGCCATCTCCCACACATTGTGCACATGTCTTGGGATATAGATGCAGGGCTATCATCCACACATTGTGCACATGCCTTGGGTTATAAATGCAGGGCCATCACCCACACATTGTGCACATGCCTCGGGTTATAGATGCAGGGCCATCATCCACACATTGTGTACATGTCTTGGGATATAGATGCAGGGCTATCATCCACACATTGTGCACATGTCTTGGGATATAGATGCAGGGCCATCTCCCACACATTGTGCACATACCTCAGGTTATGGATTCGGGGCCAGCTCCCACACATTGTGCGCATGTCTTGGGATATAGATGCAGGGCTATCATCTACACATTGTGCACATGCCTCTGGTTATAGATGCAGGGCTATCATCCACACATTGTGCACATGCCTCTGGTTATAGATGCAGGGCTATCATCCACACATTGTGCACATGCCTCGGGTTATAGATGCAGGGCTATCATCCACACATTGTGCACATGCCTCAGGTTATAGATGCAGGGCCATCATCCACACATTGTACACATGTCTTGGGATATAGATGCAGGCTATCATCCACACATTGTGCACATACCTCAGGTTATAGATGCGGTGCCAGCTCCCACACATTGTGCGCATGTCTTGGGATATAGATGCAGGGCTATCATCCACACATTGTGCACATGCCGCGGGTTATAGATGCAGGGCCATCATCCACACATTGTGCACATGTCTTGGGATATAGATGGAGGGCTATCATCCACACATTGTGCACATGTCTTGGGATATAGACGCAGGGCCATCTCCCACACATTGTGCACATGCCTTGGGTTATAGATGCAGGGCCATCATCCACACAGTGCGCATTTGCATTATCAGTCATGTTCGTGGTTCTCGCTTGCATACGGTTTGAACGACTGAATCTAATCTTTGAAACAGCTGAATAGAGAGAGCCATTTCTAGCTAATCTTCATCAACCTTTTATGCATGTTTGAATCAATCGAAAACATTGAAACCTGGATTTAACTTTCAAGATAACAATTAATTTACCCTAATTTGACTGTGGAAGCAAGAGAGTGGTTATTAAATTGTAAATACATACAAATCATATTTCGTGATGGAGAATTTTTGTGACAGAACATCATTTTGTTTCTGATGTCAGCTAAGATGTGGCTTTGATTATGGTATCATATACTGAACCAAAAAAGTTTAGCAACATGAGAATATTACTGTATTAATGTTAAGAAACAAAAACAATAAATTGATTCAAATATATTATTTAATTGATAGGACATTTTCCAATTTGAACAACAGTCTCTTGTTACTGTAATGCTAGCATCGCGCCTTTAACACAGCATCATTCAACGGAAGGGCCCAATTTAAATAATGACACTGAGCTGTTAATACTGGTTGTGACCTCCGCGCGCATTAACCACTGCCGTACATCGCTTTCTCATGCTTCAAATTAAGCACCTGATGTCACGAAGAGGAATCGCATCCCATTCCTGGAGAAGTGCAGCTTCCAGCTCCCGCACGTTGTGAAGATGTGGATGGTTCTCACGCACCATATGGCCAAGAATGTCCCACACGTGTTCGATAGGGGACAGGTCCGGTGATCGCGCTGGCCAGTCCAACACCGGAACATTGTTAGCCTCAAGGAAATCACTGGTGACCCTAGCTGAATGAGGACGGGCGCTGTCTTGCTGGAACATAGTCTGCATGATGCTGCATAAAAGGGATGACAGCAGGGACGACAACTTCTTTACAGTAACGTTGAGCCGTTAAATTTCCGCGAATCACAATAAGATCTGTTTTGCCATTTTCATGGATTCCAGCCCACATCATGACACTGCCGCCACCAAATCTGTCGTGCTGAATGATGTTGGCTGCATCATACCGTTCTAAATGTCGCCAAACTCGTTGCCTACCATCCGCCACATCCACACAAAACCTCGACTCATCACTGAACAAAATGTGGCTCCATTGTTGAGCACGGCATCGCTGATGAGTTCTTGCCCATGCAAACTGATTCTCGATGTGACGCTCTGTAAGCGGAACAGCAACAAGTGGATGACGGGCATGCAGTCCAGCGTCATGGAGTCTGTTTCGCACAGTTTGTGGATACACTGTAGTGCCGGTAGCGGTGTGCAAATTACGGGACAGCCGCGGTGCAGTCTCAAACCTGTGACGTCGTGATGACGTCACTAAGTAGCGGTCTTCTCGTGGTGTTGTTCCTCTCGGTCTGCCAGATCGTGGTCGGTCATTAACATGTCCAGTTTCCTGCTCACGTTGGCGGAGACGGGAAATGGTTGACGCGTGAACATTAAAATGTCGAGCAACAGCGCGAACACTGCCCAGCAGCGAGTCTTCCCATTGCTTCATGGCGCTGATTTTCGGGTAGCCCTGGGCGGCGGCCCATGTTCAGTAGGGTAAACTTTTAAGCGTTTTCTGTTAACATTCGTTATCTGCTTTTGCAATATGGTGAATTTTTGCCTTCACTACCCGCCAATGTGGGCCAGTGCATGAAAAATGCATTTTCACATGCAGTAAGCGTGCGGCCGAGAAATGCAAGAAATGATTTGCATTTCTTCATGATCAGCGAGACATTACATTTGACGAAACATGCCTGCAAATTTGGTTATAAATGGACACATAGTTTTAATACAACAAACCAAACTTCACTGTTGCTAAACTTTTTTGGCTCAGTATATAATTAAGTGACAGATCAGGTCCTTATATTATTACCCTCTGCCTGTAAGAGGAAGATGGTATTGCGATTGGGTTTGTCTGTTGAAAATGACTGATCTGATTTCGCTCATATTTTAATACAATGAAGGAAGAGGATTTCCGGATTTTGGGCATGTTTCAGAGAAAAGAACCCAGATCCGGATTGAATCATATTCTGGCTCTGTGAATATCTCTGAAACTACTGGTCCGATTTGGATCAAATTTTAACACAAGAAATGGGGAACCATAGACTAGGATTCCAAAACTTTTGGTGTGATAATAAAAAATCCCGAAATATCCGAAACCTTTTTAGTCTGACAAAAATGTGTTGGCGAGGGTCTGCAATCTCTGATTGCTCGTTATTTAGAAATTGTTTTGTGGAGATTTGGCACTTAACATTGTTTGCAATTTGTTTTCAGCGTGGAAAATTCCGGCCACGATTAACAGAACTAGTGGCTATGAATTCTGATGATGCAGTGATCACAGCCAGCACTAAGGCATTCAACTTCATGCCTGACCTAACTGCAGCTATTAAATGTCTTGTTGTTCTCAAGGCTATTGGACCAGCGACTGCTTCAGGTACATTCTCTCAGCTGTATTTCTGTTTGTTCTCAAGGCTATAGGACCACCAACTGCTTCAGGTACATTCTCTCAGCTGTATTTTTGTTTGTTCTCAAGGCTATAGAACCGGCGACAGGTACATTCTCTCAGCTGTATTTCTGTTTGTTCTCAAGGCTATAGGACCGGCGACAGATACATTCTCTCAGCTGTATTTCTGTTTGTTCTCAAGGCTATAGGACCAGCGACTGCTTCAGGTTCATTGTCTCAGCTGTATTTCTGTTTGTTCTCAAGGCTATAGGACCGGCGACAGGTACATTCTCTCAGCTGTATTTCTGTTTGTTCTCAAGGCTATAGGACCGGCGACAGATACATTCTCTCAGCTGTATTTTTGTTTGTTCTCAAGGCTATAGGACAGGCGACGTCTTCAGGTGCATTCTCTCAGCTGTATTTTTGTTTTTTCTCAAGGCTATAGGACAGGCGACGTCTTCAGGTACATTCTCTCAGATGTATTTCTGTTTGTTCTCACGGCTATAGGACCAGCGACTGCTTCAGGTTAATTGTCTCAGCTGTATTTCTGTTTGTTCTCACGGCTATATGTATTAAGCTGTTTTAGTCGCATCGCTAGACTAGGGTTAATGCAAGCAAGGAGTGCTTATTTTTAAGACATTTTTCAATAACCTTTTTCATCATCCAAGCACAAAAAAGAACAAGAGCTCCGCAAACGGCGCATAATACCCCACCATGATGACAAACCAATGAATGAGAGCTAGGAGAAAACATTTATTTCTTCCTGACCCATCAGACCAGTCATCCTTATGAAGTGTCAAAGCGATCGGTTAAACGGTCAAGGAGGTATCGTCCGGAAACCAATTTTCAAGATGGCTGCCACTGACTGGTGGCCATATTGGATTTCGGATTATTGTAAATTTCGATAAGTTCCTTCACCAGCCATATTCCAATGAGCTTAGGAAGTGATCCGATAAATGGTAATGGAGATATCATCCAGAAACCAACTTTCAAGATGGCAGCCCGTGGCTGGCGGCCATCATGGAGTTCGGATCATCATCAATTTCGAGGGTTTTTTCGATAGGTTTCTTCCTCAGACCTAGTCCAACCACTCTATCAAGTTTCAAAGCGATCCATTAAAGGGTAACGGAGTTATCATCTGTAAACCAATTTTTAAGGTGGCCACCGGTGGCTGGCGGCCATCTTGGATTTTGGATCATTGTGAATCTCGAGAAGTTTCTTCCCCAGAGGTAGTCGAACCACCCTATGAAGTTTCATAGCGATCTGATAAACGATAACAGTTATCATCTGGAAACCAATTTTCAAGATGGCCACTGGTGGCTGGCAGCCATCTTGGACTTCGGATCATTGTCGATTTCGATAGGTTTCTTCCTCAGACCTAGTCTATACACTATGAAGTTTCAAAGCGATCCAATAAAGGGTAACAGAGTTATCATCTGGAAACCAATTTTCAAGATGGCCACCGGCGGCCATCTTGGATTTCAGATCATCGTCGATTTCGATAGGTTTCTTCCCAAGACCTAGTCCAACTACACTATGAAGTTTCAATGCGATCCGACAAACGGTAACAGAGTTATCATCCGGAAACCACTCTGCCGCCCGGATGGACGGCGCCATTACATAATACCCCGCTAAATTTTTTGGCGGGGTATAAAAAGTAGTTATCGAACGAAAACTGAAAATTTGCAGGAAAAGGCACATGGATGGATGGGATGGACTAATTGACTGACCCATAAATTAACCTGCATTTTCATACTACCTAGCCAACCTTCCCATGAAGTTTTGTCGCAATACTCCAAGCAAAAGTAAAATTATCGACTGCAAAACGTAAGTGCGATGGATGTACTAACGCAAAAACAATGCCCCCCTCCCCTCCTCTGCGAGTCGCGCAAGTGGGTGGATAATGACTGTCTTGAATATTAGTAGGTCAAGTTTTTGTCGGCTATATAAGCTGTTGAATATTAGTAGGTCAAGTTTTTGTCGGCTATATAAGCTGTTGAATATTAGTAGGTCAAGTTTTTGTCGGCTATATAAGCTGTTGAATATTAGTAGGTCAAGTTTTTGTCGGCTATATAAGCTGTTGAATATTAGTAGGTCAAGTTTTTGTCGGCTATATAAGCTGTTGAATATTAGTAGGTCAAGTTTTTGTCGGCTATATGAGCTGTTGAATATTAGTAGGTCAAGTTTTTGTCGGCTATATAAGCTGTTGAATATTTTGAAATTAATCCACGCGCAACAAAAGCTAATTAGTTTTAAATACTCAACAAAATATCTCCTTTATCTTAACCCTTTAATGACTAAATTTGCTCAAAAAAATTAAAATTTACTTCTTGAATGTCTATTTTCAGGCCAAGAGATGACTATTTTCGAAAATTGACCACTGGAATGACTGGCTCGGTTATCGAGCCAGTCATTCCAGTGGTAAATAAAAAAAAATAGTCTTCTCTTGGCCTGCAAATGGGCATTCCTCAAGACCCCTTCACCGTAAAAGGGTTAAATCATTTGTCATTTCTGTTTGTGAGGCTTGAAGTTTGAACGCTTTCAATGCTACAGATCAAATACAACCTTATGTACCTAATAAACATTATGTTCACTATTTTGTTCAAGCTATTGAGGCAGCAATGTACAGCTTCTGACCACACAAGAGAAAGTCAGCAGCATGTTCAGATTCCACCCTCAACATGAGTACATCAGATTTTTGTGACATATGTAGATGGATTTAACATTAGGCACATCTTTGGGTGGTGTACAAGTCTGTCAAGTTCCCTCAAACTCTTGGAGTTGCAGCGACCAGGTTTTCGCGATGTACGTACATACCTACGGATGGACCGGTGAAACATTTTTATTCCCAACTCCCACCCCCGATCTGGAAGACGGGGGATATAGCGATCAGCATGTCCGTCTGTCTGTCCCTGTCTTGTCAACACAACTCCTAGAGTCTAGAGGTCTCAATGGATTAACTTAAAATTTCATCCACATTATCAGTATCATGTGCAGATGTGCATGAGCTGTTCATTACAAATTTATACCCCTTCAAATAGCGTAAAGCTGATTGATAAACTCCATTGCCAATCATTTATTGTCAACGCAACTAAAGTTTAGCTCCGATTCTTTTGAAACTTGGTAAGTGTTATCATTACCACATAAAGGTGTGCATGTGCTATCCGTATACCTGTACATCCATCCGGCTGTCCAAAATTTATGCGTGTCTCTGTCAGTCCATCCATCTCTGACAATCATTTCTTGTCAACGCAACTCCTAGAGGTCTCAATGGTTTAACTTAAAATTCTGTCCACATCAGTATCATGTGCATTTTTCGCGGCCAAAAAAAAATTATTCATTACAGTTATCACCATTTAGCCGATACATAAACTGCACTGCCAATCATTTCTTGTCAACGCAATTCCTCTTACAGTTTGGCTGCAATTCTTTTGAAACTTGCTAAGTATTATCATTACCACGTGAAGGTGTGCATGCGCTATCCGGATACTTGTACGTCCATCCGTCTGTCCCAACACATGTCCAAATGTATGTTCGTCTGTCGGTCCATCCTTGTCAACGCAACTCCTACAGTTTAGTTACAATTCTTTTGAAACGTGGTAAATCTAGTCATTACCATCTGAAGATATGTGCTTTTTTCGTGGCCAGAAAATTATGCATTACAGAGTTATCCCCCTTTAAATACCTTTAAGCCGATACATAAACTGCACTACCAATCATTTCTTGTCAACATCTACAATTTAGCTGTGATTCTTTTGAAACTTTGTAAGGGTTCTCATTAGCACTTGAAGATGTGCATGTGCTATCCGTATGCCTCTACATCCATGCGTCTGTATAGAATGTATGTATGTCAGTCTTTCGGTCCGTCCATCTCTGACAATCATTTCAACACAACTCCTAGTTTAGCTGTCTGTTTGATTGAAATTAAGGGAGTCTACTCCATCCAGAAACCTGGACTAGAGTAGAGTTGTGGTTCTTGGATTAGAAGGCATTAGATGCAAGAAATCTTTTTCTGACGCTAAATGTAAGATTTATTTAGCAAGTAGTGATTGAATGATAAGTATGTTTACGTGGTTAATAAAATGACAGACACACCGTAGGGGGCTGGGTGTTGGGTCTGTGGTCGCTATCTCCCCTGAAATAATTCAAATTCATCAAAATTGTCTTGTTCGTGCCAAATCTTGAAGAATTTTGAACCTCTGCTCTCAATTCCTTTGCCACTGAATATATTCCTTGAAGAAGCAGTGCTATGATTCCATTTTGAAGAAATTCATCCATATTTTCCTGACTTATCTCCCTTGAAAAACTTAAAATTCAACAAAATTCTCATGTCCTGGCATAATAGTTAAACGGAATCGAACCTGCGCTTACAAATCTATCTTTCTTTAAGGCGAGATGTAGTGTCACTATTTCATTTTTCATTGATTAGTTTTTCTAAAATATTGTCCTTTACAATTAACGTTACACGTATGTACACTCTTGATCTATGTTTATCTGAAATGTTTGGATCCTGGGTGTGTGTGTGTGTGTTTGGGGGGGGGGGGGGATATGCTAATGATGGCTCTTGTTAACATTAGGCACATCTGTGGGTGGCGTACACTCATCCTATCACGATCTAAACAATTGTCACTCAAGCTGTAGGAGTTGCAGCGACAAGATTTTCAGGCTATACGGATGGATGGGACAAAAACATGTAGCTGGTGTTATAGTTAGATTCAAAACTGTCTTGATTGCTTTGTTTGGTCTCTAGAGTCCCTAATTTTCAGTCCCATTCAGGCCACATATGTCTAGACTGGGTTTATGTTAGTATATCACGGTTAACTTCCCCAGTTTTTATACTGCTACCCATTTATACTCATGGGCAGAACATTTGTGAAGAGAATAGAGGAATCCAATCTGTCAGTCAAGTATGACATCATAATCAAATATGTCATTAAAGCGATGCTAATCTCATCTCAAATGTTTTATTGCACCGATAGAATATGGTTTATAGATTCCATATCATTCATATCCTGTCACATTCCCTGATCTGTATCGCAATTATTTGTTTTGTAATATCGAGTAAATGTTGAACAGTGATCGACACCATTTTGTCCCCTCAAGCTATTGTGTGTGATGTCATGTCAGCTCCAAAGCATCACATTCTTTATTATATAATGCTCATCCCATTGAATATTTTGAAAATAATTTGATGAAGTTGTTGCCGCCTATGGCAGCAACAACTTCCAATAAAATTGGTTTCAAAATATTCAACAGCTTACCTGAAGGATTGCTTTCATACCACATTGCCAAACTATAGCTGGAGCCTCTATGACTGAGCATATATACCGAGGCAGACACACTAGGATTTTTCTGATTGGTTGAAAAGTAAATCATGACGGCCATCATAGGGTGTAGAAATCTACCAACATTTAACTACTAAATCCTGAATATCTTTCCTTAGCGGCGTGATAAAAAGCTTAAAATTACCTGGATATTTTATGGCCGGCGTATTAGATCACCTGAATAGCTATCAAGAGATGGGATTAGTTATCCTTTAAGTAGGCTGACCACAATTAAAGTAGGTCCGTCAGAAACTCTTAATAGTCTGTAATGTCTACGAATTACGACACCAACAGCACCTGGTCAAGTTAGTTTCAAAATATTAAAAACACATTAGCTGTATAGCTATGAAATTGGGATTCGGAAAATTTTGGATTCAAAGTATATAAATCAATCCCAACACGCGCAAACCATGGGCAGAGCTTCGCTACAGCATAGGTAAAAGTGTATTCATCCATTGATAGGCAGCTGTTGATATTTCAGACACAACAAGATGTTTCTTTTAACACTAAAGGTCAGACCAGCCTTTGCAGTGACCTTGAGAAATGTCCACTTACAGGACAAGACGATATTTTGAAAATTTGCCACTCCAGTGTTAAACTACCTCTTGGTTGATATTTACTAAACAAAATTTAAATTCTTTGGCAAATGATGACTGTTAAAGGGTAAAATTGCTTATATTCTTGCTGTTTTCAGCTGTGTTGGCTGCTGGGTGTCCTGATAATGCGGCGTTCATGGCTGATGAGAGCATTCTGGCCATACCTGGCTTAACACCTATTGAATATACACTCAAGTTTTACCTGAGCTACGCGGAACGCATCAAACAGTTACTCAGGAAACTGAATCAAGCTAAATGCACAGGTAGGTTCGTGTTTTAAGTCGAAGGATGTAACAATTTTCAAAGCAACCAGACAGGTACATGAGAGTGGTTAACTATGTTAAACTAATTCAAGTTGTTATTCAGACAAAATATTATTAGTTTGTTAATTTACATAATGGCATGCTTATGTTCATTGAATCGTGAGAAAATGTATATTTACTTATTTACGGATCATTTGTGACTCGGTCATATGTTTTAGCTATACTCTATCGGCCAAAAATGGTCATTGACAAATTAGATTGATGGACGACGGACAGCTGGGTGTCCTGTAAATGTGCTTTAATTCTTGCATAATGAATTTAAATAAAACAGCCATCATGGATTGTCATTAGAAGACAGTGAGAGGCAACTATTTGCCTAACCTCTGACACCATTCACATAACTGTTACTGAAAACATGCATGCACACATGTGATGGCGTTTGCAGGGAGCAGAGTGGTTTCTGCACGTTATCTCCGCACACCATTTATCAGATCGCTTTGAAACTTCATAGAATGACTCGACTAGGTCTGAGCAAGAAGCCTATCGAAATCATCTATGATCCGAAACATAATATGGGTGCCAGGTACCGGTGTCCATCTTGTAAATTGGTCTGTGGGCGATAACTCCATTTCTGGGCAATAAATGTATTACCATTTATCGGATCGCTTTGAAACTTCATAGGATGACTGGTCTATGTCTGAGGAAGAAATCTATCGAAATCGACGCTGATCTGAAATTCTATATGGTTTTCACATACCTCCCAATGTCCTTTATTGGATTGAAACTTAATATGATGACTTGACTTTCTCTAGGAAAGAAATCTCTATCTTCTGATAACTCATTCATTGGTTTGTCATCATGTATTATGCACCATTTACGGAGCCCTGATTTCAAAATAATCCACTTGCTAAGCACTAATGGATCATACAGAATTGTTGTTCAGCGTCCATACTACATCTTGTATTAACCCTTAAACTCTTAAATTTGTTCAAGAAAAATAAAATTGCCTAGATAATGTCCATCGAGCCAGTTATTTGTGGTAATTTTAAAAAATAGTCATCTCTTAGTCTGCAAAAGGACATTTCTCGATATCACAGCAGAAGCTGATTTTGGGTATACCCTTTAACTCATATCAGCCAAAATTACTTCAGTGGTCTTAAGAAGTGTCCATTTGCAGACTATGAGTAGACTATTTTTGAAAATTTACCACTGAAATGTCTGGCTCAATAAGCGAGCAAGTCATTCCAGTGGTAAACTTTCAAAAATAGTCTTTCCTTGGTCTGCAAATGGACATTTTCTGAGAAAATCAAAAATTTCCTGAATAAATTTGAGGGTCCATTTGCAGACCAAGAGAAGACTTTTTGAAAATTTACCACTGAAATGACTGGCTCGATAACTGAGCCAGTCATTCCAGTGGTAAATATTCAAACATAGTCTTCTCTTGGTCTGCAATTGGACATTTTCTGAGAAAATTGAAATTTGTGCATCTGTCCATCATGCCTGTTCTACAGTCACATAACTTGCTTTCTGTTCTTCTCCAGATACTGTAAGTAAATGGACGGCTCATGATGTGGAACTGACATTATGGACATATCAGCTTGGGAAGATGCTTGGTGTACCAATGCCCGTGTTTGAGTCACAGAAAGTCACAAAGCGACCTTTACAAAATAAACAAAACAAAGGCACAGGAACAGGAAAACGGAAAAGAGACCAGTGATCTCCACCAGCACCCGTCTGAGTGTTTCTGTCGGAACATTAACCCTTAAAACTCTTAGCGTCTCCATTTCTAGACAACTGTTGAATAGTTTGTTCCTAATTCGCCTGGAACATGTTACTGACATAGGCAGCAACAATAATTCCCCATGCCAAATTAATTTCAAATATTCCACAGAATTTGTTGCTTCCAGCTTTGAAGCCTGACACACCAGAATGTGAATATTTAAGACAGTCTTACTGGTGAATCATTAGATATTTTGAAGTTAATTGGACTGAAAACTGTTGCTGTCACAGGCAGAGGAAGCAACACCTTCCAATCCAATTAGTTTTCAAAGTATTCAAGATAAAACTTATTAAATTATAAATATGTATACAGTAAGTTATTTATCTGTAAATGATGTATATCAATCATTGCCACTTAGCAACTTTCAATGTAAACTACGCAATACTCAATCTCTGCACAATAATGCACCGTAAGGTATATCACAATATCGTGAAACTTAACCATTGAATAAATTTGTTCAGATTGATAGAAAATATTTTGTTCAATGATCTTATTAGCTTGCATTGCCAAAATGTCCAAGTGATCTTATGATGTGGCCACCGTCCGTCTGTCAACTTTTTCCGTAGCCACTGGGCCAATTTCAATTACTCTTGAGAAATGTCAATTTTCAGATGGAGAGAAGACTTTGAAAATTTACCACTGAAATGACTGGCTCAATATGCACGGATGGATGGACACAAATTCAGAGACAAAGGGATGGAGGGACGGGCTGACTAACCCACAAAATAATGTAGATTTCCCTAGTACCACAGCCAATGTTCCCATGAAGTTTCCTCACAATACTCCAAGCAAAGATAGTTATTGTACGAAAACCCAAAATTTGCACACGGACGGAGGGACACAAAAAAACCCTTTTGCCTGGACAAAATCTAAGCATCTCAAGGGGGACAACTCTCACAAATATGGACAAATCTCATCGAAACAAAATTATGACAATACCCTATACTAGTAGGGCAGATATGTGAAAAAGATGTTCCATTCTGGCAGAAAGCATGAAATTTGGCATATAGGTGGTTTAAGGTATCCTGATCATAATTAGATGCGGTGCCACATGATTCTACCAAGGGAACTCATTCAAAATGGCAGATTCAAAATGGCCGCCTTCCCAGCAGAAAATTTGCATTACTCAAGCTCTAGACGGAGTAGAGAGATGGGATTAATGTCAAATTAGGGGTTTCATGGGTCAATCGTTATAATTCCACTCACTACAATACTCTAAATATGTAAATATCAATCCTTCCATAGCGACAACCTGTGTTTGATGTCAAGACGGTGGCTCTTTAAGATGTGTTATCTAAAAGATCCATCTCTTGAGAACAAAAGCAATATAGCATCTAGAAATAGTTTAAATTACTTGATTTCTTAATATCGAACCAAGTAATGGTCATTATAGATACGTTCAATTGTCCTATTAGAGTATGCAAGGCTATACATGATGCTGTTGATTGTTGAATCATGATTCACAGACGTCACACCGCATGAGCACAACTGTGTACACGGTAAGTTGGATTTATAGCATTTGCATCTGCCAGTGCAATTACTTTTGCAAGCACATTTCACGAGTTCCCGGCATGCCGTAGATGCGTCTGCAAGCAAACTCCATTGCGGTGACCAAGTGTCTCCATCTCTGACCCAACCCCAGTCAGCTGGCGATGCCGTTTTTGCATTTGCGTGGAGTGATTGGCCGATGACCTGCCTGGAACGCAGCACGTTTGGTGTGTTGCAGCAGAGCTGCACTGGTCGGAGGAATGTTTTCTAGCTGCCTGTTGCCAAAAGCCAAAAGCCGTTTTCGTGCCTCATTAACCTTTGACAATGGTGATGTGCGTTTGTACAGTAGTCCAGCGTTTCCATGTCATTGTCACACAGACGCCGGGGCATCAGACAGTCTCCTAAATAGTGACTTGAATAGATCTGAAGTTCTCCAAACTTCCTATGCTGTCTTCTTGCCAATCCCACAAAATGCAGACACAGTGTCACACCCAGAGAAAGCATGCATAAATAGCAGTCCTTGTGACGATTCTGCACCCAAGACTGTTGCAATGCCATGAGCTGATACATAGCGGAAGGTCTTCCCATGGCCAGATGCGACCCAGAGATCACACCCATGAAGAAAGTTTGCTGTCTGTATGGCTAGGACTACGACGTCTGTATCTGTAGCATCATTGTTCGATAACCTTGGTGATATGCATGGAAGGCGTGGAGCAACATTCTACCATCTGCTTCATCTTGCGTGCATGGCGCGAGTTGTGAGACATCATGCTCAGGCCTCATCAGCACGTTTTCCTCACATGTTGTGACGAGTATCTTTCGTTCTGGTAGCTCGAATGACTCCAATGTATGTGCGAGAAAGGTGAAGAGGCCTGTTTTGTTTGCATCAACTCATAGGAAAGTTTTCCAATATTGAGGGAGTCTTGTACTCGATGCAACACGAAGAGCTTCACCATGTCCCCGTAATTCTCTAGCGTGTGTCTTCAAGCTTCCCGCCTTATACACATCCTATACAACATCCAATCTTTCAACCGTCTGTAGTTGTCTAGCAATGTGTGGGAGGAAGACGTGCTCTGCAAAATCTCCAAATGTGTTCACAACCCCGTTTGATTTCTTGGGATCTAGATTATGCATCATAGCTGCTCCCTCAATGATCTTCACTTCAACCTCTGGACAATCAGCTGCACGAGCTACTAATGCTTCCAAACATCCCAACAGATCTGATTTGCTGCCTTGGCGCATTGCGTTGCTCTCAGCAAGTGATGGGGGCCATGGATGATTCTCATGCTCAAAGAATGAATCAAGGTCTCCGTCTCTGGATTGGCAGGAAATGTACATCTCTCTTCATTGCAACAAGCTTCTTGTTGGTTCTGGTACTCTTCCTCTGTTTTGATTTGAACAAAGCCAAATTGTTCTTTTGGATTGGGTCATATACCGATTTTGATGATACAGATAGTCAATCTGCGACGAATGCGTGGTACTGTCTGCCTAGTTCTTCTGCTGTTTGGATCACATTCACTACAGACTCGGACATAATGACTTTGGTATCTAGAGTCACTAAGTCAAAACTGTCATCTAAAAATGGGTTTCCCATTTCCTCGATTGCATCAATAAGACAAATTGTGTTTAAAGCAAACAATTTCTGCTTACTCGGAATCTGCTCATGGTGACAGTTATCATTGATATTTCTGTGTGCATGTTTCACTTCGTACTCGCTGATCATCCTTCCTATTTCTGGGCCTGACACCATCCATCGTTTCAAAGCAGCTTCATTTTCTGTGATTCCGATCATTCCACCATCGCCTTCAGAATAGCATTTTGCTGCTCGTGGATTTGATCATGTGCCAAGGCTGAGAACGTGTGAGCCGTTTTCTGAGTAACGAAGTTTCCTTCAACACATTTTCTATGTACAAGTGGCATCAGTTCTCAAGTTGCAACAGATCAGCGACATGGATGCTGAGCCATCGTGCATAGTGTACATGATCCACGGGATAATCTTGCCCAATGTCTCTACATACAACGGGAAATTGGCCTCTCGCTGAGCTCTCATGAATTGAAGAAACAGCAGCTCTAATTTCAAGACTGAATTCCAGTACTTAAACTGTGGGTGGTCTGTTTCCTTCTGCTGACACCAGTCTTCGAATGGCAGTGTGTCCTCTGAGGCAGTATATGCACGTTTCTGCAATACATAGAGAGCAGCGGATGTCACCTGGTGTGCCCATTGCCCTCGTGATGTATGCGAGCCAGTTTGAATGGCATCGGCTTGGCCTTCTATAGTTACATTAGCTGTTGTCATCACAGCCACCCATCCACTGTTGCTTAGCCAGTGTCCCAACACATTGAGTAGCGCCATCTCAATGTGAAGTCCACCCATCATCACCACATACTTATCCTCACCATATAGAAGGGGCCAAGGCCATTTTATCTTCTTTGCAATATCATATAATGGCTGATCAAGAGTGATGACTGGCACCTGTCCATGATTGATATGCTGTGTAGCTTGCTGAATTAAATCCATACCATGTTTCACCATTGCCAAACTATGAGCAAAAACTTGTTTCTAAAATGTTCCGCCCGGAACATGTGTGTACAAACAGTTAGCAATAATACTACTAATTTACAAATGTTACAACAACGACGACCACAACAACAATAATAATAATAATATATTTTTCAGCATGTTTATCTATTTAGAGTATTGTAATGGGTAAAATCATAACCAGTGACCCAAGAAACCCTTAATTTGACATCAATTCCAGCCCTCTACTGCATCTAGAACTTGAGTAATGCAGATTTTCTGCTGGAAAGGTGGCCATTTTGAATCCGCCATTTTGAATGGGTTCCCTTGGTAGAATCACGTGGCACCGCTTCTAATTATGTTCAGCATACCGTAAACCACCTATATGCCAAATTTCATGCTTTCTGTCAGAATGGAACATCTTACCTCAAATTTGTTACATACCCGACCCACTATACCTAATATGTCCACTGAAAAATGTAGATTTAAGTCTAAGATATGATTCCCACCCACCCACCCCCAAAATTTGGACGAATCTCACCGAAACAAAGTCATCAGGGGTTGAAAATTAAGTTTTTCCTGATGGTTGCCCTCAAGGCTTTCATGGATATTTTTAAGTTGCCCTATCAATGCAATGTTAAATTGAAGAAAAATTAAGTTGCCCTAAAAGAAAATCTCCAAAACCGCTTGGGTGATCGATTCAAAATTCATGAAAGATCATCCATGGCAACAGCTGAACCAATTTTGTTTATGGAAACTTGGATTGACCAAATGCTTCGGCAGCCATCTTGGATGACCTAGTTTTCATGAAAATTTCGCTGAACAGTGGGCTGAAATTTGGGAGATATGCTTAAGAAATTTGGCCATAAAAGTTTGTTCAAAGGAAGTTGATACATAAAAAAACATGTCCGTCGTGGACTAAGGAAAATGTAGTGTTTGGCGACCATATTGGATTTTGTATTTGCCATCTTTGAAACTTGGATAAACGGTTTGCCATTGATCTTGGACCATTTTCCCGCCAAAAACACAAAAGCAATAGGAAATTTAAAATGTCTTCTTGAGAACCACTGGATTGATTTTGAGCAAATTTAGTAGCTCACATCCTTGTTCTTATTGCAGTTCATGCCAAACTGTAGGGTTCTACTTATAAGCGCTACATGCCTCTTGTAAAGAAGTCCATTTTTGAGTGTCTAGTATGATAAATTATCCTGAAGCAATACGTATCTACCCATGTAACGTGCACTAAGTGTATATAGTAGGCTAGCTCGATTCTAATTGTGTAGTTCCTGTGGTAGACATGAAACGTGCTAGGCTAGATATTTTTATAACAATTTGACTGAGAATTGTTGCTAGTGATAGCAGCAACAACTTTCCTTCAAATTATTTGCGAAATAATAAGCAGAAAATATAAGTTCCACTATCTAACATTTTGAAATTAATTTGACTGAAAATTGTTGCTGCAGTGACTTTCAACTAAGTCGGTCCAAAAATAATCACCAGGACTTTCAATGTACATGTTGTAACACATTCTGAAGATGTTTCAAGCAATTTTATTGACCGTCATGACTGATAAAACAGCAATAACATTAACTCTTTAACACTCATAAGCCAAATATGGCTTCTGCAGTGGTTTTGAGAAATGCCCATTTGCGGACCAAGATTATTTTTGAAAATTTACCATTGGGATGGCTAGCTCGATGACTGAGCCAGTCATTCCAGGAGTAAATTTTCAAGTCTTCTCTTGGTCCGCAAACGGACTTCTTATATGAACAAATTAAAATTTAAAAAAACAAATTCGAGGGTTAAAGGGTTAAGTATCAAATTCATCTCAGCATAATATGAGCCGGACTGTCCGTCTCGTTAGCTAACAGCTGTACATACATTGTTAGGCCTGTGTCATATACACAATCAAGATCTGATGTGAAGAAGTATAGGTCTGCGAAGCACATGCACGAGCTGACATGTAGGGACATGCTAGCTGTTGAGCAGATTTGGAGATATTTCACACTGATCTTGATTTTCATATATGGCATAGGCCTTGTATACGTCCAGGTGTTAGCGTTAACAACTGAAATCCCGATTATTCCGAGAATTTATCAGCAAGGACTGTAAAGCGAATTGTTCGAAACACCTTTACACTGTCTTACTACATTTAAAGTTCTGCTCATTATTTTGAGAACAATTTGGTTGAGTCATTGCAGCAAAATCTTTTTCAAACCTTAGATAGTGACACTTGTATTTTCTGCTTATTTCGAAGAATTTGAAGGAAAATTGATGGCAGTCAAATTGTTATAAAATATATCTAGCCTAGTACATTTCACATCTATCATAGTAACTTAACAATTAGAATCGAACTAGTCTACTTATACGCTTACTACACGTTATACAGGTAGATCCGCTCACCTCAGATTGACAATCATTAGAGTTATGAGAATGGTTTTATACTGGGCATTGTGCCAAAACAGGAGAACACCAAATTATGACGGCAGCTCAGAAGACGATCATCACTGAAGTTTTCAAATATTTTTCTAATCTTATTGCGCCAGGTTAACTTTAAGCAAACATGAGATAGAGATGGTGAAGTTGGGAACAAATTGTTTTTTCAATTATTAACTTTTTTTGTGCTCATCTTCAACATTTATATCTATGTTTGCTTAAAGTTATCGTTGACCAAAAAGGACATTATCATGGTCTCCCATTATAAGGAGGCATGTGTTTAAGTTTGGGTCCAGTATGATTAACCAAATGAGATATGAACTATTAAGTCGAGCTAAAGCCAAAATGTTAATGCTGAAAGTCTCTTTCTAAAATCCTTGACATGACCATTGGCCCAAAAGTCATTGTGCCATGCGAGCTCCATATCTGTCCAAGTTTGGTTCTAGTATGCTTAACCAAAGATGAGATATGAACTGCTAAGTTGATCTAAATGCAAAATGATTTAAAAAAAAAAAATTCCTTTGTATCAGTGCAACAGTAACTTGGACACATACTTCCTTATGACAGAATGACATTGGGAGTCAAATGGTCAAACTTTGGGTCCAGTATGATTACTCAAAGATGAGATATAAACTGCAAAGTTGAGCTAAGCGGAATATGTGAATGTTGAACAAACTCGGTTTTCACCCTGGTAGCAATGACCTTGCCATTTAAGTTATTGAGCCTAATCACATTTCTGTGCTGTCAGTATATTGTCCATGTGTTTGCCTCCAGTTAGATTAAGCACACGAGATATCAACTGATAAGTTTGGGCCAACCACAAATTGGAAGCTGCTGGATGACATGCGGAGTATCACAATAGCTGGCTGTGTTTACTTCGTCGAGCTAATCATCTTATGGTCTACATCTATCATCAAGGATAATCTACGCCCAATGGACCTTCCCAGTTTATCCATCCATCGTATGATGTCATAATCAAGTCCGTGACGTGTAGGGTCGTAGATAAGTATGCCACGGACACAATTGCTGTACCAAAGGCACGATAGAGGGTTTGGGCAGCCTGTTTTTCATGACGTAATAGCATGGTTAAAAGCTACATAATCAAGATCATCGTTACGGGTAAAGGTGTTAAATGAAAATGTAGACAATGCACTAGTTTATATTTAGAAAACTAATTTTGATGTTTAAACTGTTACTGATTCATCAGACAGTTTTAGCCTGTAAGACATTGTTTAATAAGTTTAAATTAGTTTGCCAATAAGTACATGATCTTTTAGTTTTTAAATTTTATCAGTGATGTTGGTTAAATTCTCCTTATAAAAAATAAGATATGATTTTCAGCAATTTATTCTCTGACACTCCAGTAACAGAAGCTTAATCAATGAAGTGAACAAGTTTGCTACAACCATGTGTACAATAATTGCTGCGGTAATGGTCTGAAGAACAGAGCAAGCTCCTCTCCTTCTACCAGCTGCTTTCCTCTTGTCTAGTACCACCCCAATCACCCTGAGGGGCAGGTGGGGCAGGTGGGGCAGCAGGGGCTGGAGCAGCAGCAGCGGCGGCGGTGGTGGCAGCAGCAGGGGCTGGAGCTGGCGATGCCCAGTCACCAGTATCTGTGTTTGCCCAGTCATCTTCTGGTTGCTTAAATGGCTGGATAGACGGCACAGGAACAGCACCAACCTGGGAACACATATAGTATAACAGAGGTTATTCTGTTCACAATCACTTGGCATTTATTTCTAAATTACGTCACATGTACATGTAGGCTGATGTCACAATCAAATATGTAATGAATGAAGTACAGGGTTGGCAATTTCCCGGGAAATATTGGGAAATACTCGGATATCAGATGTCAAGTTTATATATTTCACCTCATGGATGTTTATCATGCTTAGGAAGACACTAGTAGGAAAGCAAAGCATTAGTAAATATCATCTAGTGACATATTATGCATAAGTTGCAGACCTATGCATAAGGAACACCGTCTTCTAACTGCTAAAGCAACACTACATATCACAAAACTGAACATCCAATGAAACACCATTATAATTTTATGAGGTATGACTGGATATTTGACAGTAAATCACTGTCTATAGATTTGCATGGAGTTCAGTAGATCTATACAATTACCTACCGAATAATTAAATGCTTTGACTACTGTCAGAACATGCAATGTAAACTTACTTCTGAGGTTTTTACCTCTTGCTGTGTACTTGCTTAACCCTTTAGCACTCAAGTCGGTGAAAAATAGCTTCTGCAGTAGTCTTTGATAAATGTCCATTTGCAGACAAAGGTTATTTTTGAAAATTTACCACTGGAGTGACTGGCTTGATTAACTGAGCCAGTCATTCCAGTAGTAAATTTTAAATACTCTTGATCTGAAAATTGATATTTTCTACGAGATAATTGAAATTTGCTTGAACAAATTTGAGTGCTGAAAGGTTAAATAACTAATTCACTCTGTCGGATGTCATTATATCTAAGTTAGTGCTATGATGACTGAATACAAGTTGCAGAAATGTTAAAATTGTAATTGCTATTTAAACCTGAAATCTAATAGAATATGTTGAAAATAATGCGAAAATCTGTGTTTATCTGGCACTTACAAATTTAACAAGTGATTCCTTGTTACTCATGTTTAGATCTTTACATTAAACCAAATTTCAATCTCCTACCCAGTTGTTGCAGAGAAATGGTGGATGTCATTCCGGAAAATGTATTTAGGCCAATTATTGTGACCACTGACCCATTCCAAAGTGTTGGTACTCAACATGAATGATAGTCAATTTTGGCAGTGGCCCCGAGGGGCTGTGCATGAGTGCTAAACTTCAGAATCCCCATTTTGGGGTTCCCACCCATAGTCCTATGCATTCCGGGTATCAAACCTTTCGTACTCAACATGACTGATAAACCTCTGTTAGCTCCCGGACTATAGCCATAAATCCAGACCAACAATCTTGTACTTACAATTGGTTGGTCAACTTCGAGTGCCCAGTCAGTTACAGGAGGCGGAGCTGCTGGGACAGTGTCTGCATGGAAGTCATCTTTAGTGGGAGCACGGTCAGCTGTAGCCTGCTGCTCTTCCTTCTCAGCCTGTTACAATTAAAACATATCACAATAGTCACTCATACAGACATCGGGATAAATACTGCGCTCTATAAACAAGTACGCAACGGGGACAGAATAATATCTAAGAGTTTATAACTTTTTCACTCACGTACGATGTATATACATGCCTATAATAAAATATAAGTCATAGTTATGCTTGAAACATAGGGGTCTATTTCTAGCTTTGCCCTGCCCATTTCTAGCTAAGCTCTGCTCAAGTTTTGTGTGTATTGGGATCAATTAATATACTTTGAACCCAGAATTCACAGAAACCCAATTTTTTCACAGAATCACCATTTTAAGGTAACTATCCAGGTAAGATGTTGAATATTTCGAAAACTATGGCATCTCCCATTGCAAATTAGTTTTAAAATAGATTTGCGATGTGGCCCCATCGACTGTCCAATCTGGTCTTAGATTATTGTTATCGTAACATGAAAGCCAATCTCACGCAGCTCTAGTCTCTACGTCAGTTTTGAGCAAATTGTGTCAATGACACCCTAAAGATAGGTTAATGATGTGGTGTTGTGTGTCAGTATGCATACCTCTTCTGGGTCTCTATAGAAGAAGAGATCCACCATGACATCCCACGCATGGTCACGACTGATGGTTCCACGTAGACGGAGAACCTCACGGGACAACATCCACAACATCAGGCCCAGTGAGTGAACACTCTACAGACACAGTGAGAAGATACACATGATAGGACTTTGATGTGTCTATAAATAACTCTATTCCATTAAAACTAATGACTAGATTTGGTCAAGAATATTAAAATAGTTCCTTATTAAAACAAATGCTTATTGAATGTCCATTTGCAGGTCAAGATGACTAGGAAAATTTACCATCGGAATGACTGGCTTGGTTTTCGAGCCGGTCATTCCGGTGGTAAATAATGGTTCTGGCTTCATCATGAAAGGGTTAATCTTCACATTCTTTAACGAATCTAAACTGAACAATTCAAAGAAAAACAGCATGCTAAATATTTCCAAATTGCCGTATGCAGCAACAGTATCTAATTAAACTGCTTTAAAAATATTTGTCAGTTTGAGGCTAGTCTTCATTGACACTCTCGACCAATCCGGTTCTCTTGAACAAAGATTGTTTAGGTCTTGCACTAGATAAGGTTTCTTGGGTTTCAAATTAACCCTTTAATGGTCGCTGGCCAAAACCGGCCTCTACAGTGGTCTTGAGAAATGTCCATTTGCAGTCCAAGAGAAGAGTATTTTTGAAGATTTACCACTGGAATGCTCGATAACCGAGCCAATCATTCCAGTGGTAAATGTTAAAAAAATACTATTCTCTTGGCCTGCAAATGGACATTCAATAAGGAACTATTAATTTTCTTGAGAATATAAATGGGTACCGGCGTAAAACCTGGGGAAACGACCAAAACTGCTATAAAAATAGCCTAGATATATTGTGAATGGGACCTGGAATCAGACTCGATAGACGCCAATGAAACAAATAATTTCTAAATTAACACTGGAAGCCGTTTGGGAAATGCCTAAATGCATTTCTAAAATTACCACAACACGCAAGATGGTTGCAGCTCAAATCGACCAATCAGGTTTTTTAACAGTTGGATATCTATGACATAAGGCCCTTCCTGACAAATTTGGTTGAAATTTGTCCAGTGATTATTTATTGTGAATCATTTAAAGAAAGCATTGATGGATGGATGGATGACTGTCGCCCTGGGAGGTAATAAATGATGCATCAATAAATGTGTATAGTTACCTTGTTGTTGCATGGGATTGCCAAGTCTACATAGCGCAATGGCGAGTCTGTATTGCACAGAGCAATGACCGGCAGGTTAACATATGATGCTTCTGTTACTGGCTGGTGATCAATGAATGGATCTGTAACCAGCAACAGACGTGGTTCACGGAAAGCAGCCTGAAATAAATCAACATCACTTAACACGTTAACACTCGGTGGCAAAAAAACATTCTGCAGTGGTCTTGAGAAACACCCATTTGCAGACCAAGAACACCAAGACGTTTTTTTAATTTTACCACTGCAATGACTGGTTCTGTGGTAAATTTTCAAAAATAGTTCTCTTCAGTGGAGAATCCAGAAATTCTGATTATAGTGGGCATGACCCACATCATGAGTGTTCACAGACGCTTACCTATCAGAGCCATTTCCTACATTTTATGATGTATATACGGATATTAAGTTGGCGTTGACATTCTATTTTCATTTGGAGGACTCTTTCTTGATATTTACACACAAATTCCAATCTGGGACAAATCCTCCCCTGCTCTTAGTCTTCTTATGACAAAATTTAAATTTCAACAAATAAAGACACATGCCAGTTGCTTAACACCTTAATTATCAATATTTATCAAGAAAATAGGACATTTTACTCACTGAATGCACATTTGCAGTCGAAGAGGACTTTTTGGCAATTTACCACTGGAATGTCTGGCTCAATTAAATCTTGAGATTGACAGTCAAAAATTTCATAAAAAATTGTCAAAAGCAGCTGATACTCGAACTTGATCTGTAACTAGCAATAAACCAAGTCTCAGTTATATATCGTGAAGGAGAAGGAGTCTTGAAAGCTGATATGTTTGTGTTTCATAAGTCAAAAGGGGACATAACTCCATCAAAAAATGACGCAAACGCCTGAAACCCGAACTTGGTCTGTAATTTCTCATAATAAAGTAATGTACCAATTCTCAGTTGAATATCTTGAGACTGCGAAAAAATGGGCGGAAAACTAATATTTTTCGTATATATCATAGGTCGAATGGGGGCATAACTCGATCAAAAATGTACACATATGCCTAAAACTCGAACTTGGTCTGTAACTTCTCATAACAAAGCAATGTAGCAATTCTCAGTACAATATCTTGAGAGTGCGAAAAAAAGTGCAGAAAACTAATATTTTTTGTATTGCATAAGTCGAAAGGGGGGAATAACTCCATAAAAAATTGACTCCTACGCCTGAAACTCGAACTTGGCATGTAACTTCTCATAACAAAGCAATATACCAATTCTCAGTTGAATACCTTGAAGGACTGCGAAAAAAAGTGCGGAAAACCAACTGCGACAGACAGACAGACAAACAGATGGACGGACAGACAGACTGTAGTCCCCCCCCCGGTTTTACCGCAATTTTGAGGGTTAAAGGGTTAATCTACATTAATTAATCAACTGACAGACTGGAGGTAAAGTTTGAGGGATTGAAATAAGGCTTTATTACATGCACCGTCAGAGTAAACACACTACCTGCTACATATGTATGTAAACCTGGCTGCAGTCTGTGTAGGTAAAGTCCCACCCAATGTTATATGCAGTGTGCATGTATAACAGATTTATTATTTCTATGCCCGAGTTTGAAGCGGCCTTACCTGGATCTGGTTGGTGAATGTTCCAGGAGTAAATCGTCCAGCAATCGGATGAGCACCTGTGTACGAGGCAAACTTCAAGACCGCTCTCTGTCCATAAGGACGTGCTGAGATGACACACACATCAGCAGGGTTCTCGATAGCTGCAATAGCCCGGGCCGCTAGAAGCAGCTTCTCCCAGGTCTTACGGAGATTCAGGATATACACACCTGCACGAAAAAAATGACATATCCATCCTTTAATGGTCAACAATTTTTGAATGCTTTGCATTTAATGGTCAAGCGGGCCAAAACTTGCCGCCAGTTCTATTTTTGAATATCCATTTGCACATCAAGAGAAGACAATAATAGAGTGATTCCAGTGGTAAATTAAAAAAGTCTCTTGAATCTTGATCTGCAAATGGGCATTTTCTTTGAGAAAATACAAGGTTTCTTGAACATCTTGCATTCTGCAAAGAAATGTGTAACGTAGCTTATAACAAATTTGTTTGAACTCCAACAAATGGTTTCGGAGGAGATAGACAAAGGCAATCACAATACACTAGATGTTTCTTTTCAAAATGTATTAGGAATAACAGGCTCAAGGGCCTTAACTCTCACCTGGACCATTAGCATTTCAACCACTAGCATTTGAATAGACATAATACTTTCAATTCAGCAGTAACAAGATATAAAATACAAAATTGGAAATTCAGTACAATTGATATTTAGTGGGAAACTAATGTTGCACGCTGACCACACAATTAGATTAAACGCTAGGTTCCATCCAGCAAAAAATTCCACTATGCCCACCAAAACCAAAATTTTGATTGGTCCATGATAACCATGTTTCATCAAGGTTCTCTTGAACAAACTTTAATCACCCTTAGAATTTTATCGATGAAATTAAATTAGTGAGTTTCAACCTGATCGTACAGCAGTTCCTGAGATGTCATTTTGGGAAACAAGATGGCCACTGGAACAAGCGGTTAATGAGCAGCGATTTAACCGATTTGCCCCCAGCAAATTTAGGACAGCCTCCAACAAATTTACCAAATTCAAGATGCCGCCAACAAATTTACCAATCAAGATTCTGAAACGAACCACTCTAGTGACCTTTCAGCCAAATCTGCTTGAAATTGTTCAATTGGTTAAAGAGGCATCACATTTGAACTGATTTCTGAAAATTTTCAGAAAATCCAAGATGGCCACCAGAAAAATTAACCAATCAAAATTCTGTATGTGTACAAGTTCTGAAACCTACCAACCTAGTATCCTTCCAGTCAAGTCTGGCTGAAATTGTCCAAGCAGTTAATGAAGCGTTTTAAACGATTTCCCAATATTTTCCGGAAAATTCAGGATGGCCACCGAACAAATAGACGAATCAAAATTTTGTATACAAGTTTTGAAGCATACCACTCTAGGGGCCTTACGATCGAGTTTGCTGGAAATTGGTCGCGGTTAATGAGTAGGCTTTAGAAATGTTCAGAAAACCCAAGATGGCCGCCAGATACACTTACCAATCAAAATTCTGTATAAAAGTTCGGAAACCTACCAGCCAAGCATCCTTCCAATCAATTCTGGTTCAAATTGCCTGAGCAGTTAATGAGGAGTAGCATTTTACAAAATTTCCATAATTTTTTTGGGGAAAATTCAAGATGGCCAGCAGAAAAATAGACCAATCAATATTCTGAATAGAAGTTCCCGAGCCTACCCACCATAGGATCCTTCTAAGACAAATTTGGTTGAAATTGTCAAAGGATAAATAAGATGTGATTTGATGGATGGACGGACGAATGACATGACATAAGCTCAATATAGCATGTGGGGATAAATATAGCGTCGTGATCATGTGTTTTACTTACCACTCTGATGTCCAAATTAACAATTTTCAAATTAAATTAAAAGATGAACAGGCGCTCACTTTTCAATAAATTTGTAGGTACTAGGTAGTTTGCAAGAAGAAATTGAAATCCCCTCTTTCTAGAACAAATTTGATGGTTACCGGGTTAGTTATGTTATTACTATACTGGGCCTGGCCCGGCTCATGCACATCACCTGTTCTTGCACAGAGTCTCACCTGTTCTTGCACAGAGTCAAATCATCAGGACTCACTTACTCACTTTCATCAAATTAACCATAAAAAATATTCAAGGAAAATCATCATAGAAAATGTCCAGTTGCAGATCAAGTAATCTGTAAAGATTATCTTTGAAAATTTATCAGTCGAATGATTGGCTTACTTATTGAGCCAGTCATTCCAGTGTTAAGTTTTCAAATCTGTCCTCATGGTCTGCACATTTATGAACATTTCCCAAGACCATTGCAGAAGCTGTTTTTGGCTGATTTGCAAGTTAACCTGTTAACCCTCATATATCAGCCAAAAACGACTACTACAGGGGTCTTGAGAAATGTCTATTTGCTGGACAAGAGATTATGTTTGAAAATTTACTATTGCAATGACTGGCTCGATGGTTAGAGTTAAAATACTACTTTATCACAGAGCTTGGTCACCTATACTGACCATCTGACCGTCGCTTATAGACATATGCTCTAGCTTGGTCACCTATACTCACCATCTGACCGTCGCTTATACACATACTGCTCCATCTGAAAATCTGCGTTAGTGGACCCAAGGTGGGTGCCACATACCAAAAATTTGGTCACATCCTCCTCTTTTAGCGCAAGCGCTTTTAAACCTCCGGACATCTTGCTGTCAATCAAAAGTGACGGGATCAACCTGAAAACAAAGGTTACATAAACATTTCGGAAACAATGTTTAATCCCTAGCACTCTGACGTCAAAACTTTAAAATTTCAACTTAAATTAAATGATAAACTGGTGCTAATTTTAAAACAAATATGGTGGAAGATGTTGCAGTCATAGATGTACACCAGTTACTTTGCCATTGATACAGTAAACTATAGAATATTGACATCAGTGTGGTAAGAGTTAAGGCGACCGACGAGATACATTTTCTTCTCGTCATGTTTCAACAATTTTTAGCTTAGTAGAAAAAAGTTAGCAGCAAACAAGACTGCCTCCTAGTGTGATTTATTTATGCAAAATTTTTATATAGTGCTACTGTGTTTTCGTATCTAAAACGGCAGACTGTTGTGTCATTACTCAGCAATTTTCATCCAATTGAAACCATTGGATGAAATTCAAACAAATTTGTGCAATTACCAATCTGGTAGCAGAGTGGAAGAGGATATTTATATAAATTGTCTCGCCCCAAGGCCGTAAATACTGTGGGAAGAGATCAAGATGGTGTATGGTGTATGGTCCGAGTATCGGTTTCTAACAGGGTACGGACAGTTTTGCCGAATGTATAAAAGCTTTTGTAATGAAATAACTTCTATTTAGTAATTAGCAAGTGGTAAGTGAAATAATACATGCATTAAAATATACTGAGTGCCAATGAAAACGCAACACCTAATTTTTTCTAATATTTTGTAAAAAATAGAATTCTACAGTACTTAACGTAACCATTGTTTATTGGTTTAAAACTGAGCAAGGTTTCTTTCGACAAGTTCACAGACCACTGCTTTTTTTAAACTCTCTATTCACCATTATATCCATATGAATGCACGGGTATTTCGTTTTGGCGCGAATCTCTGCACGATTGATTTTCAAAAGACTTGTTTTGTAAAGGATAACTAAAGTGATTACAAATCCCGTCAAGAGTTCCAAAATTTATGGCCCGGTTTTCCAGCAACCAGCGGCATGAAGTTTGGGGTATGATCTAAGGAGGCCTTTCTCGATAGTGTGGAGATTCGCACCAAAACGAAATACCCGTGCATTTGTATGGGTATAATGGTGGATAGAGTAAAAAAAATTTGAAATTGTCTAAAGAATCCTTGCTCAGTTTTAAACCAATAAACAACAGTTATGTTAAGCAGAATTCTAGTTTCTACAAAATATTTGAAAAAATTAGGTGTTGCGTTTTCATTGGCACTCAGTATATTTAATTTCCTCAAAATAAATTTAGCATGTGTAAACAGTAATACATAGTATCGTTTTGTGTACTTGCGGCAGGTACTAGTTTCTAACAGGGATGTAAATTTGTTATTTATATAGCGACAAGATAGTAATATGACATCACTGTCTAAGATATGACAACAGGAAATTTGTCAGCAAAAATAATGACACAGACGTCGCTAAAAATGGAACACTGCTTACTTTATTGTAGTACATCTAGACTTGGTCAAATTCCATTTTTCGCATTACCCGGTATACATAGACAACATCATTGTAAAAATCAAAACGCTGTATCCTTGCTTTATAACGTAGGAAATTTGGTGTTTAAAATGAAAATAAGGATTGCTATGTATACCATAAAACGTTAAAATTATTGTAGTTTTTACCATATATGGCCGTGTCGGGATTGGGCATGTGTATGAAAAAAATCAATGTAGATCTAGAACAATAGAAGCACCCTATGCTCCTTCGGCGCATCCGTCGGAAAAAATCACTGTAGATCTGAAAACAATAGAAGCACCCTATGCTCCTTCGGCGCATCCGTAGGAAAAAATCACTGTAGATCTGAAAACAATAGAAGCACCCTATGCTCCTTCGGCGCATCCGTAGGAAAAAATCACTGTAGATCTGAAAACAATAGAAGCACCCTAATGCTCCTTTGGCGCATCCGTAGGAAAAAATTATTGTTACATTGGTGAAATCAACAGGAACTGGTTGATGTCATGTGACGCCAAGACTGGACCAGTTTGTTTCATTTCTTTACCAGTTATGAACATTTTTATGTACCCTAAAAAATGTAATAGTGAAAACTGAAGGAAATTTCAATTTCCCTTTCTCAGAGCTCTAACAATACTTACCATTACATTACTTATTGATAATACAACTACCCCGATAGCTGTGCTCTAGGAATCTAGATTTAGAAAGCTCTACCGGCTCCTGGAACCGGGCACCTGGTTCCCAACAACCGGATACCCGCCTGCCAGAGCCACCCATATTGCTTGCATAGCTACCAAACAAGAGAACAACCCATGGCTTGCCTCCGTGGGGCTGAGAGGCAGGGTCTGTAATGTAATGGTAAGTATTGTTAGATCTCGGAGAAAGGGAAATTAAAATTTCCTTCATTCTCCTTCGATCAATACTTACCATTACATTACTTATTGATGACACCAGATTTAGTCAGTAACCTGGTGGGAAGGGGCAAGCCATACAAAGACTCTTTTGCCCCTGGAGAAAGAACTTAGAATTAAACTTGTCACACGGAGACCTAGAAGGACCGACAAGTTTGGGACCGATTATAACATTCTCATCACTGCCCACCCCTCCACCCCCTTTCTCCAAAAAGGGAAGACAACTAATGAACATGCATCTCGCCTGAAACACAAGTATGCCAAGAGGGTTAACAGCTCTTGACACACATATGCCTGGGAATGAGCATGAATATATATGATGAATGATCATGACATAGAAACATAATACAAAAAATTGTCAAACTTGAATTACCTCATGAATTATGGATTCCAGATGTGGAGCCATCAACCATCACACTTTCGACCAGCCGTGTCCCATACGGTTGAATTCCTCTCGCTTGACCCCATGTCTGTTCTTACTACTTTTGCTTAACAAAGTTACCAAAAGGAGATGAGCAGTGTGGCCACTAGACTATCGTTTCAAAACAGCTAAAGCGAGTGGATTAGCAGAGTCTGACATATCCCTCATATAGTAATCAGTGAATGAGGACTCACAGTGCCATTGTGCAATGGTCATGATGTCCTCTAACGGGACACCATTGAATAGGGCGGTCGAGGCGGCTATTCCTCTAACATCGCGAGCCCTAGCACATTGCACCTGGTGGCTAATCGCAATCTCGTTGGTAGTCTGAATGCATTCTACTACCCAACGAGAGATAGTATCCATGGATGGCTTCTTATGCCAGATCCACAGATGTCTATCATTTGACCGTAGAGTCCGTCCATTTCTTTGTACTTGGTCAAAGCACGGACTGGACACCAGCATCACGACCAAACCTAGTTAGTTTTGGTATAATGATCGGTTTGCCGGGATATTTCAGATTGATTCTTTGACATAAATTCTGCTCTTAGCAGTAGTCGCAGACCCTCTCTGGAGACAATAAATCGGTCCCTCTCTGCTGAAAGTGCATGGATCTAACTGCGCCTTCTAGCTGAGGAAGCTGCCAATAGAAAAACCGCCTTTAGAGTCAGATGCTTTAGACTAGCCGAACCCAAGAGTTCGAAAGAGTGCTTGCCTAGTACATTAAGCACCAAAGATAGACTCCAGGCTGGAATGACTACCGGTTGTCTTGGGCGGAGACTGCTCATTCCCTTCACCATCACATTTAACTGGGCCACCTCTGGACTATCCCTGTTGGCTAAACAAGGGATAACTGATGCCAAAGCTGACTTGTATCCAGCAATAGTGACAGGAGCCTGTCCTGTAAAGACCAGCTCACAGAGAGTCTGCTATTTGCTGAATAGTGGATTGAAAGGTATCAATACTCTTTCCTTCACACTACTCTGCAAATTTGCTAACCTTGTGGTTATATGATTTGAAGGTTGACCTTCTCGCGGCTGCGATGAAACTCGCAGCCTGTTGAGAAAAGCCTTCCGACGTGGAACGTCGTTTGATAACATCCACGCAGTCAATTTGAACATCTGGGGCCATTTGTGTAGGAAGCGGCCCTTGGACTGGAAGATTATCTTTGGAATCTCGGGCAGCTGCACTGGATTGACCACCAGCAGATCCAGGACCACACCCTGCTGGGCCAATATGGTGCTATTAGCAGGACAAGGCACGGTTCTCCCCTGATCTTCACCAAGATCTTCAGCAGAAGAATGGTGGCCGGGTACGCGTAAGCGGGCATCCCTCTCCAGCTTATCGCCAGAGCGTCTGTGTCGATGGCATTTGGATCTGACAGAAGTCATGATTTGAGCATTTTCCTTTGTGGCGAACAAGTCCACGTTGGGTTTGCCCCAATGCTCGAAGATCCTTCATAGAACTGGAGGGTTGAGGGACCATTCTGTTGGCAGAATTCTCTGTCTGCGAGACAAAGCATCCGCCAGAATGTTCAATCGGCCAGGAATGTGAGCTGCTTTCAAAACAACCGAGTAATTCCTGCAACATTGAATCAAGTGCCACACTTCACACTTTGATACAAAGTGTGGGTGACCTGGTCCCGCGCCTTGGCGATTTATGTATGATACTACCGTCAAATTGTCCGACCATATCAATATCACCTTTCCCCTGATCATCGGAAGAAACTCTTCCAACGCCAGTTCCACTGCCATCATTTCCAACAGATTGATATGCAGCTGACTCTCCAGGAGAGTCCATGTGCCCGAGACCTGGTGTTCTCCCAGGCAGGCACCCCACCCTTCCAGCGACGCATCCGTGTACACGGACAGCTGGGGGCGAGGTAGGTGCAGCGAAACCACTACTAGGAGATTCTGATGCTGTGTCCACCATACAAGATGCGATATTATCGGCTCCAAAACTGGCACCAGTTTTGACAGGGGTTCTGTTCTGTTTCCACAGACATCAGATACAACTGGATAGGTCTTCTCATTAGAGCAGCGAACGGGATCACTTGCTCCATGGAGACCATCATGCCCAGCATCTGAAGAAACCGCCTCGCCTGAATGTGGTTTCCCACTCGAAAATGGCTAACAGAGACACCACTCTGGGCTCTGACGGGTAAACCCTGCCCTCCTCGAGATCGAATCGCATCCCCAAATAAACGAAATGTTGAGTGGGTGTCAACTCGGATTTCTCCTTGTTGACAATCCAGCCTAGATCTGAAAGTAACTTCAGTCAGAGCAGTATCCACGTTCAACCTGGCTGCCGAGTCTGCCTTGAGCAGCCAATCGTCTATGTAGGTGTGTAGCGCCACGTTCTCTTTTCTGAGAAACGCTGTCACCGCAAGGACCACTCTTGTGAAAACCCTCGGAGCTGTTGACAGGCCAAACGGGAGAACAGTAAACTCCCATACTTGATTCTGAAACGCAAATCTCAGCCGTCTAACGGGGTTGTCCGGCTCGCAGTCCGCTCCCCCCCACCCCTTTCTTAACAAGAGAGAGAGAGAGAGAACCATTTCGGTCTCGGCACGGCGGGTATAACTGGCACCGCTGTTCCTGTCGCACAGGTGCGGTCCAGGCGGATATGAAGGGAGCTCTCGTACCCTCAGGTACGATACGCTCCCCTCTGTCCGCCTTTTGAGGACTTACCCGTACCCTTCCCGCCTCTAGGGCGGTCAGGAGCAACCTTGGGGAGGGCAGGAGCCTCTACAACCTTTCTGGCTTTCTTAGCCGGCGGCGACTGAGAAAATCCAGCTGAAGCAGAAGTCGCAGCAGGCTTACCTTTCGCCTTGCCCCTATGCTTCTTCTGCTTCTTTGGAGGTTGTCCAGCTAGCGGTTTCCCCACAGCCCCTAGTGCGTGCGCTTGCCGCACTAGCTCCAGCTGTAGGTTGACCGCCAACCGATTCTGTGCGATGCTGGCCGTATCCTCTAGGATGGCCCGCGCTTGGCCACCGAAGATGCTAGGCCCTGTCAGGGGCGTCGCAAGAAGACGCTCCCTGACTGCCGTAGCCAGACACATATGGTCAATAACCATTTGCCTCCTGGATTTGGTCACACGCGCCTGCACCCTTGCCAGTGCGTCCATAAACAGCACCAAGCCGTCATTCACGCACGAAAGCGCCACAGGTGGCACAGGGTGGCCTGCCCCCGCTTCAGCCCACACCGACTGAAGAAGACGATAAGAATGATTGACCGCACTCATAGCTGCCCTCACACCCTCGTCGAATAGGGACAGGACTTCCTCTTGGTGTACCTGGGACCTGTCCACAAGTGCCGGACCGGAGCCACCCGCTCCAGCACTCTGAACCCCCAGGACCCATCGGTCATCCTCAGTGACCGACGGTACTACACCATATCTGTCGTATTCCCCCCGCGGAATACGACACCTTGCCCGCACCTCCCTGGAGGCCGCAGGGAGCTGGCCCTTGGTCGCAAGTTGCTTGCTATAAATAGTATCCAACAACTCTATGAACCGTGGATCCAGTCCCACTGACTGGATTCGGGCCGCGGGCAAGATCCCCGTCCGAATCGATGCAACCGACGGACGGGGCGCATCCTCCTCGGCCGTGGCCGAAACCACAGACGGGTCCACCCTGGCTAGCCAAGCCAGAGCCTCGGACCAGTCTATTTCCGAGGAGGAAACACCCGCAAACACGTCACCCGTTGACGTGCTCACGGGCCTGCCAGCCACGGCCTCCCGGCAAGGAGCCGCGGCTGACACACCAGGCACTCCGGTACCACCCGGTTCCGCCGCCACCACATGAAACATACCAGTCCATGGGGTAGGTCCGCACGGAAAACCGTACGGACCCGTAACCGTGGCCAGACACGGGCGCCAACGGCACCCCATGTCCGACCGCCGGACCGGGCGAGATAGGTGAGTACCACGCCCGGCCCGGTCACCGTATCAGCTGGTGTCAAACCAACCGACACGGAACCGGTGCCCGGTACCAGATTGGCCTCAACCACAGGCGGAGCCGCTGCCCTGGCTTGCGCCAAGCCAGACAGATGGAGGGCGGTTCCGTCCAGGATGGAATCAACCTCCATATTCTCCACCCATGGCATCACAGGCCGCAGTAATTTCTCCTCCTCGTCTTCAGACTCCGAAGAGTCGTCATCAGACGAGGAAACCGCGGACGGCTCCCACACCTGACGGACCGGCCACCGCTACTGGACCACCCGGAGGTGGCCGCAGAGAGACAGAACCCGCCAGGCCGGACTGCCAGGGGGCCGTACGAGACGGCCCCTCTCGGTAACCAGTCCAGAACCCTGTCCAAGGACAGGGTCCGTACCAGGCATGGGGAGAAACTGCCCCCCAACCTTCGGTAGCAGTGACGACACCAGCGTGGGCAGAACGCTATGCAGAAAACCCTGCATAGCCGGGCCGAACCACGCCGGCGGTGCCATCTCCAGCTGGGGTGGTGGAGCGCCCCCACCGGCCGCTCCACGATTTAACATCGGACCGCCTGACCCCGCGTCAGATCCAGCCACATCCTTCTGGCCAAGGAACGTTACCATCATATCGACGGACCACACTGCGCACACATTACATCTATGATCAAGGTTACTGGGTGTACACCTAAAACAGACATGGTCCTTAAACACGACGCGTACAAACTTATGGCACTCGTCACATGATGGCGGGGCTGGCTTGGCCTATAAAATAAGCACAAACCTACAATAAGCAAGCGGAACGACACGGATGGAAGGCAGACAATTAATTTTCAAATAACTTGACCACAAATTAACTGTAACCCTCCCGCACCCCACCCTGCACCGTTACAGCAAAGATCGCATTGATTATGACGACAAGAACGAAGCGGGCATAAATACACCAATAATTGATCCTCCAGGATGTATCACGGCTCCAGGAATCATATCGCATAGGATTCGGGGTATATTTACCAATCAATATAAATTATACTCCTAACGAAAGCCGACACGATATGTGAAGAAACAACAAAATGTACTGTAGCACACGGTAAAATCGCAGACCACGCATCTCTCAAGAATTTTGACACCACCGATCATTGCAAACCGATCGTGATCACACGTAAACTTGACCGTCCAAAGTTTTCTGGTATCATTTTTAGTACGCAGCACCCAGAACAAGATGCGCGAATTAACGAAAAATTTTCTTCACATAAACATCCGAGCATCACGGGTGTGACGTCACCCAATCGGACCCTACGGAGAACGACGTCAGCCGATATTCGTGTTAGAAATACTGTAGCAAACACCTATTTTCATATCTGCCGATCGCCTGTTGGGGTTTAAAGAAGGCGATCGTCTGGCATATCTCGTTGTTAGCACACGTCCCAGATTCTATGGGGTCAGAAATTGGAACATGCGAGACCTTCTCGTTGTTAGCACACGTCCCAGATTCTATGGGGTCAGAAATTGGAACATGCGAGACCTAAGTCTTTTAACTATGGATAATAAGGAATTATACAACCTGGTTATCATCGGCGGTATTCTCCATTTTATCCAGTTATATCCTTTCAAGAACGCACAAATTATCAAATCACAGATAAAAGACTTAGATTTCTTTTCAAAAAACTTTAAATCTCTCCTCGCAAAAAGCGTGGACAGCTCTTGTTGCTATGCAAACAAGAATGAGCTCTATGGTAGACGGGTACTCGGCAGTTGGGAGCCGAGTACCCGGTTCCAAGGAGTCAGTAAAGCTTTCTAAGTCTATAGTCCTAGAGCCAGCTGTCAAGGCCAGCTGTGTATCAGAAGTAACAGAATGGTGAGTATTGATCGAAGGAGAATTCTGAGATTTCCCGAACTGAGATAGCGAATTTCATAGACAGTCTTGTGGAGCATTTTATCATCATCATGATTTTACGAGGCATAAGCCATTGGCTTGTTATTATTGCCTCAGTGTTTTTTTGTTGTAGTATGGCTTGTTCAGTTTAATTCAAAAGTTCTTTCCTTGAAGTCGATTTCTAGTTTGTTCTTGAGTGATTTGACTGTTGTTGCTTGATTTAGTCTCCTCGAAACCGTTATATTTAAGACTTTTGACCCTTACCACTCTGATATCCATATTCTATCTTTTGCTGTGTCAATAACAAAGAAACATTTTCCAACAATTTGGTTGATGTTGCTGCTACAGATAGACAGCAGAGTATTTGCTGAAAAATGAAACCAGATTGATCATCTTTTAATTTAATTTGAAAATTCTAAATTCTGACCAGAGTGGAAGAGTTAACACCGATTTGTGGAAATGCTGTGGTGCAGATGGGTGTGCCCACCTACACTCGTGGCTACACCCTGCTACGCCTAGCATTTTGTTGACTTGTGGAGGCTGTAGTTGTTCTTATTGCTGTAGTTTTCATCTGTGTTCATCCCTATCTGAGCCTCCTCTATGCTAGTCTCTTCATGCACCACAAAATAAGGATGTGAAAGAAGAGACCTATCCACCGATAATTGATATCGTTACAGAGCATGTTCTTGATAATACACAGGCTACTCCAAGATCAGTCCACTGTATTGGAGTTGCAGTATGACTTAGAGCACATATTTCTTTGAATAGAGTATATTCTACGAAATATTGTTCTACGAAATATCCAGTGTCTATGAAATGGCCCTATCTACGAAATGACCAGTCACCAAAGCAAACAGAGCCCTGTCAGTGTCAGCTATCAAGATTATTTATTTTCATATTTTGTCGTCATTATCAGAGATTACAACAGGCAGTAAGGCAAGCCTATGAAGTTGTAGACTCCTAACATATAAACATTAATTGCAGAATATATTATGACACATATAATATGATGTAACATAAACAGACATATATTACGTGATACTATATGAACAGTAGGTATATACATGTAGGATGCAACAGTAAAACAGGACAATTACATTCATGAACATAAAGGGATGGAGGGTGGGAGAGGGATGGGGGGCTCATCTATTATATATTACCATGTTATTATTATTATTATTATTATTACTCCTATACAGTTTTACATTTGATGTTTTGTTCCGGTGAACAGGTGCCTTGAATAGTTAGACTCCAGCACAGCTCATAATAGAATTAACAAGCGCTTTGCAATACATGTCCCCTACCCGGTAATATAAATCTTTAGAGATTGAGTAAAAAAAATCCATTAAAAATTGACTGAAGCAGCTGAAACTCGAACTTGATCTGTAACGTCTCATAACACAGCAATAAACCAAGTAAGTCTCAGTTATATATGGTGAAGGAGAAGGAGTCTTGAAAGCTGATATGTTTGTATTTCATATGTCGAAAGGGGACATAACACCATAAAAAAAATGACACAAATGCCTGAAACTCGAACCTGGTCTGTAATTTCTCATAATAAAGTAATGACCAATTCTCAGTTGAATATTTTGAAAAACTGCGAGAAAAAGGGGCGGAAAACTAATATTTTTTGTATTTTATAAATCGAAAGGGGGCATAACTCCATGAAAAACTGGCGAAAATGTCTGAAACTCAAACTTACTCCGTAACTCCTTACACTAAAGCGATGTACCAATTTTCCCTTAAATATCTTGAAGGATTGCGAAAAGTGTGGAAAGCTAATATTTTTCATCGAATGCGGGCATAACTCCATCAAAAATTGCCGCATACCCCTGAAACTCAAACTTGGTCTGTAACTTCTCATAACAAAGCAATGCAGCAATTCTCAGTAGAATATCTTGAAAGACTGCGAAAAAAAGTGCGGGAAACTAATATTTTTCGTATTTCATAAGACCAAAGGGGCATAACTCCATGAAAAATTGACAAAAATGTCCGAAACTTGAACTTGCTCTGTAACCCCTTAGACTAAAGCGATATAACGATTTTTCATTAAATATCTGGAACAGAGTTTGTACACCGTTTTGTGTCTGAAATTCCATGACCAAATTAACAAATTCCATGACCTCTAAGACTTAATATCTAGGAGATTTGTGTTTATGAAGTAGCTCCATAAATTACAATATGACTTTATTCTGCAAAATGTTTGAATATTGTGTCTTGTAACAACCAATCCAAAGCCTTGTTTGATAAGCTGTTGCCATAATTGTATTGTACATCGAGGTGACAGCGGAAATTTATGCTACCAGATTTCTTTTATTTTGCATGATTACCATTTTCCATGACATTTCCATGACCTATGATAAAAAATGCTGATTTTCCATGACTTTCCAGGGCTGGAATTTTAATTTTTATATTCCATGACTTTGCATGACCAGTACAAACCCTGCTTGAAGGAGTGCGAAAAAACCTGCAGAAAGCTGATATTTTTCATATCAAAAATTTACGCATACGCCTGAAACTCCAACTTGGTCTGTAACTTCTCATAACAAGGCAATGTAGCAGTTCTCAGTATAATATCGCTGGAAAGACTGCGAAAAAAGTGCGGCAAACTAATATTTTTCATATTTCATAAGGCGAAAGGGGGCATATAACTCCATGAAAAATTGACGTAAATGTCTGAAACTCAAACTTGCTCTGTAACTCCTTCAGGGTTCTGCGCACACTGGTCGTGATAACCACCACTCAACAATTTTAACCAGCACTAAAGATTAAACTATCATTTTTAACCACCACTTTTCAGTTATTTTGTTGAAAGTAAGATTTATTTCAAGGAACTTTGTAAAATTTCCGTAAAAATGTCCGGCACTAATTTCATTCTGGACAGAACGGTGTCCTTATACTAAAGGCAAGCGATGCACCGATTTTCGCTTAAATATCTTGAAGGAGTGCGAAAAGCTGATATTTTCCGTATTTCTTAAGTGGAAAGGGGGCATATAACTTCATCAAAAATTGACGCATAGGCCTGAAACTTGAACTTGGTCTGTAACTTCTCATAACAAAGCAATGTAGCAATTCTCAATATAATATCTTAAAAGACTGCGAAAAAAAGTGCGGAAAACCAATATTTTATACTAATTCTAAGTGGAAAGGGGGTATATAACTCCATGAAAAACTGACGAAAATGTCTGAAACTCGAACTTGCGCTGTAACTCCTTATACTAAAGCGATGCACCGATTTTTGATAAAATATTTTGAAGGAGTGCGAAAAGCTGATATTTTTCGTATTTCTTAAGTCGAAAGGGGGCATAACTCCATCAAAATTGACGCATACGCCTGAAACTCGAACTTGGTCTGTAACTTCTCATAACAAAGCAATACACCAATTCTCAGTTGAATACTTTGAAGGGTTGCGAAAAAGTACGGAAAACCAATTACGACAGATGGACGGACAGACGGAGTGCAAACCTTTAGTCCCCCCGGTTTTACCAGTAGGGGACTAATAATGCTAAAAGAAGTTGGCATGCCTCCAGATCAAGACAGTAAGTTAACATGTTAATAAGAACCATTTCGGTCTCGGCACGGCGGGTATAACCCACACACCCGCTTCCCTGTCACCCACCCACCCCCAACCACCCACGAATGTAAAATGAGAATAATGACTGCAGCATAAATAATTTAATATCTTATCTAACCAACAAAACTGACGTAATCTAGATCCCTCCTTTTCTTTCCAGTTTAATTTAATCATCCCAGGGCTCGAATTTGCTCGGGACGAAATTGCGTGATTTTCGAGGCGAAAAGTTGTGTACTACGTCATCACTGTTTGCACTGTCTGTTTGATTGAAATTCGATAAAATTCGTCAACAATGAGCTAAAAAGTTAAGTAACGTGAGATATAGGACATATTTAACATGATTTAAGGTACGAGCGAATGGATACGTGAATTATACGAAGCAATAACCAGGGTTTGTGTCAAATATCGTAGCTAAGGTCGATTAAGAGGTGCGCTAACAAGCGGTGGCGGAGTTCTCCAACTTTTGAACATACTAATTACTAATTGCTCTGACTCTCCCCGGTCCGTCAGTCTGTCTAAATATCTGTCACAGGGGCGGGTTGAGTCAGAGTAGACTCGGACTACAAATATAGGTACACGCCTTCATATTTTACGTTTCTAAGAACCATTTTTGTGATAGATGACAATTTTGAATTAATATCGCTGCTTTAAGTTTAAACCTATATTGACAAGTAGTTTCACAATTTCAAGCGGAGAAAGTCGTGTATGAGCAAAATGGATAACCATAGATTGACATGTGAATCAATGTGTGCGTGCCGATCGTGCGGAACTCTCACAGGAGTTTGAACGCGGATGCGCAAGGAGAGGAGATGCGCAAATACAGGTACGACAATGATACAGTTGTAATTTCGTGGTAGGTTTATTAGTCAGTAAAATGATTAAACTTAATTTTGTAGGAGCATAAATATTCCATTTCTGCGAACAAATAGGGTATATATATATATATATACACGTAGACACAAGTCTCATTGCGTGTCTCAGAATGGTTCATTGTAAACATATTTATCAGAGGAATTGCTTACACGTGCGGATGCCAATTAGAGATTTGTCGGAAAAGATAGAGATTGGCTCCGTATTTTCCCACGTGCTATTCCGATGGGTTGTGAGAATTCCGGAACCAGAATTTAAAATCATGGATACTGAAATCGAATATTTAGATCTATATCATCGTCATCATCATCATCATCATCATCATCTTCGAAAGGAAGGAAAATTAAAGAGATGCTGGAAGATGAATATACATTAGCGTAGAGGAGGAAACTCTGATAGCGATGAACACAGAAAATGAAAACAACTGCAATAAGACAAATCCCGGCCTCCACAAGTCAGCATACAAACAAATGCTAGGTGCAGCATGGTGTAGCCACGCGGGAACGCCCATCTGTACCACAGTATTTCCAGAAATTAATGAATGTTAACCCTTGCCACTCTGATGTTAGAATTTTAAACTGTTGGCTGTCAACATTTATCTGTTAGCAGCACTGACCACAATGTCAAGGTTGTAAAGGGGGAGTGGGGGCCATTAAAGCTCGCTTCTTAACTGGAACATATATTGTACAGTCAAAGCTAAGCAGATTTAATCAAAACAAAGCCGATCCAACCTGTCCTTTATGTCAGATTGCAAGCGAAGACCATACCCACATCCTTATATATTTATACTGAACCAAAAAAGTTTAGCAACACTGAGAATATTACTGTATAAATGTTATTTAACAAAAACAATAAATTGATTCAAATATATTATTTAATTGATAGGACATTTTCCAATTTGAACAACAGTCTCTTGTTACTGTAATGCTAGCATCGCGCCTTTAACACGGCATCATTCAACGGAAGGGTCCAATTTAAATAATGACACTGAGCTGTCAATACCGGTTGTGACCTCCGCGCGCATTAACCACCACTGTACATTGCTTTCTCATGCTTCGAATTAAGCACCTGATGTCATGAAGAGGAATCGCATCCCATTCCTGGAGAAGTGCAGCTTCCAGCTCCTGCACGTTGTGAAGATGTGGATGGTTCTCACGCACCATACATCCAAGAATGTCCCACACGTGTTCGATAGGAGACAGGTCTGGTGATCGCACTGGCCAGTCCAACACCGGAACGTTGTTAGCCTCAAGGAAATCACTGGTGATCCTAGCTGAATGAGGATGGGCGTTGTCTTGCTGGAACATAAAGTCTGCATGATGCTGCATAAAAGGGATGACAACAGGGGCGACAACTTCTTCACAGTAACGTTGAGCCATTAAATTTCTGCGAATCACAATAAGATCTGTTTTGCCATTTTCATGGATTCCAGCCCACACCATGACACTGCCACCACCGAATCTGTCATGCTGAATGACGTTGGCTGCATCATACCATTCTCCTGAACGTCGCCAAACCCGTTGCCTACCATCCGCCACATCGACACAAAACCTCGACTCATCACTGAACAAAACGTGGCTCCATTGTTGAGCACGCCATTGCTGATGAGTTCTTGCCCATGCAAACCGATTCTCGATGTGACGCTCTGTAAGCGGAACAGCAACAAGTGGACGACGGGCATGCAGTCTAGCATCATGGAGTCTGTTTCGCACAGTTTGTGCATGCACTATAGTGCCGGTAGCGCTGTGCAAATTACGGGACAGCCGCTGCACAGTCTCAAACCTGTGACATCGTGATGACGTCACTAAGTAGCGGTCTTCTCGTGGTGTTGTTGATCTCGGTCTGCCAGATCATGGTCGGTCATTAACATGTCCAGTTTCCTGCTCACGTTGGTGGAGACGGGAAATGGTTGAGGCGTGAACATTAAAATGTCGAGCAACAGCGCGAATGCTCTGCCAAGCAGCGAGTCTTCCCATTGCTTCATGGCGCTGATTTTCGGACAGCCCTGGGCGGCGGCCTATGCTCGGTAGGGTAAACCTTTAAGCGTTTTCTATTAACGTTCGTTATCTGCTTTTGCAATATGGTGAATTTTTGCCTTCGCTACCCGCCAATGTGGGCCAGTGCATGAAAAATGCATTTTCACATGCAGTAAGCATGCAGGCCGAGAAATGCAAGAAATGATTTGCATTTCTTCATGATCAGCGAGACATTACATTGACGAAACTTGCCTGCAAATTTGGTTATAAATGGACGCATAGTTTTGATACAACAAACCAAACTTCACGGCTGCTAAACTTTTTTGGCTCAGTATATATAATGTGGTGCTCTGCATAACTATAGGAAACACAGTTTACAATGTATAAAAGCTGCAGTGACAGAATGCTGTGGTTCCCATCACTGGGACGTCATTAGTATTGAATTGAATTGAATCTTCATTTATTTGGCTGAATGATATTTACAATATATTGTGCATACAGGGAGTCCACTAGCGGCATAGCCTATGTACCATGGACCTCCTTACATAAAGATACATAAAACAATAATATATCTACATAGAAGACAAAAGAACAGTATAACAGGCAGTCGACATTATAACATATACAGACATACTAACAAAACATTAACATTCCACCAGTGTCTTTCAATCAGTTGATGCATTGCATAGCAGTGTAGACTACTTATATCATATGCTTTCTACTCATCACGTTGTGAGTAGGAAAGGGTCGGTGGGTGTGGGGGGGGGGCGGGCCTTCCTGCTTCAGTTATTATTATTATTATTATTATTATTATTATTATTATTATTATTATTATTATTATTATTATTATTATTTTAATATCATCTCTATTATAATTATTAACATTTTTAAAGCTATTTTACAGGTAGCATCACAACTATTACGATCATTAATGATTATTATGATAATCATCATCATCACTATAATTAACATTGACTAGACCTTTCATTGAGTTTAAAAGAATCTGATGAGGTTCTAGAGCCCACCACTGCATGATCAATGCGGCGAAATTTGGACAATGATTTAGGATACTTTTTAGAGGATTTTCAGAAAATGCTAGATTAGAATCCTTTCATTAACGTTTTGTTGAAGATGGGCCATTACTTGAGGATGAATGGTGTTACAATGAATTTCAAGCAATTTGTTAGAAATCAGATACAGCATGGGCACGAGAGAAATCACTATTATCATCAACTTCGTCTTCATCTATCGTCACTATAGTAATCATTATTAACAATAAAAATAACAGCAACAACTACAACGTGTAACAACAGCTATAAACATTAGCACTAGTATCATCATCATCATCATCATCACTATTGTTGCATGTATCATTACCACCGTTACTACTAACATCATTATTCTCAACAACAACAATAATAATAACAACACCAACAACTACAACAGATGTCAATACCAATATTAATATTATCATCATCACTATCATCAACATTATAGTTAACATCACTTTTATTACTTTTTTCTCCTACTTTCATGACTACATGTATTAGGATAAAATGTATATTGTTGCTATTACTTTTTCTAAATAATGTAGTGACCCTATCCTACTTACTCAAATAATTATAGACTTACTGCATTGCCCACCTGGCATACTACCGTATAATTATGACATTTTGTATAATGTTGAACTACTTAGCAGACTACTCTGTTACAACATACACTGCAGCAGAGTTAATATTCTCAACACCATATCAGGGTGATTAGCCTATGCCTATAATGGTTCTCACGATAGATTCAGCAATGCATCGGCCAGTGCTGTGTTGAATTACTCTGGCCGTTCCACACATCCCCCAGGTACTTGGGATGCCTGGTCCGAGGGGAACGTATATTGACATCTCGTGTGGTTCACCTAGGGGTTTTCTTGGCACTACCCGATGTAGCAGATGAAACTGATGATCTTATTTTTAGTATCAATCTAAACTTGTGGATAAATCAACCAATTAATACTGGATTTCTTTTTGGACATCTAAACCTTTTTGTGTTTTGTTAAAATCGATTAATGCCTTAGCGCTTTTATTCTACCAAAGCATCAACTAGTACGTTTGTACTTTATTTTAGCTCAAATATGTTTTAAACTTATGATAAATTCTTTAAAATTAATGTATCTTAATGTTCGAATTTTATATTGCTCTTGTTCAACCACTCTACCTAGTTTGGATTGTTGTTTTATTTGTATTGCTCTTTTCCAAATACTCTACCTAGTTTTAAGGCGTTGTTTTATTCTGTACATGTGTATTTAATTATCCCTTGTTTATTACTTGCTTTTATTCTATTTTCGTTTGGTTATTATCCGATTTTAACTATTACCACTACGATGAGTGGTCCTATCAAGAGGAGGACTCTATGAACATAACAACAACTGCAAGTTAAATTAAGAGATGATCGAACTGTGTTCTTTTTTCGGCAAATTTGGTGGATGATATCAGAGTGGTAAGGGTAAAAGTCTAAAATGTAATGGTTTCGACGAGGCTTAATTAAGCAACACCAGTCAAATCACTCAAGAACAAACTCGAAATCGACTTCAAGGAAAGCACTTTTGAATTAGACTGAACAAGCCATACTACAACAAAAAAAACCTCTGAGGCAATAATAAGCCGATGGCTTATGCCTCGTAAAGTGATGATGATGATGATGATGATGATGATGATGATGATGATGATGATGATTATGATGATGAGGAAGAATTGGATTGATAGCTGGATAATCCGCCTCTTAATATGAGCACCATTTAGAGCACAAAAAAGATCAGGTTTTCAACCAATCTCTGCAGCAGATGGGTGTCCTACCTGTAACAGCAGAAGTACATCGGAGAGCACTGGTGTTCTTCTTGAACATCATCTACGACCAGATATGAAGGGAGTCTGATCTGATGTTGTGTCAACTCCCACTCAAGATGGCAGATGACAACCGCTGGTTTTCTTGGATAGTGAGGATCCTGTGGAAATATGGGCTCCTTAGCACTCATGAATTAACCGCTGCACCTCCATCAAAGAACCAATGGAAGAAAGGTGTAAACTCTGCTATTCACTCATTCTGGACAGGAAGCCTATAGCAAGAAGCTCAGAACATGAGCTCGTTGCGATACATGTCAAGAGACCAATTCATTCTGAATAGAGCATCGCTAGTCTGGTTGACTTCCGTCTCACCTCTTCACGAGACAAAGAAAGCCACATACAAGGCTAGAGCATTAACAGGTAGTCTGCGTCTCTAAATCTCATATAGAAAACCTAATCACATTACGCTCGGGACACAACATGCTTACTCTGCAGTGCAGGAGCACAGAGCTTCCGGATTCACTGTCAGTCATTAAATGATGCACGCATCCAACATAATGATCTGCTACACAACATCTTGACAAAATCTGGTACTGTTTCCACCAATCTATTCATCCAGACACTGCTTGATCCCCTCCATGAAGCCTGTCCTAGAGGTCTGCCTATTCCTGAGATTGAACAGATATCGAGAGACTGGGTTTCTCATACATATTCGTTGTGGTTATGGCTGCTGAAGACTCATGGTCTTATCCCTGCCTAATTGGGCTAACTTAGAGTCAGTAATTGACGTGCGCCTTGAAGAGGCCGAGTCTCCATTATCAAGAAGAAGAAGAAGAGGAAGAAGAAGAAGAAGAAGAAGAAGAAGATGATGATGATGATAGAAACTGGAAGTGACCCAAAAAGCAAGAGCACCATAGATCAGCATTTTCTTTAATTAGGCCATCGCAAACACACATGGAGATCAGTAAGCAGTACACCATGTAAAACCAATTGAGTGTTGCATCTATAAACACAAAGAATATCAGAGCAAACTACTCATATATTCAGAAACTTTTGCAACACTAGCAAATTATATGTTTACAAGAACATTGGCTTTTCGAGTTTGAAGCAGACCAGCCAGATAAGTTAAGTAAAGAGCATTGTCCAAATCTGTTGACGACGGTAATACTGGAATAATTGTTATGGAAATTGTAATACAACCGATATCAGTCTGTTTAGTATGTTGCTATTTTCCATCACGCAACAGTAAACATAATGGTGCCGACTTCAATGAGTATCTACTGAAGTTACAGGAAATAATCAAAAAATATTCACCATCCCTGGAAACTCGAATCATGTAGCCTACACTACAGGGCAAGGACTAATACACTTTCTTCCATGTAAATGGCAAAGATGCTGCTCAGCTGGATTACTTTTTCACTCATAGGATCCCTCACGGTACTGAGTGTCATGGTGACACACTAATAATGGATCGATGCATCACGTCAGATCACGCAGTAATAACACTAGCAGTACGAATAACACAATTACAAATTCAGTTTATAGTGTAATAAAGAATTTGCCAGTGACTCCTGAAAACCTATCTGAAATCCAAGAAGCTACAGCGGATGATGACTCTTTTGTTAGACTCTTGAATTTGAGAAAGTATGGCTGGCCTACATCAAAGCGAAATGTACCAGAAATATTGAGGATGTATTGAGATGTAAGAGATGAAATCCATGAGGCTGAGGGACTCATGTTCCATGTGAGTATTGATTATCAAACAAGATGGCCGTCTCGCGATCCTGGGTGGAACACGATCTACAGGAAACACTCCTATGAAACATCTTCTAGTTATAGGGTATGTCTTTAGAAAATGGTTTAGTTGAATAGTGTTCAACATTTCGTAAATATTATTTTTTTCTTAGAAATCAGTTAGAATATTTCTACTCGCATGTTATTAAATTCGGCGTACCAAATGACGTTGTACGTCTCTGTCAGAGGAGTCTTGAAGTTAAACTGAACGCGTAATGACCATGTCTTGGTAGGGAACTGGTGAATCGAATCGATCAAGTTCGGTGAAAAATCGAACGGGAAGAGTGTATACCCATAACAAAAATCACTTAATGATTTCGGATACGCTCGGTCCTTGAAAAGTCCTCCAGTACCAGAGAATAAGGCTAGATATGCCTCAGAATAATTTACCTTGCCTTCACTGAAATGTGGCTTAATCAGTCTATTAGTGACGTGTTCCCTATTAATATAACAACTGCAAAATGTCAGATCATTGTGACGGAAATTAAATGGAGTTTTGGTGCTATCGCCATTATAATAAGCGTTTGGAATCATAGCAAAAATCACACGTGTAGGAAGTTGACCGACAAAGAGGGTGTCTCCGTCAACAGACTGAACACCAGTGGGGACGGTAACAGTTTTCACTACGACCCATTGGATCGGGTAAATAGCATTAGTTCTTGACAGGATTTTAGCATGGCTTAACAATAGATCGGTCGATGGGTTCACCTCCCTTATTTAGAGATAAGCTTCATCCATTTTTACTTTAGGTTTAATATTTTGCAAACACATGCTCGAGAAATGCTCGATTTTCAAATCAACACCGCCTAGGAGATATTTTTCTTGAAGGAATATGTCAGAATGAATCCTGCCAATCCCTCCTCAACTCCACAGTTTTTCTAGACCACAAGCATCTCTGCGGGCTTTGAATCCTAGATTTCTGTCAGTTATCTCCTTGAATTCCCTGGCGTCATCGGTGTACCACATGGCGAGTTGAAGATGTGATTTAGCGGCATCAGTCCCATAGTTTAACAAATTCTCCAAATACGATCTGGAACTGTAGTTTTCAGAAGAATCCGAGATTTTGTGACCATTAAGAAATACGTCTACCTGATGTATCAGAGAATGCATCCAATTATTTACCGGTGCCAGTAGTGTCGTCCCAATGTGTGCTAGTTCTGCCTTGTTCGCCCACTCATAGTCGTTAATCTAACTTTGAAAAATAGATAATATTGTGCCAAATCTAGATATCGGTCAGATGAGCTAGGTACATAGCACTCCATAGGACCGCTGTCTGTCAGGGATGATATGGGTTGAAATTGAGCCCATCTTCCACCGTCCAAAATAGTTACCATGGGTCGTCCGTCAAAAAGTTCCAATTTGCTTTTAGTACACTCACATCCTAGAGGTAAATTCATATTTCTGTCTGTCTTTTTGCCTCTCTAGGAAATTATGTCGTTGATAGTAGTCATATGTGGGGCTGTAGGCCATTGTTCTAGAACAAATGAATTATTGATTCTTTTGTTCTAGAACAAAAGAATCGATAATTCTTTTGTTCTCGAACAATGACGTACAGCCACCCATGAAATTTTGGAGATTCTATTTTCTGTACGTTATTGTTAAAATAGAACAATGGGGAACAGAAAAAAGCTAGAACAATGATGTACAGCTTGAAGATTTCTGATGTCTTCTCATTCTATTTAATTGTGATCACTTCGACTTCGGTAAGGCCTGTATGTGTGGTTGCTACGACAACCGGTCTTACCGACGACGAAAGTGATGGATACAAGCTCGCCTCGTTTGTAGATGAAGGTAACGATATTTCTGTCTGTATCCGGGCCTGATCTGACTATTCTAATCGAAGATAATGGTTAGCTACGGTGGTCTTCCGTAGATGCCAGAGTAACCGCTATAGAAAACACAAACTCGTGCCTTGAGGTAAAGTATCAAGGTGATGGCTTTATTCTCTTAATTCTAACTATACAATAATATACTTTGAGCTAAAGTGACTTATACTGTCACAACAGAAGCTACAATAAACTTATTTATTTGATTCAGTTTTCCTACTTACAACGATTTAAGAATTCACTTCAACGTCTTCCTAATTGACTAGCATTACTCTCAGTCGCTCTGATCTGCTATGCTATTCAATTAACTCTTGCCTACTGAAAATACACTCAGCAAGAATTTTGTACGAGGTGCGAGGCAGACCGGACTCCCGATTAAAAGTTAAAGTCCCCCTTTTATACTACTTCAGTTCCTATACTCCCTCCATCTTGGTTTCGCACCGCCGGAGGCTGCTCTGATTCTCATTGGATTATGACATCATTTTGATCAATCAAAACCCCGACCCTCCCTCCCCGGGCGGGTGCTTTCTTCCTAGCACTTGCGGTTTGGCTGGTTCTTGAGTAATGGGATCTGTCGTTCCCCTAACTTTATTTTAGAATTCCATCTGCTTCCCATGACAGAATGACGGATGCTTGTTTGATAGCAAGTTCCGATTTGTGTACCTTACGCTAGAATGACGGATGCTTGTTTGATAGCAAGTTTCGATTTGTGTATCTCCTATGTCAGAATGACGGATGCTTGTTTGGTAGCAAGTTCCGATTTGCGTATCTTACGCCTCTACAATTAATACATTTTTTATCGTAACTTTCGATTGCGTACCTACCGCCTACAGGACGCTACAATGTCCATGTCATGTGCATTACCTATTGGCCGACAACCTGTGGAATGCTAGAGTTAATTGGCACACGAGTTCCCATGCTTCTGTGAGAACACAGATCGCTATGTAACTAACTAAGTCCGTTTGTCATATCTAATCCCTTGGTCGATTCCAACCTGGTGCTAACCATCATGATTCATACTCGATTCAGTTTCAAAGCTGTACCGCGCAGTGCTGATAATATATAATTTCCTAACATTACATAGACCCTATTTATTAAAGAGAACTGATGTTTGTGTGTGGAACGATAATAATCGTACACAGCAACGTTTATCTCAATGCTTAAACAGCCAGATGGAATGCACTTAGCGAGATTAACCCATTCAAATTGAAGGATGAAACCAGTGAATCGATTAACCCTCAATAATTAGTTGTGGTAGTAAAACTTGATAATAACCTGAGTGAAAGTTGTTACTGTCTTGGTGCTAAGTCGTTTATGAGCAATAATCTCTTTGCAGTAACATAAATGACTGCAGCAACAAACATCAATGAGTTTGATCATGGCAGTATGCAAGTTGTACGAATACTGAATCGTTGTAGACGGGAAGAGAATGTTAACCCTATGTTAACCCTCGATGGCGTAACTTGTTGCGCATTGCTTTTACTGCTGTGAATGGTAATATCATCCAGCCAGGAGAAGGGAAGATATATGGATGATGATCAGTGCTAGTAACGTATCTAAACATATCCGCTGATCGGTGCATCTTAATATACATGGTGACATAGTCTATTAGCTCACCTGGTATTCACATATGAATTTCACTCGGGATTTACTCGTACATACAAGATGTCCAGCGGGGTCATGACTTCCCACAAGACAATCCCATATCTACACATGCCCCTCAACCGAAGTTAATTAGCCGTCTCTTACGGCCTAAAGAGAGTGATAATTAACTCGTTGTGCATCATCAACAACCTAAACCACGCCCTACCAGAGTCCTCCAGACTATGTCATACATCCGACTACATCATATCTTAAATCCAACAATGTTAACTAAACATGTCTGGGTAACGGAATATCATGCGCAATTGACCGTCCCCGGAAACATAGGAAAACAGCATAATCCTATACAAAGTATGAACTTGTCCGGGTAATGGAATATCATGTGCAATTGACCATCCCCGGAAACACATTAATAGCATCATTAATGCTCTTGTAATTCAAGGTGCAGCAATTAACAATATAACCATATACACAGTAAATACAATGAAGTCAGTACATAATAACCTTAATCCTACAGTGCAAATAATCATTACTGGTCATACAATAGTTCCTATATCAAGTAATAAAATAATCACCAAATAGTGTTCCAGTAACAGCATATAAAGTTCATACCAAAATGTCACGTTGATGATATCTCCATATAGTCCATGTTTGCGTTAGGATTGTCAATGTTAACGTATCCTGCCATCTCAATCCAGTCGGTAGCCGTCGGGTCGATCTCAGTCCATGCAGTAGCATTAGGCGATGACCCGGCTACCATACTCAGTGGCTCCGGTAGTGCTGCAGGTCTCCGGGGCTGCTGGGCCTGAACTGGTGGCACACAGATACGAATATTGGCATGATTGTTATCACTGCTATGGGCCGCACGTGGCTTGCAACTTATCCAAGACCACATGCGTGACAATACGCCACATTTATATAATATAATCACTATAATAAGCACAATGACGAAGGAGCCAGCCGAATATGACACAAAAGAGCGTACCCCAATGCCATTGACCATCACTGGGTCGATCGTGGATAATGGTGCTAGCGGCACATACTTAGATTTTAATAAATGGTTCCATGGTTGCATTTTCAAATGATTCACAATCATGGACTGGTTAAGAACTCCTGTCACATCCAAATGGGGCATCTCAATGGCCAGGCTAACCCGAGTGTATGTCCGACTGTAAGACGCAACAGGCTCGAATTGCCAGCCCTTCCCACTATAACCACATTCACCAGACATTAATGCATACACTCCATTACTCACCACACACCGGTCGGTCAGTCGTCCGTCGCAGTGTACATCCATTGTTTCCCCGAACGTTTGCAACACAACGCCTATTTTCTTATGGGCAAACAATTTACTAGCGGTTACGTTGGATTCCGACAGACAAACGCTACACGTACTATCGGTGGTGTTCTTTAATAGGCTCACTATGCAGGCACATGGGTCTTGTCGACCCTTAATTGTCCCTGACACACCCTAGGACCAGTACCGCGACACTCAGACACTGTGAAGTACCACCCAGTCTTCGTATCGAGACCGATGCTAGTCCGGCCTACCTCTACTTGCACGTAAAACCCCACGGTGGCCAACGGTTCGGGCCACGAATGCAGACCGTACTCTATGTAATTGCCATCGTCAATTAACGGTAACATCGCTATGTAGTGCAACATATCGTTGTTCTTCCACAACGGGTAAACTACCACATTCCGGTAGTACCATTGGTACGGACGTATCAGCTGATTCCCCACTCTGACACGTTTCGATACTGATGTCAAATCGGCGGGACCGAATATTTCCTCGGTTAGTCTTCCTAACTCTAGGGACGCAGTTTGTCTATGAAACTGGGCTGTTGCCTTCTGGTAGCTATACACCACACTTTCAGCAGAGTCAATAATGTGTCCAAGTCGCACTAATGTGTATAAGGCGGCTTGTCGGGCGGCGTGCACCTTAAACATATCGCTCACATTTCTAGTTAATTCCACTAGGCCAGCGGTAATTTCGTTGATACGGTCAACGTTGGTATTGATCCCTACGAATGCCAGTTTCATGTGGGACGCTAGTTTGTTGGAGAAATGTACCAACCGATTCACGTCCCTCAAAGCAACTTCGACTACCTCTTTAATTGCATCTATGTCACCCGAGGTAGCGGTACCGAATAGAGACGAGGCTATGTCCCCGACAAAGTCAAATAAGCCACGTTTGCGTCGTATACTGTCCCTACTCACCATAGTTTGTTGTGTCCTAACAGCGATCTTTTTAATATTGTTAACACGATGTTGCAAACCGAAAACGTCTTGATTGCTCAACGAAGTCTTTTGACCGATGTCCGCAATAAGAACACGAAATTGCACTAACCGTTCGAGAAATTTGGCAGGCAAATAAGGGTGGTCGATAGATACCACCACGGTCCATTCAGCCCGGATAATGGATATATCCTCGGGTTTAGTTATCATTACCCCGTTTGGTAATCTATGTACACTAGATGTTTTACATAATCCATTTACTAAACTCACTATAGCTATCACTACACCTAATCGTAAAATATACATGATTCCACGTGCAGTGATGCTTACTGGTACAAATTATAGACAGAAGGATAATTAGTGGCGGTTACGTCGCCTTATAACTGCCTCTATACGACTAATGAAGTCATCGTACAGGGCGAGGCCAAACGCGCCAATCCTGAGCCGCTTGCTGTCAAACTCGACTTCCGTCACATGACTGCGCTTGCGCATAAAGTAACGAGGCGCTGGCATCGTTTCCATTGGTTCCGGCACACTCTCGGGTACCTCCTCTGAGCTGTCCATCACCACTGATGGAGGAGTCATTATCACCCATCCTACCCCTCTTGCTCACCCCTGGCTCGTTATCAGAAGCTGGCCGCTTCCTACGAGTTCTCTTACCAAGGGTTGCCTTAGGGTCGGATTCTGGCCCATCTTCGGACCTTGGGAGCATCTGCACCCTTGAATGATGGCTATCTCTCATACCCTTCGCAGGGTTACGAACAGGGCGTGGCCGTACCTTGTCCCAGCACATTTCTGACATGACATGAGCCACTGGCCCATTGATCTTAAAGATCTCATATTCAGGGTCACTATGAGAGGTCAACTTCATGCGTTCCTCCGCCTTTACGACCACCGAATCACCCACCTTAAATACACCTGTATTTGCACGCTTGTCAATCTGCTCACGGTGGACCTCACGAGACCTAGCCGTTTCCATACGAGCGCGCAGTAGGGCATTGTTAAGACAGGTCAGTCTTTCACCCAGATCCTGCGACGCGTCTACTGGAATAGCAAACGGCAGTCTCGCCCGTCGACCGTAGGTCAGATAAAATGGCGTATATCCTGTCGTGGAATGACGAGTACTGCGATACGCGGTTAACGCCGCACCCAATTCATCCTCCCACGTGCGAGAAGCATTGTTAACCCCTTTTTGGATTAAGTCCTTAAGGGTCCGATTGAACCTCTCGGTATGCCCATTGGTTTGTGGGTGGTAGGGGCTCGATCTTCTGTGGTCGATCCCATGTTCTTTAAACCGCTCTTCTAGCGATTTAGAACAAAATTCCTTCCCTTGATCCGTTATCACGATCTCAGGGACACCATGACGAGCGACGTACTCGTTGAAGAACTTGTCTTCAACATTTTGAGACGTCTTGGCTGGAATCAGATATGCCTCAGCCCACGCAGAACAGTGATCGATCATCGTCATGATATACACATTACCTTTACTCGACTCCAACAGTGGACCTATCAAATCCATGCCGACTATCTGACTCAGATAATTGGCCATGGGCATTTCACTGTACCGCGGTCGAGTAGTGACAGGTCGGTTGACCTGGCACGTCGTACACGTCTCTAGCATACGTATCACGTCTTTCCTCAAAGACATCCACACAAACGAGTCTCTTACCATACCAATGGTCTTTTTCAGACCTTGGTGACCAGCTCGTTCATGAGCTTTCCGGAGCACTTTCTCACGGAACAGGGTAGGTAAGACAATTCGGGGGTACTCAGCGTCCAACGCTGAAAGTGTAATTAACGAATATAAAATACCGTTCTTGACCATATACTCCTCCGGGGTGTTCTTGAACAACTCCGGGTATTCCCTGGTCTGCTCGGCACACAACTCGTCGTGGGGAATGTCGAATACCTCGAGAGGGACATGCGGCAATGCACCCTCATCTAAATCCGGTATGACAAAATCGCCTGTGTCTAAGGTGGCGATCTCCACTGGACGACGCAACCTGGACAACATGTCCGCTCGAATATTCTTCGAGCCTTGGATGTATTCAATCTTACATCCGTACTCGGCAATCAGCACTGCCCAGTGCTGCACTTTCGTGTTCTTAACTTCCCCCACAAACAAACTCTTTAGGGGTTTGTGGTCAGTATACACGGTGAACTCCGCGCCAAATAGTTAAGGTCTAAGCTTCTTTAATGCATATATCACAGCATAAGCTTCCTTTTCTATTACGGGCCAGTTTAGCTGACTGTCCTTCAGGGTCGAGCTTACGTACTGTATCACTCGTTCTATACCCTTATCATCTACCTGTACCAATATCGCACCTATCGCATAGCTGGATGCATCTGTATAAAGCTTATACGGAGCATTTAAATTTGGATAGGCGAGAACCGTCTCACTACACAGCAAGTTTTGTAATTTCTTAAACGATTGCTGTTCCTCCTTACCCCATTCAAAACGTTTATATTTCTTAGTCAATCTATCAAAGGTTTAGCAATTTCGGCGTAGCCTTGCACACAAGAGCGGTAATAACCTGTAGCGCCCAGGAAACTTCTCACCTCCCCCACGTCGCGGGGCGGTGACATTTCCCTTATGACCTTGACCTTTTGTACCTGAGGAGCCACTCCTTGTGCAGACATGCGATATCCTAACAAGTCCACAGACCCACGGGCAAACTCGCATTTCTTTTTCTTAACCTGCAAATTGTATTCCTGAATCCTTCGCATAACCTTACGCAAATGCTGTGCATGCTCAGCCGGATTTCTCGAATATATGACTACAGCATCAACAAAAACATGCAAATATTTTCCCACGAATTCTCGGAAAATATCATTCATTGCCCTCTGAAATACGCACCTGAGTTGCAAAAACCAAACGGCATCCGAACAAAGTCGAACAAACCTTCACTACAAACGAACGCTGTTTTCTCTATGTCTTGGCTGTCCATCGGTATCTGCCAATAGCCAGACTTCAAGTCCATAGTCGAAAATATCGTTGCGCCATGCATCGAGTCAAAAATATCAGTTATATTCGGTAATGGATAACTGTCTTTGCGACATATAGAATTCAACTTCCTGTAGTCAACACAAAATCTCGTGTCCCCATCCTTCTTGGGCACTAACGTAATGGGCGACACCCAGGGTGACGATGACGGTCTTATGACGCCCGCTGCCAGCATTTCAGCCACTTGATTCTTGACTATATACTGCTTGGCAAGCGGTAGACGGTAGGCTTTCTGCCTTATAGGAAACGCATCTCCTGTTGGTACCATACACTTCACTTTGGGGACCAATCCTAAAGTGTTTGGACGAATTTTACCTGGGTCTCCCCCAAAAGTTTTATTGGGGAACCATTTACTGCCAAGAGCATCTTCGCCCTTTTTAATGGCCTAGTATTCAACATGCTACGCCATATATCCTTGCGAATCAAGGATGTGCTAGCACCAGTATCCACTAAGGCATGCAGGTACTTACCCTGATCCGATGGATCGTTTTTATCCAATCTTAGATGGATTAGAAACCGCTCGGTCGGTATGCTTACCAACAGTCTCCTCCGTCCTTGTTTAACGAAGGGCTCCTTCGTCCACTAACAATTTCTGCGTAACTGTCTTGATGGGAGGATGAGTCCTGTCCGACACCATATGAATAACGGCCATGCTCATCCGTCCCTTCACCGGTCAGCACGAACCCATCACGATCGACATATTCGTCACGGTCGCGTCTCGCATTGTTCAGGTCCATTCTGACATTTCTCGAACACTCCCGTGGCGTCATTTGTTGGTCGTTCACCGCATCAATGTCCATGTCAATGTCTTCTTCTCGTCGTCTCTTTACGGCGAGTCGAGGTCAGCCATTCAACGGACTCGATGGCGTACAGCTTCCGCCATGCTGTGTTTGCGGGCAATCTCGAACGAAGTGTCCATTCTGACCACACCCAAAACACTTTACCATTACAGCAGGGGTCGGCTGCCATTTCATGTACTCCCCAAAACAATGCTGGGCCACATGTCCTTCTCTCCCGCACTGGGAACAGGTAATCGGCGGTGCCTGTCGTGGTTGTCGGAGTCGCTGGGCAGCCTGTCTACTGACGTTCTCACTCGGGTGTACCGCTTGACGACAGTCACTTTTGTAATGGCCGACTCGGCCACAATTATAGCATGTAATATGCAAGTCTTGTCCCGTTCTGACTGGTCGGGGCGAGGGTGGGGCGTGTTGCTTTGCCTGATGGGCTGTCTTCTTCATGGGCTGGGCGGCCCCAGCCACCAGCTTCTGCTCTCTTAACTGCAGGTCACCGACCAAGCCACAGAGTTGCTCAATCATTTTACCTTGTTGAGCTATCTGGTGTTTCAACGTTCGCACCACACTCCAGATCTCTTTTTCCTCCTCGGGACCGACCATGTTTACCTCCATACTTTCTTCTTGGCGATCCTCGATCTTCATCGCCTTGAGGAGGTCATCACACGTAGCCTCCTCTTCCGCAATTTCAATCGCTCGGGCCAAGGTGGTAGCCTTCTTTCGTACGATTCGCTTGCTAAGGCGATGGTCAGATAGACCCTTGAGGTATATTCCCAGCACTGTCCGACGGTTGTCGGCGTTCTCAGTTGGGTAAGCACGCGTGCTCATCTCCCGGAATCGTCGGTTGAAGGTTATGATCGTCTCGTTCCGGCGCTGTCATACGCCCTCTAGATCGTACTTAATGCGTTCGCCCTCATTGGCCGATATGAAGTTCATGGTGATGTATTCATAGAACTCGTTCTATACCCTTATCATCTACCTGTACCAATATCGCACCTATCGCATAGCTGGATGCATCTGTATAAAGCTTATACGGAGCATTTAAATTTGGATAGGCGAGAACCGTCTCACTACACAGCAAGTTTTGTAATTTCTTAAACGATTGCTGTTCTAAGAACGTGATGTCTTCTCGGACTTTGCCTATCAAGAACCCGTCAATGGCTCTTGATAGCTGGCCGCGTGCCGCTCGGGTGATGACGTAGGCTGGTATGCCCTCTAGTCTCCCCTTGTTTGTGACCCACGCTCTTCGTGTTTCATCCAAAAATGTTCGTTCCTCTGGTACCACTCCGTCGCAGGGCTGAATGCGGTAAATCATGTCCTGGATCTCCCTCCGGTACACCCGCTCGGCTTCCCGATGGTTACTGCTTTCAATAATGCCTCCTGCCATTGCTACACCCATCGTCTCATAGCGGCGATGGTTTCCCGTCGAAGCTGGTGTGCTACTGGTACTTCCATGGGTGGCATGGCAGGGTCAACGCCTCGCTTGGCTGGTGTTGCCATTCTTCGTTTTTACTAATAATGAAAGCTGACGATGATTCTTTGAAGACGGGGTTGCTCGGGGCAGACTACTTCTGTAGTTATCTTCATGGCAGCACCCGCGCAACACTCACAATGCCGTATGATACGGGTGCTCTCTGACAACTTTGCAGCGTTTATGAATTCTTGTACCCGGTCCCCCAGGTCCTCTAGTATTATTACGCCCGGCCGGTCTGTTTGGGCCATATGCTACGTACTCATTGTGTTCGGTTACTCTGGATCCTGGCGGTGGCTCGCCACTGAAGATTTCTGATGTCTTCTCATTCTATTTAATTGTGATCACTTCGACTTCGGTAAGGCCTGTATGTGTGGTTGCTGCGACAACCGGTCTTACCAACGACGAAAGTGATGGATACAAGCTCGCCTCGTTTGTAGATGAAGGTAACAATATTTCTGTCTGTATCCGGGCCTGATCTGACTATTCTAATTGAAGCTAATGGTCAGCTACGGTGGTCTTGCTTTTAGTACACTCACATCCTAGAGGTAAATTCATATTTCTGTCTGTCTTTTTGCCTCTCTAGGAAATTATGTCGTTGATAGTAGTCATATGTGGGGCTGTACGCCATTGTTCTAGAACAAATGAATTATTGATTCTTTTGTTCTAGAACAAAAGAATCGATAATTCTTTTGTTCTCGAACAATGACGTACAGCCACCCATGAAATTTTTTAGATTCTATTTTCTGTACGTTATTGTTAAAATAGAACAATGGGGAACAGAAAAAAGCTAGAACAATGATGTACAGCTTGAAGATTTCTGATGTCTTCTCAACGTCACAACAGAAGCTACAATAAACTTATTTATTTGATTCAGTTTTCCTACTTACAACGATTTAAGAATTCACTTCAACGTCTTCCTAATTGACTAGCATTACTCTCAGTCGCTCTGATCTGCTATGCTATTCAATTAACTCTTGCCTACTGAAAATACACTCAGCAAGAATTTTGTACGAGGTGCGAGGCGGATCAGCTATAGGATAACTGTTAAAAGATATCTTATATTCAGTACCTTCGATACAATACTTTTTACTGCAGTATTTGTGCACAGTCTCAACAGATATATAGTCAGTATAATCAAATACCGACCCTCCGCTTTGAGAGTACTCACAGTGAACACGTTGCAAATAATGATTAAGAAGTTCTTCGGTAAACACTATATTCTCCGATATTAAATGAGTGATTTCATCAGCGATGAGACTAAATTCATCTACCATATGATTTGCATGCATGTCAATAAGAGTTTGTTTAGTAGGAACGACTACATTACTGTGATAAGCGGAATCATTAGGAAGGCATACTGAATCCAGAGATAGGTCATTAGGAGAAGACACAATACAGTCAGGAACTGGCGCAACGTCAAATAAATTTAGGTCGCACCCATGACACACATCGGTTGAAGGAGTAGCATATCCGGAGTCAAAATGATACCACCTCAAAATGATGCCGGCGTAGACCGACAATCGCCGATTATTAATCTACGCAGCAACGTAAGGCTCGGCGTAGATATGGGGCAAAGGTTATCTACATCGCGGCCCGTCCTGATAGAAATGTTTCGAACAAAAAGTTATCTACGTCGCGACACGTCCCAGTAGAAATGTTATCGAACAAAAAGTTATCAGCCCACTCTACGCAAGGCAGACCATGGGGCAGCCGATCGGCGATCCATGCCCCCCACAGCTATCTCAAGCCCTGGGGCAGCCGATCAGCGATCCATGGCCCCCACAGCTATCTACGTCACGCCGCGTTATCTACGTCGCGCCGCATTCCGGTAGATAACTTTTTGCCAGCTATGCCGAGCCTTATATACAAGAAGGCATCTTGACTATACATGAAGAGTTAAACTGAACAAAGTGAATGCCTCGAGAAATATCTGTGCCAGATCGAGCCCTGCTCCATCCGGTTCGATAGTGATCTTCATCCTCTCAGGGGCAGGAGCTAGCTGCTTCACTTTGCCGCCAGCTAAGAAACGTAGCTCTAGGACTATATGAGTCATTTGTGGGCTAGTGAGTCCCACTCGCTGAAGCAGTTTAACAGCACCCTTGGCTTTGGTGGCATGTGACACTCCATCTACCCATAGGATGCCCTCCTGGAGGTTAACAGCTTCTTCTGGGCCATCGAATGGACGCTGCAGCAGGAGCTTTCCACCTGTAACCCCGATCCGGGGACCCACCTTCACCTATGTAGGTGAGGAAGGATGATCCCCGATTGTAGAGCTTTCGAACTTTCCCATCCCTTTTCACAACAGTGGAGAGAGGAGTAACCTCTATGTCAATGACTGTGGGAGGTCTATATAGGGGCAACCATGTTTGCCAGTTACCCCCAGGTCCAGCGCAGTACCACACTTCATTCTTCTCAAACATGAACTGCAGGTTTGCCAGGGTCAATAGCAGACCCTCATGTGTCATCGGCGGGACATTGCTCGAATAGGGTTTGACCAGATGAAAGCTGAGGTCGTCATTTAGGGTGTTGATGTCTGCCACCTCTGTATCCGAGACCTCAATCAACGGCTCGAGGATGTACTTCTTCTTCGGGAAATCATACCGAAACACGATCGTGTGGCCATCTATGTTGTGGCCTAGGTGCCCTTTCGACACATCCTTGAGGTCTGTGAGCATCTCCACCCCATCACCACCAATGGGGTGGAGGGAGAATGCCCTTGAGCTTGCTTCGTACTGTAGGGCGAATGACTTCACTCTCTTCTACCTTGGCAGCATCAACTGCGTACACATCTGCGAGGTCAGCAAGACCAGTCGAGTGAGCAAATATGGGTTCCATAGCACGCTTATAGGAGGGGTTTAAACGAGACATATAACCATGCCGATTGTCCGACTGCTGCTCTCCGGTGGTGAGAACATAATCTCACCCTCTCTAGAGGGGAGACGGGTGGTACAGTACCGTGTAGAATGGGTCCTCTTCGAGGTGCCCCAGCGGGGCACAACATACATACACGCCGATGTGCTACATCAACCTCCGGGCAGTGCACACAGCAGCTCACTGGTAGAAGTCGGCCGGGACATGATAGAGTATCTCCCAGGTGCCAACAGCAACCTATGGAAAGCTATCAGTCCTAGCCTGTTCACACCTGTAAATCACCTGTTTGACAACCCCTCCATTAACATATACGCCAGCATGGATGGGATATCGGATGCCCATTTAGAGTTTACACTCTTATTACTCATTGACCTGACGACAACATGATATCATACCAGCAATATCTGGCCTTGGCCAAGATGGTGAACCCGATAGAGGATTGCCCCTTCATAACCCCTGCACAGATAAAGGGCTTAAATGAACAGATGCCCACACAGCAACAGATCTGTCAACAAGAAGGAGAGCGCCTACAGCGGGAGAACTGGTATCAACAGAACGCGCGCATGGCAAGGAGGCACAGGAAAAATCTCCAATACTGGCAGGCCCTCCTGGAGGAGAGTAAGCGGGATGCAGGAGTCTTGACAGGCGACGATCGGCCATGTCTTCACATACGACGATGAGCCAGGTGTCTTCTCAGACGAGGATGAGCCAGAGGTCATACAGTGGGAAGAGGAGATGGCGCGGGAGTATAAGATCAAGAAAGCCATCCAGCGGCGGACCTACTATCTTGCTGATAAGGTGAAGTTCCAGATGTCACATCTCAGAATGCTACTGGCACCCGACATAGTGCTGGATGACCACGTTCTAAGAGACAGCTGTCTCACGACCAAAAAGCTGGCATGGTTAGCCAGGCTCTCCACAATGAACCCTTCTATGACTCATAAGCAACAGATACAGGTGATGCAGGTTTAATCTCTAGGTATACTATGGCAAAGTCAGAGTGGCGGAAGCAACCAGAACTATACCCCTCCCTGACTGCTGACGAGGGAGGTACCATCCACGGCTGGCGACTCCAGCAGATAGATACCATCAGGCAGAATCTCGTCCATGAGGCAGAAAAGTACGGCAGAATGCGCAGTCGATATAAGACAGCCTACAACGTCCTCGCGTGTACAACCACTGCTGCGGGTGTGATTGGAGCCAGTGCTGGTGTGGCAGCTGTGGCCACTCTCGCTACAGGGGTGGGTACCCTCATCGCCATCCCGCTGGGTGGCGTGACACTAGCCGCCATTGTCTTGGCCACGGGCTTAGGGGTGGGGCAGCGGCAGATCACAAGGAGGTTGGAGAAGCATGCTAAGTATGTGACACTAGCACAGAGTATGCTACGGACTATCGACGAGTCTGTCAGCAAAGCTCTCGAGGATGGCCAGCTCACTGATGAAGAGTACCACCATATATTGAAGGTCCAAGCCCTGTACTGCACTGAGGAACCTAAAGTGTGACAACAATACCGCAAAGGCTCCAGTGGGCGGGTTGATATGGAGGAGTTAAAAAACGAGATGTTACGGCGAGGTCACCTCGCCAGTCTCTGGAGTCGAGATGACTACAAATAATGTGCTGCCTGTACGGTAGCTTTAAGAACACCAGTATAGATGGCCTTCCCACTGAACCTCACGACAGTCATCCGGAGCCATCCGCCACCCTGGGTACACCCTTGACTGACCTGAGAGGCCTACTGGAATGTTGTGTTTGCGCCAGTATTCGGCTGCATACGTTCGATCGCTCTCAAGTTTTTGCCACTTTTCACAGTTTTAGTTTAAAATTTCAAAGTTTAATTTGCGAATATGATGTTCATAAGGGATTCGGCTTTCGACTCGTCATATTTTCTGTGTATTATTATATGTGGTTTAGCCATAATTCATACACAAAGTTTCTGTCTAAATATATTGGATTATAATAGTAGGTCGCCATTAGCGAAAAACTGGTCGTTTGAGAACAGTTCGCTCTTTTGTTATTCGCCTAATACTTGTGTAGGCCATTCTTCGGCAATGATTAGGTACGCTGTGATTGAATTAAAGACTATTCAACAGTCAGTTCTAAATGACAGATTATTGCGAAGGCTGGACAATGAGACATATCAGCTACTCGACAATTACGGTATACGTGTCAAGAGTAAGCGTGGTTATAGAGGTGGCCGGTCTAAACGGGTTCCTGTGACTACGAGCATTACCAAATGTCACAATGATCAATCAGGTGTTAACCCCCGATCTTTCTCAAATAATCTCAAGACATGCCTGTGGAACGCCCGATCGTCGCGAAATAAATGTAACGAGATTGCTGAAATGATCGTCGATGAGAATGGAGATATATTAATTCTAATGGAAACCTGGCTGGCAGATATAGGATAAAATCTGCATCAATACACTCCCACAATATCAGTCAATCGAGGTGCTGGAATTCATACTGACCCATGGAAAAATATCGGTTCGGTTCGTATGCATATATTGCCCACCACCATCGAAGAAAAATAAATTAACCCCATCAATGTTTCACAGTGATATAGCCAGTTTAATTGATAAAGTTTGTGTGAAAAATGCGAATCTAGTTCTCCTGGGTGATACAAACGTTCATTTCGATAAGCCTGAAAACTCAGACACTAAAAAGATGTTAAATCTACTATCCTCTCATGACTGTCATCAGCACGTTAGCATGCCTACCCACGAAAATGGCCATATCATTGATTGGGTTGTGAGTCGTATATCAGAAACGTGTGTCCAAAACGTTCGAGTCAAAGACCTTCAAATGTCGGACCATTTTTTGGTAACAGTACATCTAAATGCAACCAGAATTGTTCCACCTCCTCATCCCGTGCTCTGCCGAAATATCAAGAAAATTGACAAGGTAGCGTTCCGTCATGATCTGGAACAATCTAGTCTGTTAGTTTCTCCGCCTGCAGGCTGTGAGGAGCTGGCCAACCTCTATAATGAAGAACTATCTTGTCTCCTCAATAAGCACGCACCAGAGAGGCTGAAGACTTTACCTCAGAGGCCAAAGTCCATGTGGTTCTTTACACCAGAGGTGAGCGCAGCCAAAGCAGCTAGACAACAAGCGGAAAGGGGATGGAGAGACGCGGCTTGAGGTCCATCGTCAGATATATTGTAATGCGAGAAATACTGTTACTATGCTTGTTACTAGGGCAAAACGATCGTTTTTTACTGACAAAATTGAGATGGACAAATCTAATCCAAAAGCCTTATATAATACTATGTCTGTGCTTATTGGGAAAAAAATTAGTACGTCGCTCCCTAGCAATGATGATCTTGCAAAGGTGGCTAGATCGTTTTCGGACTTTTTCAAAGATAAGATCGAGGTCATTCGGACTAAGTTGGATCAGTCTGTAGTGCTCTCCAATGTTCGCTACAACCAGCATACACTAATTCAAAACAAACTAGACCATTTCAAATGTTTCTCAGAGGATGAGGTCCTGAAGCTCGTGAAAGAATCAAAGCCAACGTACTGCACACTGGACCCTGTTCCTACGAAAATTGTCCTTGAATATATCGACATCCTACTCCCTACAATTACTCGGCTTGTCAATTCTAGCCTAGAGTCAGGTATCATTCCAAAATGCTTCAAGCGCGCTTTGATCAACCCTTTGCTGAAAAAAGTAGGCCTGGATCCTGATAACCTAAAAAATTACAGACCAGTATCAAATTTATCCTTTATATCTAAACTGATTGAAAGGGCAGTATCAAATAGATTTTCTGATTACCTAACGATTAATAGGCTATATGAACCATTCCAGTCGGCATATAGGCATGGCCACAGTACCGAGACAGCCCTATTGCGAGTTGTTAATGACATTCGATGTGATGTTGATACCGGTAATGTGTCTCTACTAATCCTGCTTGACCTTAGCGCAGCATTTGACACTATCGATCATCACATCCTTCTGCCTCAGCTCACACATGAAATTGATGTAAACGGTGTCGCACTGAAATGGTTCCAGTCATACTTATCAGATAGGTATCAATCTGTGTATATTAATGGGACCCCTTCTTCATCAGTAGAACTAACATATGGTGTCCCACAGGGCTCAATCCTAGGCCCTATACTTTTCACCCTGTATACTCGTCAATTAGAATCTATTATTGAGGGTCATAATGTCCAACGGCACTTGTACGCAGACGATACACAGCTGATAAACAGTTTTGCTCCATCTGCCCCCATCGCAAATCTAGCCAGTAGACAAGTAACTGATTGTTGCCTTGACATAAAATCCTGGATGACAACGAATATGCTAATGCTTAACGATGAAAAAACTGAAGCTATTTTGGTAGGTCCAGCCACCAGGTGTTCCAAAACGGGACTAAGTAGCGTCCTTGTTGGAGTTAATAATATTCCATTGGCTACTGTTGTAAAAGATTTAGGCGTTCTCCTCGATTCTGAATTAAATATGGAAAGTCATGTAAATCATATTCGCAAGGTGTGCTTTATGCAGCTACGAAACATTGGTAACATTAGGAAGTACATTACTCGGGAAGTGGCAATACGGCTCGTGTTATCACTAGTAATGTCGAGACTCGATTATTGTAATGGTTTTCTCGCAGGTGCTTCCAAAATACTCATTAACAAGCTTCAGGCAGTTCAGAACACAGCTGCACGAATTGTATCACTGAGAAATAAGTATGACCATATTACCCCCATTCTTCAAGATTTACACTGGCTCCCACTAGAATACAGAATCCGTTTCAAAATCCTAAGTTTAGCATATCAATGTGTCTCCGAAACTGCACCAACGTACCTATCTGAATTGCTAGAGAGTTACACACCTACACGAACACTCAGATCTTCTGAACAAAATCTCCTGAAGATTCCCAGAGTAAACACTAAAACCTATGGCCATAAAGCCTTTTCATTCGTGGCCGCCACTCAGTGGAATAATCTCCCAACTCATATTAAATCTGTCCCGACTTTATCCGTATTTAAAACTAACTTGGAAACATTCTTGTTTAAAGAAGCTTTCCCGTAAGCTGTATGCTAAATTTCTCTCTTATTGTCAGCGCTTAGAGCATGCAATCGCATGGATTTAGCGCATTACAAATGTACTATTATTATTATTATATACCAGAGCGAGCACCATTCTCTATCACAGTGGATGGACGGGCCCGAACCAGCTTCTCCGTCAACCCACAACCGCTGACGAACCGCCCCATCACCATCAAGGATGCGAAGCAAGCTCATACTTGGATGGCTGCTCCAAGCCTCTCATACTGGAATCAGCAGCTGAACTTTCCCGTGTGGTGTGCCACGGCAGGCTGTGGAGTAAGTTCCACCCTGCTTCACTCCTATTCTGGTACTCCTGAAGCTGTGCTCATTGCCAGCTGTCTCAGATTCCACGTGTACTTCACTGTGCGACGAATCCTCCATGAGCTGGGTGCAAGCCTCCCTGATACAAACGACTGTGACCCACAGCTCAACAGTCATAGCGTCTCAGCGGCCAGCAGACTACAGAGAGAGTTCAGAGCTCACCCCGACTATCGGTGGCATGGCGGCGACAACAGTGGTCTAGGGGTTATGTACGGTGACCCGAGACGTGACTACTCAGGATTCCCCTATCGAACACCCCGACGAGTAGGCCGTCGGAAGACAGCGACATTCTCGTTCGATCCAGACTCTGATCCTGGAGCGATAGTGCAAAATATGCACATCACCGGAATCAGGCAGGACTATCCAGATGTGTGGAAGTACTTTGTCCCACACACCACCTCAGGCCTCACACCAGCAGGGATCGTTCGGATCAACCAGTCCTTGGAAGCACTGTGCTACTGCCTCCTTACAGCACAGACCAAGCTGCGTCATTCCATAGATGGTGTCAGCGGAGCAGAGGTCCAGGCCATGTTCATCAGTCTCGTTGAGGATATGATCATCGTGGCAGATCCCAGCAGTCTTATTGCTAAGTTCCAGCAGGGGTTGCAGAAGGCCCGTCGCAAACTTGACTTTGCTATTTCACCACACCTACGGTTGATTCCGAGCAACATGATTGTGAACATCGAGGACCTCCAAGTCAGGGGCTATAACAACATGATAGTCGAGGGGAGTTCTCCCGGTGTCCACTTCGGTTTCAACACGGATATCAACACACCTACACGTAGTACGGGCCATACAGTCGTTCCGACCCTGACACTGCAGCCAGTCTACACGCTGCTTCCCATGGCAGCATCAACCCTGACACTGCAGCCAGTCGACACGCCACCGCTTCCCGTGGCAGCTCTACGAGTGGTGTCAGGCCTAGCTATCGTGGTGCTCGGGATCAGCCTACTCCGCCGCTAGCAAATCAGCTATAAGACTATCCTGACTCTCGTCAGTAGCGGTGGGGACCACGGTGAGACACTGATCCAGCTTGCCCTGCCCTACAGCCCCTATACATGCTGCCAACATGCACATCCAAGGGCTGGAGGGGTCTGCAGCGCATCCTTTTTCCAGCTTGTAGTATCGCAGAGCCTTGTTCAGCTCTGAGTCAGGTGAGGCCATGGAGGTCTGCAACTGCTGGAACACATCTGACAGATACTCCCGATCCTTGTAGAAACCTTTAGCCTGCAGGAGCTGCTCGACGATACTCCCACCCATGATAAGGTATTCAAGGAAGCAGATCTGCCCCTTACCAAATCCTAGATAGAGCTTTACAGCTGTCAGCTCCTCTGTCAGCTCAGCACCGGAGAGCTGAGCGAGCTCATCTGGCGTCTTCTTCTTGTAGGCCTTCAGCTCGATCCAGAAGACCTCATAGTACTTCTCGCACAGCGTGAGCCCGGACATGTTTAAGATGTCTCAATAGAGAGATGAATATTCCTGAGTACCAACCCGGACACCTAGCAGATGCAGACTGGGAAGATCTTATTAGCTCACTCGACAGGGAACACAGGCGTTTAACTGCATTGTATACTCAGGGCTTAAACAATGACGTCAACGGTACAGATCGTGAAGCAACTGCCCGAGAGCCAGGTGAGTCTTCAGAAGGTGGAGAACCTGCTGCGAACCAAGACACAGAAGTTACTGACACAGGCTAAGCCTCTGGCAGTCCATGTCGCCAGTAACGTGGCGGCGAATGTGGCCGTGGTGAAGATGACAGGGGGAAATGAGGTTCTTCCTGCCGCCACTGCGGCTGTCCTCGCTACCGAGGTGAGTGGGGTGGCTGGCCACTGTCTCGGAATAACTCACCCCATCCCAAAGATCGCCCTCAGTGGTGCAACCTACACTGCCGCTGCCAAGATCATGGGTGAACGTGTTACACTAATGGAGGCCGCGGTTCTAGGGCTAGCAACGAGTGCAATGGCTGAGATCATCGTCGCCTATGTTTAACCACTCTGAATAGTGAGAGATGGATGACGAGACCCCTGCGGCATATGAGACATATCGAGCACGTGGCCTGAGGATTGCCAATGCCCAGGAATGGTGGACCACCCACAAGGCGTGCCCCTGCAGAGAGGGCAAGTACCCTGTGCACTGCTACCTGTTCCCTTGGCCGATTGCGTGGTCCTCCTATGCCCAACTATTTCACTGGGGGTATGACTAGTGGGTTTAAGCCATCTGTATATGACTATGACTCTGTCACTCCCAGACCTAGAAAGCAAATAGCTAGGCGATCTTGCTCACTTGGGCGAGGCATGCCTTGGTTCAGAGGACACTGTTGCCCCTATCTCCTTCCTAGACTTCGATGAGAAGGGAGACCCGCGGGAGATCCAAGGTACCATCCCAGCCCGAGATCTCGTCGGGAACACTGATACAGTAGGACAATCGGCCATTAACAAGGCCAAGACTGTATACAAGGCATGGGCATCAAAGACAGGACAACGATGCTCGGTATGCTCGGAGTCGACGAGGCTGGTGCCATCAAGGTTATGGCTGAGTCCTATGCACAGGACCTGGTTAAGGGTCTCCTGAAACCACGGAGCTCTTTCCAACAAGATGGAGAGAATCTCAGGGTAGGCACCATCGGCCTGAGCAATATCACTGTCGATGGCAAAAAAGGTGCTACCGCCAAACATCCAGCTACCAGAGGTGAAGAAGTCAGGGTTCTTTGGTTTGCCGTTTAAGCTCACATAATAGTCATGACTTCCCGTGCATGTATCGTACATATACTGGATGTACTAGACACTGTGGGTGCTGACACAGGCCCTCTACGCTATCTTCTCAGCTGCTGCTGGGATTTCATGCTTGACACCTCCATCGCATCGTTTGTATCCGCCGGAGGTACAACACTACCCACACAGCAGGCGCAAAATCTGGTGCAGGAAGTACTGCCGTTTAGTCTCCCAGATATAGACGAGGCTACCGCCGACCAAGTGCTAATCATCCTCCGCGCACATGTCTGTACCATTCGGCAGTAGACCGGCTGATGCTGGCCAGGTGGTGCTGATCATTGCCCCATCAGGCCACAGGAAAAACATCTTGCTGCAGGCTCTCCTGGCCGAACAGCTACACTCTCAATACATCCTTCTGGTGTCTGACTCCGCCGCTGAGGCGGTTGATAGTAATGATCAATGGTACAATGGTCCAATCATCAAGACGCAGAACCTGCAAGCCCTGATGGAGAAGCTGCTGGCAGCCCGACTGACAGAACCCCTTGTTCTAGTTATCGATGACCCTGCAATGGACCAGAAGACAGTCACCTACCTTAGCAACATCACCAGGCGCATCCAGCACACAAAGATAACTGTCTTCATCCTCTTTCAAAAGTACACCCGCGAGATCTCCCCGGACATCCACCACAATGCCCGGTTGCTATACTTCAGCTCCAAGTGTGAACGTGCCCTGCTCGAGACCATATACGACAGCCTAACCCTCAAGGAGCCCAAAGGGTACTTTATCGCAGGTGTACAGAGGGCAGCTGAGCTGTACCACTTCATCTTCAGCAACAAGGAGACAGGTGAGCTGTCACACTTCAAGACCTCTCTGAAAAAGGCGCAGACCTTCACCTACAAGTTGAATCCAGCCAGGAAACTAGCCTGCTCTATGTGGCAACTTTTTTCGTTCATCAAAGGCTGAGGAACTTCGTCCGCTACTTCGTCAGAAGCTTGAGGAACTTCGTCAGAAGCCTGGAGGAACTTCGTCAGAAGCTTGAGGAACTTCGTCAGAAGCTTGAGGAACTTCGTCAGAAGCTTGAGGAATTTCGTCAGTTTCGTCAGAAGCCTGTTGCTGAAACTTTATCCACTGAGGGTCAGATGGTAGGACTCTCTTCTTCTGGGACTTCTCACGGAAGACCCACATTTTCCATGCACGACTAGCATCTGCCATGCGAGCGGTTTTGATGAGGTAGTCCTGGTAGTTATCTGGGAATTTCAGAAATGCTGGCAGATCCCTGTCCAATCTCCTCCGCCCTTCTTTCATTGAAGATATGCTCAACAGCCTCCTTGCGGCCAACAGTGAACCCCTCCTGAGTATCTTTTGCATGACCAGTGTCATGGCTCTCTGCTACAGCGGCACTGACCTCCTCCCTGAAGTAGTTAGTTGCTCCAGACTGGAGGCTATTCAGCATCTCTCGCTCTTCCTGGATATGGAGGCTAAATACGGCAGCCCACTTCCCGACCGTTAGTGGATCTTTGGGGTCGACCCTCGCCTTTTGGAGAGCTAGAATAACAGGACTGTTGGTTTGGCCCACAGGTAGGTCGAGTGTTCTGCCCTGGGTGCTGTCAAACTTCCGGTAGAGTATCCGAGTCAGGAGTTCTTTTGTACTACGAGCTGGCGCTCCTTCCTCTATGGCGGCCAGTATCTCCGCATCCGTCGGCGGTGTAACCTTGACTCGCTCGTGGATAATGTTGATGTCACGAAGCAGGCCTCGGACCCTGTCACAGTGGGACAGTGCACGCCGTGGTTGTCATGCCGACTGTCGTGCCGACTGTTGTGCCAACTTGTCCTGCTGCCTATAGATAATCTGCTGGAGAACTTTACCAAACATGGCAGCCGTTTAACCCCTCTATATACCCAGACCTTAAACATGCTGCAGTATGTGCAACATCCGGATGGGGCCGTTGAACCTGCGACATCGCACCGCACTGATCCTCGGAAGGACTGCCTGACAGTCATTCGACCCAGTATACACGATGAGAACCCATTGTCCGCTGCTGGGAAGTACATTAACTTTGCAATCTCGGCACAGATCCACGAGCTCAAGAGCATGACACTCGAGTTCAAGCTTAAGAGCACAATAGAACAGACGGTAGAGCTCCCGCAGGTTCTGAACAGGTGGGAGATTGTGCACAGCAACAGCACCGTGAACGATGAGTACCGAGTCCTAGGTCCGCTGGCTCGTGAACCAACCTTCTATGCAAAGGGAAAGGGGTACTACGCTGTGGGGTGCAATGAGGGGTTCACAGAATTCGAACTAGAGGCAGGTGTCGAGAAGCCTGTGGCAGTTCCACTCTTCACCCTCCTCGAGAATACACACGTGAATCCAGCTGCCATGCAGGATAGGCTGTTCCTCCGAGTGTACACTGAGCATCTCGCAGATGCGATGATGAATGCTCCAAGACTTCATGTCTGGCATGACGAGAATGACCAGGAACTGAAGCAAACGGGTTCCAAACAGTGGATCATGCATGTGGAGCGAGAACACCAGCAGGTCCAAGCCACAGCTAACCAACGGGTAGAGCTGACATTGCATCGTGGTGCATTGGACTGTGTCGCTGTTGCGGTCCTGGTTCAGAAGGGAGGAGTCATCCAGGAGGTGGATAAACTAGACGACTTCAAGCTTGTGGTTGCTGGGACCAATGTTCTTGGTGAGATACGCGAGCTGGGTGACTGCCAACTCTACAGACAGAAAACTAAGTCATATGCACTTCTGCGACTAACCAGTGGAAGCGATGACCTCGAGTCGGCACTCGAGGGCCGTCACCACATCGGGGGCAGGAACATCCCACCTAATCAGGGCAACCGGCTCAGCTTCAACATCGGAAACCTCATAGCTGGGACTCGCTCATTAGGTGTGACGGTACTTTACTTTGCCTATGCTAAGGTATGCGTGTCGAACACATCAGGTATTCAGCTTGAGCATGCGTAGAGCATGACTCCTGTCGTCACAGCTGCGGCTGCCACCACTACTATAAGCTCTTCTGTCTTCTGACCTGTCGATGCTTCATAGTCGAGCGTTGGCTGAGATATCTTTACAGCCTTGTAGTACTCATCGAGACTCTCATCTGCCTCTTTGGGGCTCTGGTTGGCCTGAGCTCGGAGTTGTCGTCGGCGTGCCTCCCTCTGGCGCATATGCTCGAGTGCTTTGCTGTACTCAAAACTTCTCCTTAGACAGCTTCTCCATTGCCTGGTTATGACGCTCATGCTCGACCTCTGCCACCTTCTTGTTGGCGAAGCTGAGTCCCCAGTTCGCTAAGGCAAACACGCCCGCATTCAAGATTGTGGAGGCCATGCAATAGACTACAGTTTAAAGCTACTATTATAGCTGTCCCCAGCGATGGGTATGTATGAACCGGAGGCGTATGAAGATCCAGTCGAGGATATAGATGACGAGGACTATGATGAGGAGGATTATGATGCAGACGACTACGATGTAGCGGAGACTGCGGGTGATGATGTAGAGCCTGAATCCAGAAAGCTAATACACAGAGCGAAAGGAATCTATCGCACTTATGTAAAACGTTCTATCGGTCCACTGGCAGCAGTTGGGGCTCTGATCGCTCTGTTCACAACGAAGGCGGGCGAGATGGTCCGCAAGATCGCCAACAATGCTCTCCATGGTGTGGAGAAGATTTCCGAAGCCATACCAGCCATCGCCTCAGAAGTAGGTACGTTCTTCGGAGTCGCAAGCCCTTGGCTACCGTATGTTGCCATAGCACTTGCGGCCATCTGGGCCGCCGAATATTTAAGCCGTACTATATAAGGATGGCATCTCTGTATGACCTGGTCAAGACACTTAACTTCCGAGGGTTAATCGATAAGCTACCATTCAGCGAGGATCCAGCAGAGACTAGACGCCGGTGTACTTAGGTGTTTGAGGAGGTCTTCAGTGATAGTCGAATGCATAACGGCCATCTGTTCGTCTGTGTAGAGTTTGCCCAGGCTGTGCGTGACAGGACGGGAGTGGACGTCAGTGATACCCTCACCCAGACCGTGCGTGACAGGACAGGAGTGAACGTCAGTGATGGAATCCGGGGGCTTATCAACCATCTTTCTTGAGGAACTCTACTATCAGCCTGGTGGATATTACCGTGAGCCCCACCAACTACTCGAGGCTGTACGTTGCAAGGGCCACAACTTCACATTGGAGACAGTTAGCCAGTGGCTCAGCCGCCAGGCGATGTGGCAGATACACAGACCTCGTCCATGGCACATCAGGCATTCCCATTTCGATGAAACTGTCCCGAATAGAGTTCACCAGGCAGATGTTCTATTCCTTCCACACGACTCGGTTGGTCGTAAGACCTACAAGTATGCCCTCACCATCGTCGATGTTGCCAGCAGGTACAAGGCTGCAGCACCGCTCACAGACAAGTCAGCTGGCCAGGTGGCCCAGGCATTCCAGCGTGTCTACGAGGATCCGGAAAATCCCCTCCAGTGGCCAGAATTGTTGCAGGTGGATGAGGGTAAGGAGTTCAGAGGCGAGACTGCGGCCCTCATGAGGAAACATGGTGTGGTGATTAGACGAGGTGAAGTTGGTCACCACTGTGCCCAGGCAATCGTCGAGCGGTGGAATCGGACACTAGCAGAAAGACTGTTTGCACACCAATATGCCCAGGAAATGGCACAGGCTGGAGAGCAGTCCAGGGTGTGGGTGAAAGGTTTGCCCATGGTGGTAGAGCGATCCAATACTGAGGTAACTTGGTTAACTGGTAAGAGGCTAGTAGAGGCTATCCAACGATCCTCTGTTGCCCAACCTTCCGGAGGAGCAGACAAGGAACAGGTGTGCCTTCCATCTTATGCTCTGGTTCGGTACCTGTATGAACCTGGTGAGTTGGAAGGTGGGCGACGACGTGCAACAGATCCTAACTGGTCGCTAGATGTCCACACATTTGACAGGTATGTCGAGATGGAGGGGCAGCCTACGCTGTACTATCTGGCACGCTCAGAGAGCTGTCCCAAACGTCCATTTGTTCGGGAGGAGCTTCAGGTGGTCCCTCCAGACACACAGCTGCCACCGTCGCCAGGTGTCTAAGCCTGAGGGATATGGTACTCGATTGGCTCGGTATGGACACCATCTGGCAACACATGCCGCTTATCGTAGTAGGCTGAGAGACCAAGTTCTTCCTGTTCATACGTCACCATTCCCTGGTTGTGCATGCGTAGGCCTCGGTTTGCAGCTCTGTCCACGCTACCATTTAGGGCACTGAAGAACCTCTGCCAAGAGACATCGTTCTGACGCTTAGACATACCTTTGGCTGAGCATTTCACCTTCCCAGCGAGGATCTCCACTTAGTAGCACTTGGAACAGAGAGCGATACCATGGTTGCCTTCGAACTCAAGCTTGAACAGTCCCAGAGTCCGTCCAGACCACTTGTCCCAAGCTAGCCATTCCCGCTTATGAGCCTCATACTCTGCTCGCATCTCAGGGTGAATGACTTCGTCGAGGCTGGAGGCAGCTATTGCGATGTACGCAGAGTCTGTGTCCATCTGGAGGTACTCGAAGCTGTCACGAGGCACATAGTGATCCAGGAAGTCGTAGTAGAACTCCAGCACCATCAGCTTCGCGAGCTCGTATACAGCTATCCCCACCTGGAAGGGCCGACGAATGGTGATTTTGGCCTTGCGACACTGGAGCTCGTAGGACTCGCCGATCTCCTCGAGATCCTCGAACCATGCACTGCGGACGGTGAAAATCTCCATTTGCAGACCAAGAGAAGACAATTTTTGAAAACTTACCACTAGAATAACTGGCTTGGTTATCGAGAGCCAGTCATTCCAGTAGTACAATTTCAAAAATAGTCAGATCACTGTAGAAGCCGTTTTCGGCTGATATGAATGTTAAAGGGCTAATGCAGAAATAAACAGCTCAGAAAGGACCTGTAGCGCTAACACAACGCAGCTGCCTGTAGAGTGCTTCCAATGTGAGCACAAAATCGTATAGCATGTACTGAATTTGCTCGTTGTATGGCTGACGAGATATGTCCGAATCCGAACAATATGGCAATATACGTGATGGTGGATATATACAGTAAAATAGTGCACACGATTGTGGATGTGTGTCATTATTTCTTGATTAACTGTCCATACGCTTAACAAATAAATCAATGCAGTATTTAGCAAAAATAGACGTTTCTAGTGATAAATTTAATTTATGAAAGCTATCTTGAATTTATACAAATGGTGACCTAGCAAACATGGCGTCTCCTATACATATATCACTTGGTATCTATTTAAATCTGCTAAAACTGTCTTAGTAAATAAAAATCTAGAAATAATTTGAAGGAAATCGAGGTGGCCATCTTTGATTTGTGCAAACTATGCACATCGGCACCACATGCCGATTTACACCATGAAGCGAAATATTGTATATGATCCAATTAATGAGTCCACATGTCAAGCCTTCTATGTGGTGGTGGCGGTGGTGGTGGTGGTGGTGGTGCGGCGGTGGTGGTGTTAGTTCGGGTGGAGTTTGAACAAAGTTAGTTTATTCTGTGTTGAGCTCCTCGACTATGACAACTATTTTGGTAGGAGCGTTACCAGTATTTGTTTAAGGTATACCAATAAGCACTTCAGGTAATTAGAAATGCATTCGGAACGCACGCTCGTAGTGCACGTACGTGCGCACGCAGGCACGCACGCACGCAGGCACGCACGAACGCACTCGCGGACGCACGCACGCACGCACGCAGTAGACGAATGGGCCACTTACAGGCTGGTCAACTGAGTAAAATAATAATAAAACATAACTCTTTTATTTTTTGCTAAACAAGACATGTATCATACATCTGTATATTCGTGTTATCAATCTCATTAGCAAGGTTCACATATGTATGTATAATTCTAACATTTGGGATCATTGACCTAATTACCTAGTCGTATGGGTTTATGAAGTCAAAATGCTAAAGGTTCTTTGCAAAAAATAATCGTTTCTCTGTAAAATGTTTCGGAGAAATCATTTATGCGTGGCACATTCATAACACTGGTTACTCCTGAATAATTACATCTAGCTGTCTGTCTGTCCGTCCGCCCGTCCTTCCATCAGTCCGTCCGTCGGCCCGTCCGTTCGGTCATCCATTCGTCTGGTCGGCGCGCCGATTGACTGACTGATTATAAGGTGCGAGAACAGACTACGTGACGGTTAGAAGGGCATGTTGTTTAGGAATCTGTCGTACATGATGAGTGACGCTCTGGCTCGATCAGTGGGCACGTAATGGCCAGATCCCTGAAAAAACACAAAAAAACACGCATGAATGGAGGAATCCAGTTTACGCCTATGGCAGCAACAATGGCCAGTCAAGTTAGTTTCAAAATATTCACGAACATGTTTATTAAATAGTAAAGACATATAATTCGTACAACAACGCTTAGTTCGTCTATATTTAAGGTTCTTGAAGACTTTATCTACGTCATTCATGACGTTATTGATTATGCCGTCATCCTACACGTCACGTAGTTCATTATGACATCATATGATTTATATACATAAACTGGAAAGGTTCATTTCCTCTTTCCTATACATAAGATGACATGCTCGCGGAATACGAACACAGTACTATAGTTAGTGATTTGTGATTCAGTTAACAACATTATTGAAAATCACTATGATAATGTTACGTTTCTATAAACCTGGATAAATAGTAAATATATTATATTGTAAGCTTGTTGGTTTAACAGGAAGGCAACGCTCGTACAACACGTACATGTATATGTGCAACAGGCCTGCAATGCGAATATAGGTCTCTAGTCACAAAACACTTTATTAACGGGTAGACATGGGTAGATTAAAACAATTTACGTTGTATCTACATCATTCTCAATAGGATTTGCTATATTTAGTGAATCCTAATAACAACACCTGGCTGGTGATTTCTTGCTATTTCGATTATACTGATACCCGTATAGTGGTGAATGTGAGGTTCTTGGCAAAGTACTTGACAAATCCCGCTACTTGTTGCTTCAGTTGTTCATCCGGGTAATACCAAACTTGGCGCTTTTCCAGCAACTATGGTGAAAAGAAATGTCATTAAATGTCAATTGTTGTTGTTGCGGGCGGTGGTGGCTTTTATTATTGTCAAGCATTAGCTCTATGAACCCTGTCTTTGACAGCGGACTGGGATTATGATCTAGCTCATTCATCATCTGGAATGTAATTTTACCTTTTTCAATTTTTTCCGACCCGAATGGGGTTCGAACCTGGCAATTCTATGGCAACTTTCGCCTAGCAATTGGGAGACGAGTGCTCTACCACCAGACCACCATCCAGAGGAATAAATCCTCTTTCGCCGGGCTGGCTTTCAACCACCCATCTCACAACCGCACGAATTACCTGGAATTTTGATGGTGTACATAGCAGATATCTAACTTTTACATTTTTCTGAGATCCCCCCACCCCCTGCTAGATCACTAGGCACTCGCAAGTATGTAGTTTTTATTATTGTTAAGCATTAGTTCTATGAATCCTAGGATCTCGCTCATTCATCATCTGGAATGTAATTTTACCTTTTTCAAGTGTTGTTGCTGCTGCTGCTGCTGCTGTTGTTGTTGTTGTTGTTGTTGTTGTTGTTGTTGTTGTTGATGTCGTCGTCGTTGTCGGCGGCGGAGCCATGGCGGCGGCGACGACGATGGCGGCGGCGGTGGTGGTGTTATTGTTGTTCTTGTTGTTGTTGTTGTGGTTGTTGTTGTTGTTGTTGTAGATAACATTAGAGGTGAAGTGATGTTAAACACTCACAGGGTATCCAAGACTGTCAACGAACCATTCTCCACTCAATGCACCGCAGACTACGTCCATATCACCATTGTACACCAATAAACGACCCTGCACAATGCAATGACAACTACAAATTTAAGCATTATAGCGCAAAGACTTTATTACCTCAACATGAAATTTTTTGAGATGGTGTTGGTGCGGTTGTATTTTTTGCCAGGATGACATTTCTTAAAAGTAAAACTTTAATATGTTGCATCAAAATTTCTATCCCTGCTTGTGCTGGGAAGCAATTGCTTCATCGTCGCATGGTTACATCTGCACAATAGGCATTTGGCATACATTTTGTTATTATGATAGTAGATAAAATGTAGTTTTTAAATTAGCGCAAGGTCCTCCTTAAGCGGGAGTCCCTAGGATAATCCCGCCGTGCACTGCAGTCACCTTCATGATTCATGTATTTCCTTTGGGCCAGTTCACACACCTACATGTATCATATGGACACGAGCCTGTCAACTTGATCTGGTTCCAGATTATAGTCACAATTTGAAGTGATGATCTCTCTCTCTATATCTGTTCCCAGGCATATCTACCAGCCTGGACCCTAGTCGCCCCCACCCCTGCAGAATGGGTCCCTCATCCGAGGACGACAGGTCCGCTTCACATGTCGGTCTCTGGGTAGATGGTTCCCTACGACAGCTGGCTGGACAGGCTACAAAGATTTCTCGGCCGCGATAATGTTCCTGCAGGGCCTGGCGTGCATTCACTCCCAAAGTGTTTAATTCTACTCTTAAGTTGGAGGCCATGCTCCGAACGCATTCTCTCTGAATTGACCACATAGGATTCAGTGCAGTGGTGGGGAAATGAGAACTCCCCGAGGAGTCCGATGAGTCAGAGAAGAGTTCCATTCCTGTTACTAATTACAATTAACACAATGTTAAGTTTTAAAAGGCGGTAATTCGACCACGGAAATTTATTTACCCGTTTGTATGAGTCTCAACAGAAATAATAACAGTACATAGAATAATTAATTACGAAGAATTATTACGAGGGTCAATTACAGGTCTCAATTTAAAAATGTTGGTTATATCCTACAATAGTACATTAAATGAGGTATGTTCTTCCTACATGTAGAGGAAGAGTCTGGCAACAGATACCCAGAGAATATCCAGAAAGGAGTGTAATACGGGAGATAGGAAAAGGAGAATTGCATCAGTAAATTATGAATCTATTTCACCAGTAGAGTTAGGAAATAACTGGTCGAAGTTACTGGTTGATATATGACTATCAAGTCATATGATGTTACAATAAAAGTTTCTTCTATGTGAATAGTTAAAATTATGTTTATAAACATTGCGATTGTCTTATTTAAGGATATACCTGCTTACTAGCATGCGCGAGATGTCCGTTGGTGCACAACAGAGATTCCGCAGAGTAGGTTGCCAGAGGTACTGAATCATAAAAGGATTGAGCTTCTACCACTATCAAGCGGAAGCCTTATAATGTACAGAACTGATGGTATTCACTATGTTAAATCAAATGGGAAAATAAAGAGGGATACCACGAGGGAGGTAGTTTGTGGAAATGATAGAGAATGGAGCGGTTGATGAATATGAGTCTTTTTTTTGGGGGGGGGGGGGGGGGGTGGAATAGGAAGGAACTCCACGCGATTGGTCTAAGTCACCAATTATTAACGTCTAATACTCTGATGAGCGAGACGTTTCCTCAACTAAATGATGGAAAAGAACCAGGGTCAGCGCTGATCAGGAGATAGGCAGAAGTACATGTCCATGCACCAAAGTATTGGAGCTAGTTGGGCGATCCAATCAAAATCACGTTTATGCAATTCAATGTTATCCGTTAGGGTGAAAACCCCTCTTGTAAGAAGATGAGGGTAATGATTTACTTATTATCATGACCAGAGTCTCCCCGGGATGATCCGTGAGGTCACAACAGAGGTCTATTATTAGAAAGGAAAAGAGAACTAGGAAAAATGGATCTGGGTAGGCGTGGCAAGGTTAAAGTATCATCCTAGCTGCTATCACAGAGGTTTCTACCTACACTCGGTAAAACGTATCGTAGCGAAAGCAATGAAAGAAATATTCAAGCTAACGAAAAACAATACTCAAGACAAATACAGATTCCTAACAATGGAATGTGCTATTGGGGTGCACGTGGCACGGGAAGTGGACGCACTGTGGAAGTTATCAATCATGCATAGAAATGAAGAGGCTTTCGATAAGGACTGACAGCTGCAGCAGGAGAAACTTAACTTGAATATAGAACGAAAATTGGTCCACGGATCAGGGGATAGAAGATGATGGCAGCTGCCTTACAATTATATGCGTGGTGATAATAACTTAATACGGGGCTAATAAAAGTGTAATATATCAATAATGAGAGCTTAATAATGTAGTGATAAAGGTATAATGTAAAATATCTGGACAACTGCTCGTCCGTAGAAAGAATAACTAAGGTATTGAAGACATGCTACATATATGGTGTGACTCTCATGGTCTGAATTCACCTTTCCAGAGTGCCCACCCATCATATGACGTCATAATGAACTGCGCGATGTGTAGGATGACATCATAATGAATGACGTCATGAATGATGTCGATAAGTACGTCACAAACGCATATTTGAAGACGGTCTATGCGTTGTTGTACAAATTGTTTGCTTTTACTATTTAATAAATATTCTGTTAACCATTTTGAAACTAATTTGACTGGGCGCTGTTGCTGCCATAGGCAGCAACAGCACCCAATCAAATTAGTTACAAAATATTCAACGAGGTGTGGGTGGAGCTTAGCTAGTGATGGGCGGGTCATAGCTAAAAATGTGAAGGTTCATTGTGTGCTTGGTGGACCTTTCTAGGCTAGTGTGACTTGTAGGTATAAGGACAATCCATAAGTGAATCAATCAACATGTTGAATCAACACAATGATATGTTTACCCGATGGTAGCAAAGGTTGCATGGGAACAATGTAAATATAATGGAAGATTACCCTATAAATATCTCAGAATATTATCTTAAAAACTTAATAAAAGATATTTATATAATCCTATATAAAATCCTATATATATGTAAATATAAAGAACATGTTAACGGACCCGAGGAAGTTAAAGATTTTGGCCGAGAACAAGACAAGGTGGTCAAAAGCGAAAACGGACTAATTGCAGCTGTATGATGTTTCTACTACTACAGCCGTCGAATACAGTATTCATACATACAATATGTGAACAAGTCTGGGAATTATTGTTCAGGAAACAATTATTTGCTGGAGTGTGTCCGACAAGGAATTGATCCTGTTGATGGAGAAATGCCGAAAGACATCAACTTCAGGATAAACTGTAATATCTGTTAATACGAGAAATTGCTTGACATGCTACTAATGTTTCTCAGAGAGGTCCAGACTTCGAAACTCGGAATGAGTCTACACCACACCTACTCATGGATCTCTGGTACTTTGGTATTTCGAAATATAATAGAGGCATTAGGCGACAGCCCTACTTTGAACTTTGTGGCAGTACCATGTTTCTACCAGAAAAGATTCGAACCACAACCCTTGTTGAGAAGTTCTGTGATGTATGCAGTGTTGCTGATGCAAACTGACGGGATCTGGAAGTGCGGATGCCGGTGAGTCCAGGCAATGAGGTAGACGAGGAAGTTGAGTTTCCTAGAACTGAGAGGAATATTTCGTTATTGTCGTCCAAAAAAGGATTAGCACACGGAACAGCTAAGGTGGTGGGTGAAAATGTTCTTTTAATATCAGTTAAAAGCTTTTAAGATGGTAAGTCTTCACGAATCAAGGAAGAGTTAGACAGTCAGGAATACTGTGGACGAGTGTTGAACAGGGTCAAACACAACTACGATTACGAGGTGATGCGGGAAACAGCTTAGGACACTTTCTACACAACGTAACATCTCTTAGAGTTAACCGAAAGTAGAACTCTGGCTATGTAAAGATACAATGATCTTAGAAGTTATGAAGGGTTTCTGCTCTCTTAACTGCAATTGACGAAATGCAGAAATGATGAATCAATTGTTTGTTCAAGAGAAGAATCAACTAATTTGAAAAATCTACAGAGGTGAGGAGTTCCCTCGAGATCTGCGGAATCGCTGTACAAGATTCATAAGACACTACTGGACATCACAAGTTGAAAAGATTAGTATCCAACTACTGTGCTTGCCTTATTAGCAGAAGGAAATTAACAGGCGCACAATTTTCAGTTGGCATAACTTGGACTGGTCGCATGGTTGAATAATTCTGTGACGGAACTTCGGAAAAGTAGTAGTTTCTCACAAAAGTAAGCTAACAAAACTGGATGCTGGTATTTTTGTATCTTCGAAGGAGAAAAGTGGGCCAAAAGGTTCACGAGGAGGGCAGGGAAAGGTCTACCCATTCTACCCATTGAACAAAATTGATAGTTTACTGACTCGTAAATGAAATAATGGCTTGCCTCAGGTCCACCATCGTCGAAAGTTACTTCGAAAAACATGTTTGAAAAGCACATTTGTTCAGCACGTGTAGATCATAAAACATCTCTTTTTATGGTCGCAAGAAGTTAGAGAGGAAGGGCGTGACTGTTAAGATAATGAAATCAATCAGCATGCAACGAATGGATCAGAAAGCTGACCATGTGACCTAAATACAATGCGGTGAGAATTGAGTGGAAATTGATTAAGTTGTATCATACGTTTAATTAAGGAGACGTTAATAATTAATAACTCAGATAATACTGAGGCAATTCTAAGAGTTTTCAGATTTGAAAAGCAGATGATTCTGTGCCGGAAAAATATAAGTATGTCTCCGATCAGATGATTTTTACGGAAACGTAAAATATACAATGTACAGATGTACGCTCTATTGGCATCCAAGCATACACACTCCACAGCAACACGTTCTAGCAACCAGGCAGGAAGGAAGTACGCACGCATGTGTACTTGCGGATTCGGGAGTCCAGCCTCCATCCATGGGATTTTCAGGGAGGAGACGACCGATCCCAAATATTATTACATTCATCTACGAGCCAGGCTCTTCCACTCATGAAGTAAGTGAGTCCTCAACATAACCTCCGTTTGTCCATCTCCAAATAGTCCAAGACACCCCCCCCCCCCCCGTTCAGGAGCCTCTTAATGGTTATCATCACCATCGTCGTCGTCGTCATCATCATTATTACACCATTTCTTCCAGGATTGGTTGAATTTAAGCCTGACCATGTGACCTAAATACACAGTTAAGACATGTTGCTGGATGATACCTAAATATCTACAACTAACATAAAATCTTGATCTAATCAATATCTCTATGTATCGACCATTAATACGCAAGTGGCATTATCTCAAAACCGACCACGCACGTAATCAATTCAGCTTTTATGCACCACCTTTCCATCGATGCTGTATGCCAAGGCACCATTACCGTGTGACCCAAGCCCAAGAAGCCGCCTGGTCCCCAGCCAATCTGCAGTCCATTATACTACTCATCAGCATACGGAAAATCCGATAAAATGTTACTCTGTGCCGCATCCGAGACAAGATCGATCACCGGATCATGTCAAAGTGGCTTTACAGGTAGATGCAGCTGCGCAGACATTGTATGGGCTCAATGCATGCTTGTGTTAGTAGTCATGACCAAGCAGTGGGATTTCCACAAAATCAGCATCGGCATGTCACAAACCTTCCACACAATTAAACGCTCAAAGATCCTAGCTGTACTACGCCAAGCTGAGTCAAGTCTGTGAAGACAGCAGATCAGTCGGCTCCCCACAATTAGATGGTCTATCAACTGTGATTTCCATCTGTTACCTTACTGCTGCATTGATATCCGTTCCGGTAAATTCCACAAGACAACCCCCCCCCCCCCCCACCCCCTCCCACCCACACCCCCCCCCCCCACACACACACGCACGCACGAACGCACGCACACACACACATGCACACACACACACACACATG